>CM035107.1:21478535-21873535 GCA_020205505.1 Panax japonicus | reverse complement strand
CAAAAATGAATTTTTTAGTTTCTAAAAATACAAATTATAGATTCTTAATTAATTTAGGTTTTTAATTACTTAGTACATTGCTAATTATGTTTAAGATACACTAATTAGCATTAAACTTCCCAATTTAGCTATTAGGGTTTATAATTTATAAATTAGGATTTATAATATAATTATGAGGGTTTCTAGAAATTAATATTTCTAAATATTAATTAGGGTTTACCTAATTAATCATAAAATTATATAATACACAACATACATTAATAACACGATTATTTAAAAGTCTCGAACTCCTAATTGAGTTTCAAATTAGGATTTCCACTTAGCAATTAGCTAATTATTATTTAAGAAAATAAGATTTTTAAATTACTAATTAGGGTTTTCCTGATTATCATTAATAATTATAATTATCATGAATCTCATAACACAATTACTAAAAAGATTTTAAAGTCTCATTTGACTTCAAAACTAGGGTTTATCAGTAACACTAGGGTTTTATCAGTAATACAAGGATTTTCAGATACTGCACCATCATTGACCAATCATTAACAATGCGTACATACAGTATATATTTATTCTCATTCCTTGATCAAAATCCAAAATTAGGGTTTGGATTCCATATCTGATTTATCTTGCATACATAACATTAATAATTAACTTAAATAATCTGATCTAAAATTCATATAATAAAATAATTATTATAAAAATTCTATAATGTTTTCATATATTATTTAAATAATATAATAATCATATTTTCATGGACAATAAATAATAAAAAAATATTTCTAATATAAAATTAATTATTATAAGAATATAATTTATAATGATCAATAATTCTAAAATATAATTATTTAAAATTATTCATGTGATAAATAAATTTTTATTTATCACGAATATACATACACATTACCTGATACATATTTTCATCTTTAAAAAAAAATTATACGCAAATTTTTTGATTTATTTATATAGAAATCTTGGGTTATTACAGCTGCGTCGTGCCCTAACAGTGCCAAGACTGGTTTAGCTTTAGCCTGTGCCAATTTTTAACGCTAACTCGTTATATATGTCATGAATTGATGTCCACAAAATGTTACTACAAGTCTACGAGCGTATTTGATTACTTATATGCTATCACCCGTTCAACACAATTATACTTCCTAATTCCCGTTTTAATTTGCTTAATGAATTTTCTCGTTTCGCATTATGCCACACAAGGTATTTCACACTTTTCATTATCAATTCACATTTCTTAATACGCATTGATCTAATACGAATTAATTGCATTATCCAAATCATAAAACAATAACACTTATATTCACATAAATGGTATTTCCATTAATATATTCATTTAATAATAAATGGAAATTCTCGGGTATTACATCCTCCCCCCTTATAAAAATTCCGTCCCAGAATTGCTACAAGGTTACACAAATAGATGGGGATAATCCCTCATCATCCTATCTTCTAACTCCCACGTAGCCTCCTCGACATCGTGGTTACGCCAAAGTACTTTTATAGAAGAAATGACTTTATTTCTCAAGGTTTGATCTTTCCTATCAAGAATTTGGATAGGAATTTCTTCGTACGCTAAATTCCTCTCCACTTGAATAGGTTCATAAGAAATCACGTGCTTGTAGTTAGGCTTGTACGGACACAACACAGATATGTAAAACACGTTATAGATGTGCTCCAACTCAGGTAGTAGTGCAACATTGTACGCTACTTCGCCCACTCGCTTGAGTATCTCGAACGGTCCTATGAATCTTGGACGCAGGTTTCCTTTCTTGCCGAAACGGATCTTTCCCTTCCATGGAGATACCTTCAGGAATACAAAACTGTCGATTTCAAAATCTTGGTCTTGCCGATGCAGAACTGCATACTTTTTCTGGCGATCTTGAGTTGCAACTAGTCTAGTCCTTATCACTATCACCACATCCGCGGTTTGTTGTACTAACTCTGGTCCGAGTATTCGTCGCTCCCCGACTTCATCCCAATATAATGGCGTTCTGCACTTCCTCCCGTAAAGAGCTTCATACGATGGCATGCCGATACTCGCATGGTAACTATTATTATACGCAAACTTGACTAAGGGTAGGTGGTCATCCCAATTTCCCTTGAAGTCCATCACGCAAGTTCTAAGCATGTCCTATAGCGTTTGTATTGTTCGCTCACTTTGTTCGTCTGTTTGAGGATGATAAGCAGTACTTAACCTTAACTGTGTTCCCATCCTCTCTTGCAAGCTTTTCCAGAATTTTTACGTGAAACATAGGTCTCGTTCAGAAACAATCGATACCAGCACTCCATGTCGTGAAACAATCTCCTTTACATACAGACTCACTAACTGATTCAAACTGTAGAGGATCTTGATTAGTAGAAAATGTGCGGTCTTTGTAAGTCAATCCACGATAACCCAAATGGCATCCAACCCTTTCTGCGTGACCAGAAGTCCAACCACGAAATCCATATTAATATGCTCCCATTTCCACTCTGATATTTCCAACCGTTGTAGCAACCCACTCGGCCGCTGATGCTCTACTTTTACGCGTTGACAAGTCAAACATCTACTAACACACTCTGCAACTTCCCGTTTTAAGTTGGGCCACCAAAAGTGTTTCCTCAAGCCTCGGTACATCTTAGTGCCTCTCGGATGAAGGGAATATGTCGTATTGTGTGCCTCGTGCAAAATCTCATCTCTCAACTCAGTTACCACCGGTACCCACACTCTCCCTTTGAATCTTAAGATACCGTTTTTATCTATTCGAAATTTTTCTTCCTCACTTTTCGTGATCCTTCTCCTAATTTTCTCACATTCTCCATCTTTCTCTTGTGCTTCCTTTACTCTATCCAACAATGTCGGACAAGCTTCCATTACAAAAAAATTCTCTTGAGACCTCTCGGGTCCCTTCACTTCTATTTCCAACTTCTCCATATCTCTTATTAACTCCTCCTAAGTTGTTAGTTGAAATAATTTTTCCCTTCATTTCCTGCTCAGAGCGTTAGGAACTACGTTTGTCTTCCCAGGTGATACAGAATTTCACACTCATAATCTTTGATTAATTCTAACCACCTTCTCTGACGCTTATTCAACTCCTTCTGGGTGAAGATATATTTCAGACTTTTGTGGTCCGTGTATATCTCACATTTCTCTCCGTACAAATAATGTCACCAGATCTTTAACGCAAAAACTACTGCCGCTAACTCTAAGTCATGAGTAGGGTATCGTTTTTCATAATCCTTCAATTTTCGTGATGCATACACAATAATTTTACCATGTTGCATCAGTACACAGCTCAGTCCTCTATGTGTGCATCACTATACACTATAAATCCTCCCGTATCATCTGGTAAGGATAATATAAGCGCCTCGCTTAACCTCTTTTTCAACTCTTGAAAACTCTCCTCGCATTTGTCGGTCCATACAAATTTTACCATTTTCCTCGTCAAATTGGTCAACGGGGTCATTATCTTAGAAAATATTTGGATGAATCTTCGATAGTACCCAACTAACCCTAAGAAACTTCTCACTTCCGCCGATGTTCTCTGTTGTTCCCAACTACTTACCGCTTTGACCTTTTCGGGGTCTACTGAGATTCCATTCTCATCCACCACGTGGCCTAAGAATTGAACCCTCTTAATCCAAAATTCACATTTTAAAAACTTTGCATACATCTCCTCCTTTCGTAGTGCCTCCAAAATAATCTTCAGATGTTCGACATGTTCTTCCTCTGTCTTCGAGTAGATCAAAATGCCGTCTATGAAAACTACTATGAATTTATCCAAGTATGGCTTGAAAACTCGATTCATCAAGTCCATGAATGTTGCCGGAGCATTAGTTAAACCGAATGACATTACCAAAAACTCGTAATGTACATAAAGGGTTCGAAACACAGTCTTTAGTATATCTTCATCCTGCACTTTCAGTTGATGATATCATGTTCGTAAGTCAATTTTCGAGAAACATTTTGCTCCTTTCAGTTGATCAAACAAGTCGTATATCCTCGGTAATGGATATCTATTCTCGATCGTTACTTTGTTCAATTCTTGATAATCGATATAGAGCCTCATAAATCTGTCATTTTTCTTCACGAATAACATTGGTGCTCCCCAAGGAGACACACTCGGTCGAATGTACCCCTTATCCAGTAACTCTTGAAGTTGTATCATCAATTCCTTCATTTCTACTAGCGCCATACGATATGGAGCATTCGACATTGGTGTCGTTCCTGGTGTTAAGTCTATTACGAATTTGATTTCTCTGTCTAGCAGAAGTCCAGACAAATCGTTCGAAAACACGTCTCGAAATTCATTTACTACGGGTATATCTTTAATCTCTACTCCATTTTTTCCGAGTATCTACAATGTAAGCTAAATAACCTACTCATCCTTTCCTTAACAATTTATTGGCATGCATCATCGTAACACAATACGATTTCTTAAGCGATGAGCTACCATGAAACACTACCTTAGACTTACTCGGAGTCTGAAGGTTTATACACTTGCTCTGACAGTCAATTATCGCTGCACGGTTACATAACCAATCCATTCCTAGTATTACATCAAATTCTCCCAGTCTAATAGGAATCACGTCTACGCTCAGTTCATGTTCTCTAATGTTTGCGCGAAAATTTTGATATACGTATTCTACAGGGATTATTTCCTTATTCGCAACTTCTACGTTCAAGAAATCTTCTAAACGTTCTCGGGGTGTACTAAGTTGGGCATGTTTTAATAGATTTGCATGATTAAAGAAAGAATATGGTTTAGATGGAGAATTGGACTGTAATCTTTGGAAACCAACTATGTTATAGACCATGTTCTGCAAATTGTAAGCTTAGTAATCTATATACATGACTGGTTCTACACATAGATGAGCATGCTATAGTGTACTTAGTTCCTTTGATCATGACCATACTTGTTAAGCCTTGTGTTTGAGATGTTTTCAAGAAAAAACTTAGTCTGGTGAGCTATAATGCATGATTTCTACATAGTTTATATTCTGACTTTGAAAACATTTTAATATGACTTAGACACGCATGAATAAACCTTTAGATGGTGTTTATGAGGTTAGTAAGCAAGCATGAATATGTTGAACCTACTAGTAAGCCTTGAACATGAATATTGTCAAACTACCTTGAGGGTTAGAATCTGACATATGTGATCATGTTGATGATACTCTTAGACTCACTCATGTAGTATAAACGTATATATACCATGCTTGTGTATCATATTTTAAGAAAAGCATAAACAAAGCATATTTTCAACCAAAGCGGTGCTAATTGCACATATGTGTTATGAATACTCACAAGCATGCTTAATATGATTTTTATAACTATCTTGTATGTTTAGAGAGTGAGCATGATAGACTTTGTGGTTTCATGACCTTGAATGGCCTTAACTTGTTGAAATATTTAATTTAGAAATATATTATAAAAGGGAACCTAGATTGACTTGAGAACATGAAAAGACAATTATCATGACAAATATATCATGTATAATTGTTTTGGTAAAGTCGGACAGAAACCACAAGGCAGCAACTGAGTCTTGGCATAGCCAGAGGACGGCACAGTTGCGCCGGTCCTAGGCTTAGACATGGCGCAGCTGCGCCAGTCTGAAGTCAGAACCTAGTCAGTTTGAAATCTGATCTTAGGTCAATTGACTTGTATTGTACCTAAAATGCTAGAGATGGTATAAAACCTAGTGATACATGTATATAAGTGAGGCTTAGATGATATATTGGTGTTGGCCTCGTAATATGATGGTCCGTGGGTAAAGGGGACTTAACCTTGAGCAGTCTTAAATTATTTATGAAATGACTAGGTATTTGATTTATAATGAATCTATAATCTGATTTTATACCATATGTGCATACTTGAATCATGTCAAGCTTGATTAAAGACTGTGTTAGCTAATGAACATCTTGAACATATAATACGCTATAAATAAGATTCGAAAGTGTTGAATTCTTAATGTGGATAAACTACGCATAAGGAAAGTTCTCTAACCTTACTCAAATCTATATTAAGCAATTATCAGAACCCTACTTTATATTGTGTAAGTATTCTGACTCTTGGATTACTTTATTCAAGCGAAAATCGTAAACTTATCTCTTTGAAAGTAAGTTATCCTACTTATTTGTTCAATCGAGCTAGTATGCTTCAACTCTTGTGTAAACTATTATTCATGATGCGTTTGGTATTGTTCTTTAATATTGTGAAAGATTCGATGCCATTTGATTCGGCTAGACTATATGCATGTTTATAAAACTGTCTAAACCAATTGATTGGTGCGAAAATCTTAAAAATTGAGTTGAAACAACCCTTATGGTAAGGGGAGTATATGTTGTTGGAAACCCCAACATATGAATGGTTATTATTGTGGTGTTATGCATAACTGAAAGTATTTTAAACTGATCATCAATAATACTTAATTCTTTTGGGTTATCAGTTTAATATTTGTAATTCTAGTAAATGTTCAATAGTCCTTAGTGACTGCTCAGTATAAATTGTGATCTAGTCGGATACCTTGATAGCCTTTGAATTAATATATATATATATATATATATATATATATATATATATATATATATATATATATATATATATCTGTTGATTTATATTGAATTATCGTTCTTATTCCAAGATTTGTTAATATTCATTATTCATTATGTTATCCTGAAACTCTGAACTATCTTAGAAGTGATACTTCGATATTTCAAACTCGTGTTATAAAACTCTTTACCCTTGTTGTATATTACTTGCTGGGAAATTTGTGCTCATTCTTGCTTATTTAAAATCTTTCAGTTAAGGCGGAACATGGAGGTGTATCTGGGAAAGACAAGGGCAAGGGCAAGGCTACCGACTAACTTATCCCTTTTATGTTTAAATTAATTATGTTGTATTAAGACTATTTCCAAACTATGTTTAAGCTTAAGTAGGATTATGTAATAAGTCTTTATTCGATATAATTATGTAATCTATTAAGCACTGTAGGTTGCGAGACTTGGGGGAATAATTATATCAGAAAGCCCCCACTTTCCTGGGAACGACCTAGTTGTTAAATATTGTGAATTATAATATTAATGATGAATAAGTTCGTGTTGATTAAAGATGAATTTTATAGTTGCAATTTTTTGGACTTATTTGTGTTAGTATAATTGATGTCTGGAGGTTATATTGTTCAATCGGGTATTTGGGACACTTTTCGTGTCGGAGTACTATTCATAAGTTACTATTCACGAGTTACTATTCATGAGTTACTATTCACGAGTTACTATTTATGAGTTACTATTCACGAGTTACTATTCACGGGGTACTATTCACCCGTAAGATATATTTTTTCGGTCCAAATCATTTTTGGGTACAATATTATTCCATGAGGAGATATGCTAATTTTTCAGACCGCTGGTGGAAAGTTATAATAGTAAATCAATATGGATCTCTAGTTTAAAGTTTTAATAGTAAATTAGTATGGACCGTTGCTATAAGTTTTAATAGTAAACCAATATGGACCGTTCGTTTAAAAGTAAATCAATCTGGACCGTTCATAAATTAGTTACTATTCATTCCATTCTCCTATAAATAGAAGTTCATTCCTTCATTATTTCTTACGAATTCACTTAAACTCTAGAGAGAAAAACTATAGAGAGAAAAAAGAAAAGTATTCTGCTACTTCACAACTCCAATATCGAATTTCTTCTAAGGTAGGGGATATTATTTATTGTACTCGTAAGGGGTATTCTTTTTTTCGTATTCATGAAGAGAACTTCTGTTATTCCATTCTTTATTATTCTGTTGGAATAACCTGTATATGCGGGATACCCTATACTTGGTGAAATTCTTCTGTTATTTCATTCTTATTATTCTGTTGGAATAACTTGTTTATGCGAAGTACCGCATACATGATGAAATTGTTCTAATATTCCGTTCTTTATTATTCTGTCGGAATATCATGTGTGTGCGTTTACGCCGGACCTGGTTCCATTATTTATTATTCTGTCAGAATATCCTGTCTGTGTGTTTACGCCGGACCTGGTTCCATTATTTATTATTCTGTCTAAATATCCTGTCTGTGCGTTTACGCCGGACCTAGTTCCATTATTTATTATTTTATTAGGAATAACATGTCTGTGCAGTCTATCGCACGCATGGTGAATCCTTCTGTTATTCCATTCTTTATTATTCTGTTGGAATAACATGTCTGTGGATTACCACATGCATGGTGAATGATCCTTCGTATTCATTCCATATTAAATTGTGAAAATGATCTGTCTACGTGGATTACCGCATGGCGGGCGAAAATTCATTTACAATTTCATATATTCTATTATACTCAATTAGTTAAAGCTTTGGCTTCTATACTCCATGAAATTAATGGAATGTCCTTGATATTTGTGCTTCATCCAGTATCTTTTCATGGAAATATTTCTTCTGAGCATTCTTGAATTTTACTCCACAAAGCAGTATCATGTTGACAATTTGGACGTTATTGAGTTCAGGGTAAATTAACTTATAAATCTTTAAAATTTATTCTTGAACTTGTTTTATTGAATTGTCATCATACTCGTGCTTATATTATGTTAAAAGTCATCTTTGGCTTACGTTCATAGATGAACTTGGTATGATTATGACCAGGGATTATTCGGTATAATCATGACCGTAATGTGACGAATGATGTGGTAACAGTCCTCATTAGCATGTAGTTCATTGGTGGACAGTTGTTGGTATGATTATGACCAGGGATTATTCGGTATAGTCATGACCATTGATGATTACATGAATATCCTTGGTCGTGGAGCAGGGATGATTCGATTTTATTTATTAAGCTGAGTCTCAGCTATAAAGTTGATGAAAAACTTTTAAAATCATAGAA
Organism: Panax japonicus; assembly: GCA_020205505.1. Classification (NCBI taxonomy): domain Eukaryota; kingdom Viridiplantae; phylum Streptophyta; class Magnoliopsida; order Apiales; family Araliaceae; genus Panax; species Panax japonicus. The sequence goes on along the minus strand of CM035107.1, from coordinate 21,864,668 downwards.
GATAGTAGATTTTATACTTTACTTGACTCTTCTAATGGATTGCTTGATCCGCTGCAGTCAAACTTGTTTTATATTATATTATTCTATCAGTTTAACATTATTGAAGGCTAATGATAATTTATTTTGCATTATCTTAGTCATAATATTTCTTACTGGGCTAGTTGAGCTCACCCTTTCTTTCAATGTTCTCTTCAGGAAATGAGAACGTAGTTGGGACTAGTCGGGGAATAGAGTGATGGTCCTAGATGGTGCATTAGTAGTCCTCACTATTCTGTGAATAGTGTGATAAGAAATATAATGAGGACTCCATTGAGTGTGGATATTGTCTAGATGACAATATTTGTATTAAAACTCACAGCCTATGTTTTGTCGTATTTTACACGATTGTTGTATAATTAAGTTGTATTAAGTACCTTGTATCTGGCAACCCAAGATGGGTGATGTATACCTGTTTTGGGGGCGTCACATTTGTCACTGCCTCACCCCCACCTTCAGCGAGTATTGCTTTCTCCATTACGGCTGCAAACGTCTTCAACTGGAACAGAGAGACCCTACTGTACAGCCAAGGCTTCAGTCCCTATTCAAACCTCTTCACTTTGCGTTCGTCTGTACTGACTTGATATGGTGCAAACCTCGCCAACTCATTGAATTTCGTGGCATACTCAGATATCGTCATCGTTCCATGTTTCATTTCTAAAAACTGAACCTCTAGTTGATTCTTCAAACACTCTGAGAAATAGGTTTCGAAGAATATCTCCTTAAACCTATCCCAGGTCATCACCCCTGTCCATTCTCGAGTTTTATTGGCCTACCACCAATAACTCGCGTCTACTTTTAACATGAATGTTGCAAAAGCAGTCTTCTGGTCATCCCCTACCCTAGTGACATCAAACACCTTTTATATCTCCATAATCCAGGTTTGTACCTCGACTGGATTCATGGACCTACGGAATTCAGGTGGTCCAACCGCCTTGAAATCCTTAAACGTTGTACCTTGGTTCTGTGGTTGATTCTGCAATGCTTCTATCAGTAATGTCACTAATTGTTGAACGTGGTTAGCATCAACATTGTTGTTATTGGTTCCTTCAGTGGTTCTTTGTCGTGGTGGTTGACGTCTTGGAGGCATTTTCTATTAAAATATACACTTATTAGATTATTACTCAACTTCTTTAAGTACTTTCTACTTTACTTGCCTCCATAAAAGAAATAACCACATAACACATATCACTTTGAATAAAATAACAACTTTTATTTATTCATAATATCTTTGAAAATATAAAACAATAGCATCACTGCTATTTACATTATTTTCCTGAACTTCAAAAGTTTTAGGATAACATTATCATATCCCATGGTTACATAACACTAGGGATTTACACTTTAATTAACATTTTATAAATAGCATAATAGGCACATTTCCTACGATGTTCTACTAAGATACTCCGTAGCCTTTCGACACTCTTCTTCCATAACCCAGAATATTGTTCGACGATCTAACACGTACTATGGCAGAGTCTCGAACTGAATTGAATAACCCATGACCCGATCTTGAGCTCGATTGATCACGGTATTGAATACTTTATCCATCTCCTCCATCTTCATCCTCTTTTATTGTGCGTCTCTTACTGCTATCCTGGTTTATTGATAAGCTTCTTCGTATGTGTCTTCAGCTCTTACCCTCTTAGTAGCTTCTTCCTTCAGCTTGTTCTTCAGTTCTGCGATCACCTCGATTAGTTGTTCTTTCTCTCATTCAGTGTGTATTAGCGTCTCCCCGACATTAGTCAGTCGTTCATCACGATCCTGGATCTCGTTGTCCTTCTATGTCATTGCAGTCTGTTGTTCAGCTACTATTTCTTGCAACTCCTCGACTGTATCCTGAAGTTAAACATTGCTATCGTAGACTACATCATACATACGAGCAGCTATCGAGGTTAGTGGAATTTCTTCCTCCTCGTCCTTGTCATCCTCATTCTCTTGTGGCAGCTCAACGGGATCCTCCTCATCCGTTTCCACGTCATGATCCTCCTCTTCAACCACTGTGACCAACGGGGCTGACTCCCGTGACGAATGTCGCGAGTCTCCTACTCTATAGGCATTTGAGGTCCTTTCTCCTTAGCCTAACTGGATTCTCTAATATTAGTCATTCTGACAATAAAATTTTAAGTTTTAATTATTAATCATTACTACTCGACACTCACGAGCACATAAGTTGTAAACATATAAGCACACAAGTGTTTTATTACCTCTTCCTTAAAACTCAATAAGAGTTTATCACCACTATCTTTTCAAAGGTTACATCCTAAAGCTTTTCCCCACCTAAGGTTCATAACCTAAATCTTTGATACTAACTTGTGACACCCCCAAATCTCGGTACTTCATTACCTCAAGATTTGGTTTTCACTTAATCAAAACATTCACATCTGACTACCCAATCATAATAAAAATTGAATAATAAACCTTCCCTTAAGGGATTACATTAATAAAATCTCCCAGGTTATCTAACCTTTACAAAGAATCATTCAAATGTGGAAATTAAATAAATACTTCATTACATCAATCAAATTAAAGTCTGATAAATAACTGTTAACATATTACAAGTCTTCAATACTTGTTCATCTTTCCATTTCCCTTACTGGTTCTAGGTATATCTACTTTTTCATCCTTAGTTGTAATAGTTATATAAGCAAGAGTGAGCAAACAAAGCTCACTTGAAATAACAATGAATAAAATCTTTACAACAACTGTCAAATAATAGGCTCATCAGAACTGAAAAAGTATGTTCTATTACATTCTGAAACATATAACTGAGGGTCTAATGACCACGAACCATGTCCACGGTTATAAGTAATCTTTCAACTTAAACTTTAACAGTCATAAGACTATAAGGACTCCACGTACTTAGGGGGAACAACCCTTCGTACAATGTATTGTGCACAAACATTTCAACGCTAAGCGTAAACCTCTAATAAAAGAGTTGTTCATCTCAGTATTTAGATTACAAGTCCGCACCAAAATAGGTTTGGTTTGAATAAATTTAAAGGTAATTTGGAATTCAACGAACCTCAACTAAGGATTAGTTGAATTAAAGGGTAATCACATTATGCTATGGAATAAATCATAAGTGAATTAATCATTGTATATAAAAGTTATGATTTAGGAATAATCTAAGAGCATAAATATTGAATAACAATAACATACCTTGCTTTAAACAATATTAAGCCAAGGTTAATTAGAATTGAATATTAAGCATGCATAACGAATAGCAATTTGAACAATAAAAGTTATTCAACATTAATATATCAGATTATATAAACTTGCATGCTAATTAACAAGTTAAAGACAATAAAACTTGCTCAACATCAAAATAAGTTTTAGAAAACTTGCATTATCATGAACAAACTAGATATAAGAGCTTGCGAAATTGTAATTGAATTAGAAATAATAACTTGATCAACGAAACAATGGATTTAGAAAAATTGCATAAACATAACAAACTAACTCAACGAAAGTATAGAGATAGAAGACTTGCATAAACATAACAAACTTGTAGACACTCGAAATTTTCTGCACACCTGTCATTGACAATTGCAGGAGGGCAGATTCATCTTTCAGAGATAACCCTGGAAGACAGTTCACGTCAAGTCCAGATACTACCGGAAGTTCAGTCTCAACCACGGAACACACACCAGGAGTAATAATTCCAACCTCGGATATAACCACGAGGCATGCAGTTCTAACACCGGAAATTCCACCAGAGAAGATCGATTAATCTCGGAGATAACATCGAGGAATCCATTCTCAGTCCCAACATTGGGAGTAGTAGCTACCACCCTTGGTGATAACCCCAAGGAATGCAGTTCCGACAATAACCTCGGAAATGCTTGTTTAAAATGCATATGATCAGCTTCAACCTTGGCACTCACACCGAGGCATTCAGTACAAAGCCTGGAGATAACACCAGGAATACAAGCACACCTCAGAGATGATGTAAGACCCCAACTTTTATAAATAAAGATGAATTTTCTATAAATATTATTTTTGAATATTATGGAGTAAATTTGATATAATGTTATAGTTGTGGGTAATATTTATAAATTTTGCAAAGTAAGCAAGTTGTTATAAAATATTCGTTTGGTCTGGGAATATTCTTTTTGTTGGGGAATATTCGTACGACGGCACAATCATTGGTGGACCCCACAACGGAATTATTGTCGAATTGAGAAAATGACAAAAATACTTTATAAAAATAATGGCGGAGGTGTTACCGTTAAAACTGTTGAACTACCCGGTAGTAAAAGTAAAGTAATACGCGTGGTTGCATAGTAACACACGGTATTGATTATTGATGCTTACGTGAGAAGTCACTCAGCTATACTCAATTATTACTACAGTAATTGTTGCATCATATCTCTTATATTATTGATTCAATTATTATCACAGTATCATCTGTATAATATGTTATATTATTAAATCAATAATTGAGACGACAAGTTATAAATGATTAATAATTGTTGAAAGATTAAATATGTTTTGATTAAAAATAAAATGATTTGTGGTAATATTTATTCAATCCTTGATGTATATAAAGAGTCTATTATGAGACATTTGTGGTAAGTTTGGTTTTTTTATGGGGGGGCCCATATGTCATCTAAGAGTCTCTTCGTTAATAGTAATTATCTTCGTCAATAGTAATTATCTTCGTCAATAGTAATTACCTTCGTCAATAGTAATTACCTTCGTCAATAGTAATTACCTTTACCAGACGTCAAACCACTTGTCGTTTCATATTACAGGCGTCGAACCAATTGTCGTTTCACATTACAGGTGTTAAACCACTTGGTGTTTCACATTACAGGCGTCAAACCACTTTTCTTTTCACATCACCAGTCGTCAAGCCACTTTCCTTTTCACATTTCAAGTGCTAAGCTAGAAATCTTCTATAAATAGAGCCCTAGTGCTTCATTATTTTTCACGAATTCATTCAAGCTATAGAGAGAGAAAGTATATAGAGAATAAGAGAGAAAGAAGAAGAGTATTTTGTTACTACACTACTGCAGTATTCAATCTCCTACTAATGTAAGGGGTGTTATTCTTTTTTGTTCATGAAGAGAACTGTTGTTATTCCATTGCTTATTATTCTGTTGGAATAACCTGTATACGCAGTTTACCCTATACTTGGTGACATTCTTCTATTATTCTGTTGGAACATCCTGTCTGTGTGTTTTACACTAGACCTGGTTCCGTCTTTATTATTATTCTGTTGGAACATCCTGTCTGTGTGTTTTACACCGGACCTGGTTCCGTCTTTATTATTCTGTTGGAACATACTGTCGGTGCAAATTTTGCCTGACCTGGTTCCGTTATTATTATTCTGTTGGAATAACCTGTCTATGCGAAGTATCGCATGCATGGTGATTTCTTTTGTTATTCCATTCTTTATTATACTCAGTTGGTTAAAGTTTTGACTTCTATACTCCATGAAATTAGTAGAATATCCTTGATATTTGCACTTCATCAAGTATCTTTTCATGGAAATATTCTTCTGATCATTCTTAAATTTTACTCTACAAAGCAGTATCATGTTGACAATTTGAACATTATTAGTTCCTGGATAAATTAATTCTTGAACTTGTTTTATTGAATTCTTATATCATTGTGAGGTCCCCGAACTCGGATACTTGAAACCTGAACTTGGTACTTCACGATACCATTTCTATGAGCGGAATAATACTAATAATATTAACAATAATATAAAACTTAACTTAAAATTTACATATACATCAGAGTCTTTCTCCCAAGTACGTAACCTTTAATCATTCATTACATAATATTAGATATTTAAATATCATAGTCTTCATAATCTAAAACTATTACAAAACAGTACCATAAATCTTATTTGGTTAGCTTTCTCTTTCCCTTGTTTCGGCATGAGCCTTCTGGTTCTTCACACTTAGCTCAAAAATATTTAAATTAAGCAAGGATGAGCATTTGAGTGCCCATCAAGTATTATATATATATAAGCTGAAAGAATTTAAATGTTTTTTTTATAATACCCTTCTACAACCAGTCAATAGTTGTGAAGTAATCTATACCAATAATAGTATCATAACAACCCTCTTTTAAATTTTTGAAACTACGTATTGACTATATATGGGGTTTCTGTGACATACTATGAACATTGTTTTCATTTTTGAAAAGGTTTGAACAGAAATTTATCTGTAAACCGTCATGACTTAACGGAGGGTGATCAGCCCCATTGTACCCTGTATTGATCAATACTACATGTACAAGAACGAAGTTATCGTTCACTCTGTCCGCCTTGGGCGCATAAAATTTTTCCCATTATCGGGATGTTCATACCTGTCGGGTTTTCATAACAAAGGTCTTATCTTATTCAACAATAATATAATTCAACATATATGTATATCAAAGGTGTATTAACATGTGATTAAATAAAATGATTATCCAAGTGGGGACACTTGTATAATCATTTCTAGAAATTAACGAACAGAATATATATCCGAATTATCATATACTAACATGTTGATAATCAAAGGGTGTATATAATATAGGTTTAACAATCTGTACATTAATAATAATAATTATTCTGAACTTCTTACTTCTGTCCATTGCATAAAGAAAATGCAAAGTTAAGATACTTGTCTGATGCGCTGCTTACAATTCTCAACTTAGTTCTACCCTTTTCTACCACAACCTATCATTAATCAAATCATTCGTTCTATTAGAACCATATAATATAACACATAATACTGCATTTCGCAGTCAGCACATAACCTAATCGTCTTATCACACATATTCTACAATCATGGCATCACAAACAATTATCAACACATTCCTAATCACATTGTCACACAACCTTAATAACCATTGAATCGCAATTAAACAGCTAACTAATCACATTATCTAAGTCCAGATCAATTTCTAAAACATGTCGGTCTACCGACATCTTTATCGAGTAATTATCGAGTCTAAGACTCTAAACAGTTGTCTAATATTCATTTAGACTAATTAAATAACAGTCATATGACCTTATAATAATTATAAAATAATTATTACCATTTACCATAAATTTTGAAATATCAGAAGCATTATTAAATGATTTAAATATCAATCAATTCTATTATCATTAATATTAAACTATTAATGAAACCATTTCCAAAATATTAAAGTTATGTATAATAACTCAAAATATTTTTAAAACATTTATATTACCCTTAATTGATTTTTAAACATCTAAAATCATTATTAAATAATTATCATTAATATTTAAATATTAATGAACTATTTATCCAAATATTAAAAGTCATAATTATAACTTAAAATATTTTTAAATCATTAACATCCTTTTTAAATGATTTTTAAATAAATAAAACCATTTTTAAACTATTTATTTAATATAATTATTAAATAAATTTAATATCATTAATCATTAAATATCATTAATATTAAATTATTAATGAAAACATCCCTTAAATATTAAAAGTTATATTTTATAACTTAAAATATCTTTAAACACTTTATTTTCATTTAAAATGATTTTTATAATATTAAAATCATTTTTAAACTAATTTATTTAATATAAATATTAAATAACTTTAATATCATTAATAATCATTAATTAATTAAATTTACCTTTAAATATTAAAAGTTATATTTTATAACTTAAAATATTTTTAAATACCTTATCATTATTTAAAATAATTTTTAATATAATAAAATCATTTTTAATTCATTTATTTAATTCATTTAATAAATAACTTAATGATCATTAATATTAATTTATTAATGAAAATTATCAAATAATATTAAAAGTTATTAAAAATAACTTAAAATATTTTCTTATATCATAATATAATTTTAAATGATTTTTCAAATATTAAAATCATTTTTAAATAATTTATTTAATATTATAATTAAATTAATTAAATACTTTTAATATTCCAAAAATATTAAATATTTATGAAATATATTTAAAATAATTAAAAACAAATTTTCAGAATTTAAAATAATTTTTAATGATTTATTTTGTATTTTTAATAATTAAAAACTATTTTTTTCTATTTATTAATTAATTTAAGGAAAATTATAAATTATCTGTCGCTAAAGACCATCTATAGCGACAAAACCGTCGCTATAGGTGTTCTTCATAAACCCAGAAATTCTTCGTCAGTGTGCAAGGTGTAACGTTTGACCATCAATAATTCCGTGTGTAGTGTGATTCTGGACTAACTATGAATTCGAGCATGTAGTACTAGTGTAACACTTCATGCTACAACAACAATAATGATCAAAACGCATAACACAAGAGAGATCTATGCCTCTTAATTCGTTGTCAGAGCTGTTCTTCATTTCTGGGTTTACCCAGAAATGAAGAACAGTTCGAGTTACCACTTTTGATCGACTATAGCGTGCAACATATGAACTGTTCTTGTGATTTAAGACTTCTAAGTTCTAGCCCACCTGTAACACTACATATCTATCACATAAAATCACAATATCAACAATAGAACAGCCAGATTCGACTCGGTCAAAGGCTGTCAGAAAACTCATGTATACAGTTTCTGGGTTTTCCAGAAACGCTTAATCAGTGACTTGTGGTCTACTTTGACCACTCACTCAAATCGATATATTTATGTTATGAAGGGTATAAAGATATTCATCTTGAGTCCATCTAACATACTACAACATGAATTCAAGAACAAAAACAAAACCACAAAAACCTGACAGATCTGGAGCCTTAAACATCTTGTCAGATACTGGAAAATGATTTCTGGGTTACCTAGAAATCTTCCGGTCATGCTCGATCAACCGAGTTTGACCAAAAATAACATGCAATCTACACATCTCCTGACCCTGATTCCAGTTTTAGATTAAAGTGATCATAACATACTATGAAGTTAAACATTTAAACTGCCAAAAACACAAACAGAATGAGATCTACATGGTCTGACATTCATTGTCAGACCTCAAAATAAAAATTTTCCAGATTCGACAAATCTTCAAATCCGAGCCTCTAGATGTTATGGATCTAACATCTAGCAACCCAGATCATCATTAGACAACATAAACAACATATTGTAACACTTAATCATAACATCTAACACCAAAAATTTGGACAGAAATTAAAGCTTGGTTTTATACCTTTTATGCTCAATTCTTGATTTCTGGCTATTGATTTGTTGTTGGATTTCGTGGGGCTTCAATAATGGACTGAAATGCTAGATAATTTCGAAGGTGAGAGGCTTGAGAGTATTAGTTTGAGTGTTTGTGCAATTTTTTGTAAACAACCCACTTTCTCTCTCCTTCAATCCTTAAATAAACAATGTTGATGCATGCATGGCTGGGAAAAGCAACTGATTTGCTGTCATTCTTGAGTCAATGTAGTTGATGGGTTTGGTAGAGTAAGTCACCAACTCATATTTTGGCTAGATTGACAAGTTAACTTCATTTATACAACAAGGGGCAATATGGTCATTTGATAAATAATGGCATTCTTGTCATTTACAAACCCTTAGGGTTTAGGGTTTGTTTATGGTTTAGGGTTTGAGCCAATTTAGCAAAAGTCTAGGATTCCAATATTTAGGATTTAGCAATTAGGGTTAGAAAATGAAATAACATAATTTAGTTTCTAAAATTTTGAAAATAATAACTTTGTTAATTAAAGTAAGTTTGTAATTATCTAACAAATGGACATTATGGTTTATTAATCATAATCATAATCATAATTAACTTTGCTAATAAAGCAATTAGGGTTTATTTTTTCGGTAATTAGGGTTACCAAATTACTATTAGGGTTTTCGATTACTAAATTAGGGTTCTAGTTTAGTAATTAGGGTTTAACAATTTAGGGTTTCTAAATTTAATAATTATAATCATAATACTTGTTACTTAATCACATTATCACAATTACCAATAATCTTGAACTCTAATTTGAATTTCAAATTAGGGTTTTCTAAACATTAGGGTTTCTGAAATTTTAATTAGGGTTTACCTAATTAATACATTAATACACGACATAAATTATATTACACACTTATAAAACAATCTCACACTCTAATTTAGATCTCAAATTAGGGTTTAACATGATTACTAGGGTTTGGTGAAAATACACCGTAATTGACCAACCATTATCAATACGGACATACCGTACGTATTCATAGCACTGAAAAATCAAAATATAATTAATATTATATTATTATTCTCATACCTTGACAATAATCCAAAATTAGGATTTGGATTCCATATCTGATTATTCTTTCATATTTAACCTTAATAATTAAGGTAAAATATTTAACTTAATAATTTGTACAAAAATTCATACAATAAAATAATTATTATATTTATTCTAAAAATCACTTCATTTATTATTTAAATAATATATGATTATATATTCATGGAAAATAATTAATAAAAACATTTCTATCTTAAAATTAATTATTATAAAAATACACTTTATAATAATCAATAATTCTACAATAAATTTACTTGTAAATATTCATGTAATAAATATATTTTTATTTACCACATAAATACATATACACATAATCTTGTACAAATCCTCATCTTTAAAATAAAAAAAAATTATGATTTATTTATATAGAAAATATCGGGTTGTCACATTCACCCTCCCTTATAAGGATTCCGTCCCCGGAATCACCGCTTTAAAACCTATACATAACTGGGTACATAGCATACATAATCTTCGCAAATAGATCTCGATCAACTTTGATCGAACTGATCTTTAACTAATCACATAAAGATTGTCTTTCTGATTAAACGAAAATTTGATTTCTAAAAGAACTCAAATTCCTCCTTCAAATTTCTTTATAAAATAATTTACTATAAATAGAAAAATTCTAATTACGCAAATAAAAGTTATTCGAATATTACCTGGAACTGCATTACCAGCTGCCACCGTGTCTTGAACCGTCATGTTGAAGACCCTTGATGTTGACTTTGTTGGTTTGTTTGATGATGTCGGACCCGTGATTGCTAATGTTCCACTACCCTTACCAGTATTCTCCCTTCCTGCCTCCACCCTCCTATTCGGACAGTCCTTCACCCTGTGCTCCATTGATCCACAAATAAAACAACCACTATTCATTCTAGGATTTGGGTAGTTGGGAGAGATATGGCCCTCCTGCCCGCATTTAAAACACACAAATTTCCCCTTTAAACACTCCCTAGAGTGGTTCTTTCCACACGTTTTGCACTGCACCGCTGATTTCTTAACACCTTCCTGTTTAACCTGGACATTGCCAAAATAGTTCCCCTTCCTTTTTCCATCTACACTCCTGCTTCCATTATTAGTCCTCATTTTCTCAGCTCCCTCGACCTTGCCCTTGTTCTTCTTCTCCTTATTGTAGAGGCTCATAGCCTCACTTCCCTCTTCCGCAATTATCGCCTTCTCTATGAGTGCTGCAAATGTTGGGATCTGCAACACTGCCACCTTGTTATAGAGCTAGGGTTTTAATCCCAGCTCAAATCTCCTCGCCTTCCTAGCCTTCGTATCAACTTGATGCGGAGCAAACCTAGCTAACTCATTGAATTTCGCAGCATATTCTGCCACAGTCATATCCCCTTGCTTCAACTCCAGAAATTTTACCTCCATTCTAGACTGCATACTAGCTGAAAAATAGTTCTCGAAAAATAAAGTCTTAAATCTATCCCATGTTAACACACCTGCTCCTGCCCTCACCTGATTCGCTTCCCACCAGAAATTTGCCTCGCCCATCATCATGTAGGTGGCAAAAGAGGTCTTTTGCCCCTCAGCTACCCTAGCTATTACAAAAGCCTTCTCAATTTCCTTAACCCAAGTTTGGGCTTCTACAGGGTCAGTCGTACCTTTAAATTCCCTACAGCCTTAAAATCTTTAAAATTCGCCAAGTGATTATTCGGCTGGTTTCCTTGTTGCATAGCCTGAGCTACCATATTTGCGAACTGCTGCATTGGTTCCATTTTTTTTTGTCCTTCAACATTGTTGACAGACTCTTCTGCCCTCTGATTTCGAGTTTGACGTCTTGGCGGCATTATCTAGTTAAGTAAAAATCATAAATTAACTTACATTCTAAACCTTATCATATAAGTTTAATGTATTAAACTTGTTTCATAACTCAAACTTTGATTCATATTCATTCATTGATTTCAAAATACTTTACATAACACAGCACATAGTGCTTTAAACATTAATTATCCCTTTGTGACAGCAAAATTCGGGATTTACTTCACCACTTGTACAAAAGTTTGGAATAATAATGCATTACACATACATATTTAGCACACATATAATATTAAACACGCTTACACAACATAAACTATACTATCTATTTACTACGCTTTCTTTCTTGGACAACTTCTTGCCTGATGATCTTCGTTTCCACAGACAAAACATGCTTCTGGTTTATAATCAGGACAGTACAGAATAGTGTGTCCCTCATATCTAAAAAGATAAAAAATTCTTTTTCCTTTCTTCTTATTAGGTTTTCCTAAATCATAGTTTTCTACCTTTCTTTTTCCCTTATCTCTCGGAGCTGCACACGAGATGTTGCTTGAGGCTCCTATCTGATCAATTTGGATTTTAAGCTTATCATGTTCTTCCATTGTTTCTATTAATGCCTGACGCAGTTGACTATTTAATAGCTTTTCTATCTCCCATAGCCTTTCCAGAGAAGAAACCTTGTTCCTCAGATTCTGTACCTCTGTTGATGCTCGTTCGGCTTCAACTTTAGTGTCTGAATCACTATCTGTCAGCTCCACCATTTTCGGATCTGGTATTATATTTTCTATGATGAGCACTTCATCCAAGTTGTTTTCATTGTGAGCTTCTATTTCAGCTATTGGCTTTGATATCAGCTCAGGTGTATGGGTTTGATTCTTCTTCATGTTATAAGCATATAGCAAGCCTTTTCCACCCGACATCTACACACATAAATTATTTTGATTAGCATATATTATATACACATAGTCAAATAATAGTTTTGTATGAATTATCTTTTATTTTGTTTGACGATGAATTTATTCAATTCATCTCTTTTTAAACTCTAAATGAGTTATTTATATTTTCAACGTTTCCCTCTGTTCTAAGGTTATAGCCTAAGGTCTAACCCACCTAAGGTTTCAAACCCTATAGCTCTGATACCAACTTGTGAGGTCCCCGAACTCAAATACTTGAAACCCAAACTCAATACTTCACGATACCATTTCTATGAGCGGAATAATACTAATAATATTAACAATAATATAAAACTTAACTTAAAATTTACATATACATCAGAGTCTTTCTCCCAAGTACGTAACCTTTAATCATTCATTACATAATATTAGATATTTAAATATCATAGTCTTCATAATCTAAAACTATTACAAAATAGTACCACAAATCTTATTTGGTTAGCTTTCCCTTTCCCTTGTTTCGGCATGAGCCTTCTGGTTCTTCACACTTAGCTGAAAAACATTTAAATTAAGCAAGGATGAGCATTTGAGTGCCCAGAAAGTATTATATATATATAAGCTGAAAGAATTTAAATGTTTTTTTTATAATACCCTTCTACAACCAGTCAATAGTTGTGAAGTAATCTATACCAATAATAGTATCATAACAACCCTCTTTTGAATTTTTGAAACTACGTATTGACTATATATGGGGTTTCTGTGACATACTATGAACATTGTTTTCATTTTCGAAAAGGTTTGAACAGAAATTCATCTGTAAACCGTCATGACTTACGGGCACGGAGGGTGATCAGCCCCATTGTACCCTGTATTGATCAATACTACATGTACAAGAACGAAGTTATCGTTCACTCTGTCCGCCTTGGGCGCATAAAATTTTTCCCATTATCGGGATGTTCATACCTGTCGGGTTTTCATAACAAAGGTCTTATCTTATTCAACAATAATATAATTCAACATATATGTATATTAAAGGTGTATCAACATGTGATTAAATACAATGATTATCCAAGTGGGGACACTTGTATAATCATTTCTAGAAATTAACGAACAGAATATATATATATCCGAATTATCATATACTAACATGTTGATAATCAAAGGGTGTATATAATATAGGTTTAACAATCTGTACATTAATAATAATAATTATTCTGAACTTCTTACTTTTGTCCATTGCATAAAGAAAATGCAAAGTTAAGATACTTGCCTGATGCGCTGCTTACAATTCTCAACTTAGTTCTACCCTTTTCTACCACAACCTATTATTAATCAAATCATTCGTTCTATTAGAACCATATAATATAACACATAATACTGCATTTCGCAGTCAGCACATAACCTAATCGTCTTATCACACATGTTCTACAATCATGGCATCACAAACAATTATCAACACATTCCTAATCACATTGTCACACAACCTTAATAACCATTGAATCGCAATTAAACAGCTAACTAATCACATTATCTAAGTCCAGATCAATTTCTAAAACATGTCGGTCTACCGACATCTTTATCGAGTAATTATCGAGTCTAAGACTCTAAACAGTTGTCTAATATTCATTTAGACTAATTAAATAACAGTCATATGACCTTATAATAATTATAAAATAATTATTACCATTTACCATAAATTTTGAAATATCAGAAGCATTATTAAATGATTTAAATATCAATCAATTCTATTATCATTAATATTAAACTATTAATGAAACCATTTCCAAAATATTAAAGTTATGTATAATAACTCAAAATATTTTTAAAACATTTATATTACCCTTAATTGATTTTTAAACATCTAAAATCATTATTAAATAATTATCATTAATATTTAAATATTAATGAACTATTTATCCAAATATTAAAAGTCATAATTATAACTTAAAATATTTTTAAATCATTAACATCCTTTTTAAATGATTTTTAAATAAATAAAACCATTTTTAAACTATTTATTTAATATAATTATTAAATAAATTTAATATCATTAATCATTAAATATCATTAATATTAAATTATTAATGAAAACATCCCTTAAATATTAAAAGTTATATTTTATAACTTAAAATATCTTTAAACACTTTATTTTCATTTAAAATGATTTTTATAATATTAAAATCATTTTTAAACTAATTTATTTAATATAAATATTAAATAACTTTAATATCATTAATAATCATTAATTAATTAAATTTACCTTTAAATATTAAAAGTTATATTTTATAACTTAAAATATTTTTAAATACCTTATCATTATTTAAAATAATTTTTAATATAATAAAATCATTTTTAATTCATTTATTTAATTCATTTAATAAATAACTTAATGATCATTAATATTAATTTATTAATGAAAATTATCAAATAATATTAAAAGTTATTAAAAATAACTTAAAATATTTTCTTATATCATAATATAATTTTAAATGATTTTTCAAATATTAAAATCATTTTTAAATAATTTATTTAATATTATAATTAAATTAATTAAATACTTTTAATATTCCAAAAATATTAAATATTTATGAAATATATTTAAAATAATTAAAAACAAATTTTCAGAATTTAAAATAATTTTTAATGATTTATTTTGTATTTTTAATAATTAAAAACTATTTTTTTCTATTTATTAATTAATTTAAGGAAAATTATAAATTATCTGTCGCTAAAGACCATCTATAGCGACAAAACCGTCGCTATAGGTGTTCTTCATAAACCCAGAAATTCTTCGTCAGTGTGCAAGGTGTAACGTTTGACCATCAATAATTCCGTGTGTAGTGTGATTCTGGACTAACTATGAATTCGAGCATGTAGTACTAGTGTAACACTTCATGCTACAACAACAATAATGATCAAAACGCATAACACAAGAGAGATCTATGCCTCTTAATTCGTTGTCAGAGCCCACCTGTAACACTACATATCTATCACATAAAATCACAATATCAACAATAGAACAGCCAGATTCGACTCGGTCAAAGGCTGTCAGAAAACTCATGTATACAGTTTCTGGGTTTTCCAGAAACGCTTAATCAGTGACTTGTGGTCTACTTTGACCACTCACTCAAATCGATATATTTATGTTATGAAGGGTATAAAGATATTCATCTTGAGTCCATCTAACATACTACAACATGAATTCAAGAACAAAAACAAAACCACAAAAACCTGACAGATCTGGAGCCTTAAACATCTTGTCAGATACTGGAAAATGATTTCTGGGTTACCTAGAAATCTTCCGGTCATGCTCGATCAACCGAGATTGACCAAAAATAACATGCAATCTACACATCTCCTGACCCTGATTCCAGTTTTAGATTAAAGTGATCATAACATACTATGAAGTTAAACATTTAAACTGCCAAAAACACAAACAGAATGAGATCTACATGGTCTGACATTCATTGTCAGACCTCAAAATAAAAATTTTCCAGATTCGACAAATCTTCAAATCCGAGCCTCTAGATGTTATGGATCTAACATCTAGCAACCCAGATCATCATTAGACAACATAAACAACATATTGTAACACTTAATCATAACATCTAACACCAAAAATTTGGACAGAAATTAAAGCTTGGTTTTATACCTTTTATGCTCAATTCTTGATTTCTGGCTATTGATTTGTTGTTGGATTTCGTGGGGCTTCAATAATGGACTGAAATGCTAGATAATTTCGAAGGTGAGAGGCTTGAGAGTATTAGTTTGAGTGTTTGTGCAATTTTTTGTAAACAACCCACTTTCTCTCTCCTTCAATCCTTAAATAAACAATGTTGATGCATGCATGGCTGGGAAAAGCAACTGATTTGCTGTCATTCTTGAGTCAATGTAGTTGATGGGTTTGGTAGAGTAAGTCACCAACTCATATTTTGGCTAGATTGACAAGTTAACTTCATTTATACAACAAGGGGCAATATGGTCATTTGATAAATAATGGCATTCTTGTCATTTACAAACCCTTAGGGTTTAGGGTTTGTTTATGGTTTAGGGTTTGAGCCAATTTAGCAAAAGTCTAGGATTCCAATATTTAGGATTTAGCAATTAGGGTTAGAAAATGAAATAACATAATTTAGTTTCTAAAATTTTGAAAATAATAACTTTGTTAATTAAAGTAAGTTTGTAATTATCTAACAAATGGACATTATGGTTTATTAATCATAATCATAATCATAATTAACTTTGCTAATAAAGCAATTAGGGTTTATTTTTTCGGTAATTAGGGTTACCAAATTACTATTAGGGTTTTCGATTACTAAATTAGGGTTCTAGTTTAGTAATTAGGGTTTAACAATTTAGGGTTTCTAAATTTAATAATTATAATCATAATACTTGTTACTTAATCACATTATCACAATTACCAATAATCTTGAACTCTAATTTGAATTTCAAATTAGGGTTTTCTAAACATTAGGGTTTCTGAAATTTTAATTAGGGTTTACCTAATTAATACATTAATACACGACATAAATTATATTACACACTTATAAAACAATCTCACACTCTAATTTAGATCTCAAATTAGGGTTTAACATGATTACTAGGGTTTGGTGAAAATACACCGTAATTGACCAACCATTATCAATACGGACATACCGTACGTATTCATAGCACTGAAAAATCAAAATATAATTAATATTATATTATTATTCTCATACCTTGACAATAATCCAAAATTAGGATTTGGATTCCATATCTGATTATTCTTTCATATTTAACCTTAATAATTAAGGTAAAATATTTAACTTAATAATTTGTACAAAAATTCATACAATAAAATAATTATTATATTTATTCTAAAAATCACTTCATTTATTATTTAAATAATATATGATTATATATTCATGGAAAATAATTAATAAAAACATTTCTATCTTAAAATTAATTATTATAAAAATACACTTTATAATAATCAATAATTCTACAATAAATTTACTTGTAAATATTCATGTAATAAATATATTTTTATTTACCACATAAATACATATACACATAATCTTGTACAAATCCTCATCTTTAAAATAAAAAAAAATTATGATTTATTTATATAGAAAATATCGGGTTGTCACATTCACCCTCCCTTATAAGGATTCCGTCCCCGGAATCACCGCTTTAAAACCTATACATAACTGGGTACATAGCATACATAATCTTCGCAAATAGATCTCGATCAACTTTGATCGAACTGATCTTTAACTAATCACATAAAGATTGTCTTTCTGATTAAACGAAAATTTGATTTCTAAAAGAACTCAAATTCCTCCTTCAAATTTCTTTATAAAATAATTTACTATAAATAGAAAAATTCTAATTACGCAAATAAAAGTTATTCGAATATTACCTGGAACTGCATTACCAGCTGCCACCGTGTCTTGAACCGTCATGTTGAAGACCCTTGATGTTGACTTTGTTGGTTTGTTTGATGATGTCGGACCCGTGATTGCTAATGTTCCACTACCCTTACCAGTATTCTCCCTTCCTGCCTCCACCCTCCTATTCGGACAGTCCTTCACCCTGTGCTCCATTGATCCACAAATAAAACAACCACTATTCATTCTAGGATTTGGGTAGTTGGGAGAGATATGGCCCTCCTGCCCGCATTTAAAACACACAAATTTCCCCTTTAAACACTCCCTAGAGTGGTTCTTTCCACACGTTTTGCACTGCACCGCTGATTTCTTAACACCTTCCTGTTTAACCTGGACATTGCCAAAATAGTTCCCCTTCCTTTTTCCATCTACACTCCTGCTTCCATTATTAGTCCTCATTTTCTCAGCTCCCTCGACCTTGCCCTTGTTCTTCTTCTCCTTATTGTAGAGGCTCATAGCCTCACTTCCCTCTTCCGCAATTATCGCCTTCTCTATGAGTGCTGCAAATGTTGGGATCTGCAACACTGCCACCTTGTTATAGAGCTAGGGTTTTAATCCCAGCTCAAATCTCCTCGCCTTCCTAGCCTTCGTATCAACTTGATGCGGAGCAAACCTAGCTAACTCATTGAATTTCGCAGCATATTCTGCCACAGTCATATCCCCTTGCTTCAACTCCAGAAATTTTACCTCCATTCTAGACTGCATACTAGCTGAAAAATAGTTCTCGAAAAATAAAGTCTTAAATCTATCCCATGTTAACACACCTGCTCCTGCCCTCACCTGATTCGCTTCCCACCAGAAATTTGCCTCGCCCATCATCATGTAGGTGGCAAAAGAGGTCTTTTGCCCCTCAGCTACCCTAGCTATTACAAAAGCCTTCTCAATTTCCTTAACCCAAGTTTGGGCTTCTACAGGGTCAGTCGTACCTTTAAATTCCCTACAGCCTTAAAATCTTTAAAATTCGCCAAGTGATTATTCGGCTGGTTTCCTTGTTGCATAGCCTGAGCTACCATATTTGCGAACTGCTGCATTGGTTCCATTTTTTTTTGTCCTTCAACATTGTTGACAGACTCTTCTGCCCTCTGATTTCGAGTTTGACGTCTTGGCGGCATTATCTAGTTAAGTAAAAATCATAAATTAACTTACATTCTAAACCTTATCATATAAGTTTAATGTATTAAACTTGTTTCATAACTCAAACTTTGATTCATATTCATTCATTGATTTCAAAATACTTTACATAACACAGCACATAGTGCTTTAAACATTAATTATCCCTTTGTGACAGCAAAATTCGGGATTTACTTCACCACTTGTACAAAAGTTTGGAATAATAATGCATTACACATACATATTTAGCACACATATAATATTAAACACGCTTACACAACATAAACTATACTATCTATTTACTACGCTTTCTTTCTTGGACAACTTCTTGCCTGATGATCTTCGTTTCCACAGACAAAACATGCTTCTGGTTTATAATCAGGACAGTACAGAATAGTGTGTCCCTCATATCTAAAAAGATAAAAAATTCTTTTTCCTTTCTTCTTATTAGGTTTTCCTAAATCATAGTTTTCTACCTTTCTTTTTCCCTTATCTCTCGGAGCTGCACACGAGATGTTGCTTGAGGCTCCTATCTGATCAATTTGGATTTTAAGCTTATCATGTTCTTCCATTGTTTCTATTAATGCCTGA
Source organism: Panax japonicus (assembly GCA_020205505.1). NCBI lineage: Eukaryota > Viridiplantae > Streptophyta > Magnoliopsida > Apiales > Araliaceae > Panax > Panax japonicus. The sequence continues at coordinate 21,844,626 of CM035107.1, read as the reverse complement.
CGCAGTTGACTATTTAATAGCTTTTCTATCTCCCATAGCCTTTCCAGAGAAGAAACCTTGTTCCTCAGATTCTGTACCTCTGTTGATGCTCGTTCGGCTTCAACTTTAGTGTCTGAATCACTATCTGTCAGCTCCACCATTTTCGGATCTGGTATTATATTTTCTATGATGAGCACTTCATCCAAGTTGTTTTCATTGTGAGCTTCTATTTCAGCTATTGGCTTTGATATCAGCTCAGGTGTATGGGTTTGATTCTTCTTCATGTTATAAGCATATAGCAAGCCTTTTCCACCCGACATCTACACACATAAATTATTTTGATTAGCATATATTATATACACATAGTCAAATAATAGTTTTGTATGAATTATCTTTTATTTTGTTTGACGATGAATTTATTCAATTCATCTCTTTTTAAACTCTAAATGAGTTATTTATATTTTCAACGTTTCCCTCTGTTCTAAGGTTATAGCCTAAGGTCTAACCCACCTAAGGTTTCAAACCCTATAGCTCTGATACCAACTTGTGAGGTCCCCGAACTCAAATACTTGAAACCCAAACTCAATACTTCACGATACCATTTCTATGAGCGGAATAATACTAATAATATTAACAATAATATAAAACTTAACTTAAAATTTACATATACATCAGAGTCTTTCTCCCAAGTACGTAACCTTTAATCATTCATTACATAATATTAGATATTTAAATATCATAGTCTTCATAATCTAAAACTATTACAAAATAGTACCACAAATCTTATTTGGTTAGCTTTCCCTTTCCCTTGTTTCGGCATGAGCCTTCTGGTTCTTCACACTTAGCTGAAAAACATTTAAATTAAGCAAGGATGAGCATTTGAGTGCCCAGAAAGTATTATATATATATAAGCTGAAAGAATTTAAATGTTTTTTTTATAATACCCTTCTACAACCAGTCAATAGTTGTGAAGTAATCTATACCAATAATAGTATCATAACAACCCTCTTTTGAATTTTTGAAACTACGTATTGACTATATATGGGGTTTCTGTGACATACTATGAACATTGTTTTCATTTTCGAAAAGGTTTGAACAGAAATTCATCTGTAAACCGTCATGACTTACGGGCACGGAGGGTGATCAGCCCCATTGTACCCTGTATTGATCAATACTACATGTACAAGAACGAAGTTATCGTTCACTCTGTCCGCCTTGGGCGCATAAAATTTTTCCCATTATCGGGATGTTCATACCTGTCGGGTTTTCATAACAAAGGTCTTATCTTATTCAACAATAATATAATTCAACATATATGTATATTAAAGGTGTATCAACATGTGATTAAATACAATGATTATCCAAGTGGGGACACTTGTATAATCATTTCTAGAAATTAACGAACAGAATATATATATCCGAATTATCATATACTAACATGTTGATAATCAAAGGGTGTATATAATATAGGTTTAACAATCTGTACATTAATAATAATAATTATTCTGAACTTCTTACTTTTGTCCATTGCATAAAGAAAATGCAAAGTTAAGATACTTGCCTGATGCGCTGCTTACAATTCTCAACTTAGTTCTACCCTTTTCTACCACAACCTATTATTAATCAAATCATTCGTTCTATTAGAACCATATAATATAACACATAATACTGCATTTCGCAGTCAGCACATAACCTAATCGTCTTATCACACATGTTCTACAATCATGGCATCACAAACAATTATCAACACATTCCTAATCACATTGTCACACAACCTTAATAACCATTGAATCGCAATTAAACAGCTAACTAATCACATTATCTAAGTCCAGATCAATTTCTAAAACATGTCGGTCTACCGACATCTTTATCGAGTAATTATCGAGTCTAAGACTCTAAACAGTTGTCTAATATTCATTTAGACTAATTAAATAACAGTCATATGACCTTATAATAATTATAAAATAATTATTACCATTTACCATAAATTTTGAAATATCAGAAGCATTATTAAATGATTTAAATATCAATCAATTCTATTATCATTAATATTAAACTATTAATGAAACCATTTCCAAAATATTAAAGTTATGTATAATAACTCAAAATATTTTTAAAACATTTATATTACCCTTAATTGATTTTTAAACATCTAAAATCATTATTAAATAATTATCATTAATATTTAAATATTAATGAACTATTTATCCAAATATTAAAAGTCATAATTATAACTTAAAATATTTTTAAATCATTAACATCCTTTTTAAATGATTTTTAAATAAATAAAACCATTTTTAAACTATTTATTTAATATAATTATTAAATAAATTTAATATCATTAATCATTAAATATCATTAATATTAAATTATTAATGAAAACATCCCTTAAATATTAAAAGTTATATTTTATAACTTAAAATATCTTTAAACACTTTATTTTCATTTAAAATGATTTTTATAATATTAAAATCATTTTTAAACTAATTTATTTAATATAAATATTAAATAACTTTAATATCATTAATAATCATTAATTAATTAAATTTACCTTTAAATATTAAAAGTTATATTTTATAACTTAAAATATTTTTAAATACCTTATCATTATTTAAAATGATTTTTAATATAATAAAATCATTTTTAATTCATTTATTTAATTCATTTAATAAATAACTTAATGATCATTAATATTAATTTATTAATGAAAATTATCAAATAATATTAAAAGTTATTAAAAATAACTTAAAATATTTTCTTATATCATAATATAATTTTAAATGATTTTTCAAATATTAAAATCATTTTTAAATAATTTATTTAATATTATAATTAAATAAATTAAATACTTTTAATATTCCAAAAATATTAAATATTTATGAAATATATTTAAAATAATTAAAAACAAATTTTTAGAATTTAAAATAATTTTTAATGATTTATTTTGTATTTTTAATAATTAAAAACTATTTTTTTTTCTATTTATTAATTAATTTATGGAAAATTATAAATTATCTGTCGCTAAAGACCACCTATAGTGACAGAACCGTCGCTATAGGTGTTCTTCATAAACCCAGAAATTCTTCGTCAGTGTGCAAGGTGTAACGTTTGACCATCAATAATTCCGTGTGTAGTGTGATTATGGACTAACTATGAATTCGAGCATGTAGTACTAGTGTAACACTTCATGCTACAACAACAATAATGATCAAAACGCATAACACAAGAGAGATCTATGCCTCTTAATTCGCTGTCAGAGCTGTTCTTCATTTCTGGGTTTACCCAGAAATGAAGAACAGTTCGAGTTACCACTTTTGATCGACTATTGCGTGCAACATATGAACTGTTCTTGTGATTTAAGACTTCTAAGTTCTAGCCCACCTGTAACACTACATATCTATCACATAAAATCATAATATCAACAATAGAACAGCCAGATTCGACTCGGTCAAAGGCTGTCAGAAAACTCATGTATGCAGTTTCTAGGTTTTCCAGAAACGCTTAATCAGTGACTTGTGGTCTACTTTGACCACTCACTCAAATCGATATATTTATGTTATGAAGGGTATAAAGATATTCATCTTGAGTCCATCTAACATACTACAACATGAATTCAAGAACAAAAACAAAACCACAAAAACCTGACAGATCTGGAGCCTTAAACATCTTGTCAGATACTGGAAAATGATTTCTGGGTTACCCAGAAATCTTCCGGTCATGCTCGATCAACCGAGTTTGACCAAAAATAACATGCAATCTACACATCTCCTGACCCTGATTCCAGTTTTAGATTAAAGTGACCATAACATACTATGAAGTTAAACCTTTAAACAGCCAAAAACGCAAACAGAATGAGATCTACATGGTCTGACATTCATTGTCAGACCTCAAAATACAAATTTTCCAGATTCGACAAATCTTTAAATCCGAGCCTCTAGATGTTATGGATCTAACATCTAGCAACCCAGATCATCATTAGATAACATAAACAACATATTGTAACACTTAATCATAACATCTAACACCAAAAATTTGGACAAAAATTAAAGCTTGGTTTTATACCTTTTATGCTCAATTCTTAATTTCTGGCTATTGATTTGTTGTTGGATTTCGTGGGGCTTCAATAATGTACTGAAATGCTAGATAATTTCGGAGGTGAGAGGCTTGAGAGTATTAGTTTGAGTGTTTGTGCAATTTTTTGTAAACAACCCACTTTCTCTCTCCTTCAATCCTTAAATAAACAATGTTGATGCATGCATGGCTGGGAAAAACAACTGATTTGCTGTCATTCTTGAGTCAATGTAGTTGTTGGGTTTGGTAGAGTAAGTCACCAACTCATATTTTGGCTAGATTGACAAGTTAACTTCATTTATATAACAAGGGGCAATATGGTCATTTGATAAATAATGGCATTCTTGTCATTTACAAACCCTTAGGGTTTAGGGTTTGTTTAGGGTTTAGGGTTTGAGCCAATTTAGCAAAAGTCTAGGATTCCAATATTTAGGATTTAGCAATTAGGGTTAGAAAATGAAATAACATAATTTAGTTTCTAAAATTTTGAAAATAATAACTTTGTTAATTAAAGTAAGTTTGTAATTATCTAACAAATGGACATTAGGGTTTATTAATCATAATCATAATTAACTTTGCTAATAAAGCAATTAGGGTTTATTTTTTCAGTAATTAGGGTTACCAAATTACTATTAGAGTTTTCGATTACTAAATTAGGGTTCTAGTTTAGTAATTAGAGTTTAACCATTTAGGGTTTCTAAATTTAATAATTATAATCATAATACATGTTACTTAATCACATTATCACAATTACCAATAATCTCGAACACTAATTTGAATTTCAAATTAGGGTTTTCTAAATATTAGGGTTTTCAGAATTTTAATTAGGGTTTACCTAATTAATACATTAATACACGACATAAATTATATTACACACTTATAAAACAATCTCACACTCTAATTTGGATCTCAAATTAGGGTTTAACATGATTACTAGGGTTTGGTCAAAATACACCGTAATTGACCAACCATTTTCAATACGGAGATACCGTACGTATTCATAGCACTGAAAAATCAAAATATAATTAATATTATATTATTATTCTCATACCTTGACAATAATCCAAAATTAGAGTTTGGATTCCATATCTGATTATTCTTTCATATTTAACCTTAATAATCTGTACAAAAATTCATATAATAAAATAATTATTATATTTATTCTAAAAATCACTTCATTTATTATTTAAATAATATATGATTATATATTCATGGAAAATAATTAATAAAAACATTTCTATATTAAAATTAATTATCATAAAAATACACTTTATAATAATCAATAATTCTACAATAAATTTACTTGTAAATATTCATGTAATAAATATATTTTTATTTACCACATAAATACATATACACATAATCTTGTACAAATCCTCATCCTTAAAATTAAAAAAAAATTATGATTTATTTATATAGAAAATATCGGGTTTTCACATTCACCCTCCCTTATAAGGATTCCGTCCCCGGAATCACCGCTTTAAAACATATACATAACTGGGTACATAGCATACATAATCTTCGCAAATAGATCTCGATCAACTTTGATCGAACTGATCTTTAACTAATCACATAAAGCTTGTCTTTCTGATTAAACGGAAATTTGATTTCTAAAAGAACTCAAATTCCTCCTTCAAATTTCTTTATAAAATAATTTACTATAAATAGAAAAATTCTAATTACGCAAATAAAAGTTATTCGAATATTACCTGGAACTGCATTACCAGCTGCCACCGTGTCTTGAACCGTCATGTTGAAGACCCTTGATGTTGACTTTGTTGGTTTGTTTGATGATGTCGGTCCCGTGATTGCTAATGTTCCACTACCCTTACCAGTATTCTCCTTTCCTGCCTCCACCCTCCTATTCAGACAATCCTTCACCCTGTGCTCCATTGATCCACAAATAAAATAACCACTATTCATTCTAGGATTTGGGCAGTTGGGAGAGATATGGCCCTCCTGCCCGCATTTATAACACACAAATTTCCCCTTCAAACACTCCCCAGAATGGTTCTTTCCACACGTTTTGCACTGCACCACTGATTTCTTAACACCTTCCTGTTTAACCTGGACATTGCCAAAATAGTTCCCCTTCCATTTTCCATCTACACTCCTGCTTCCATTATTAGTCCTCATTTTCTCAGCTCCCTCGACCTTGCCCTTGTTCTTTTTCTCCTTATTGTAGAGGCTCATAGCCTCACTTCCCTCTTCCGCAATTATCGCCTTCTCTATGAGTGCTGCAAATGTTGGGATCTGCAACACTGCCACCTTGTTATAGAGCTAGGGTTTTAATCCCAGCTCAAATCTCCTCGCCTTCCTAGCCTCCGTATTAACTTGATGCGGAGCAAACCTAGCTAACTCATTGAATTTCGCGGCATATTCTGCCACAGTCATATCCCCTTGCTTCAACTCCAGAACTTTTACCTCCATTTTAGACTGCATACTAGCTGAAAAATAGTTCTCAAAAAATAAAGTCTTAAATCTATCCCATGTTACCACACCTGCTCCTGCCCTCACCTGATTCGCTTCCCACCAGAAATTTGCCTCGCCCTTCATCATGTAGGAGGCAAAAGAGGTCTTTTGCCCCTCAGCTACCCTAGCTATTACAAAAGCCTTCTCAATTTCCTTAACCCAAGTTTGGGCTTCTACAGGGTCAGTCGTACCTTTAAATTCTGGCGGTCCTACAGCCTTAAAATCTTTAAAATTCGCCAAGTGATTATTCGGCTGGTTTCCTTGTTGCATAGCCTGAGCTACCATATTTGCGAACTGCTGCATTGGGTCCGCTTGTTGTTGTCCTTCAACATTGTTGACGGACTCTTCTGCCCTCTGATTTCGAGTTTGACGTCTTGGCGGCATTATCTAGTTAAGTAAAAATCATAAATTAACTTACATTCTAAACCATATCATATAAGTTTAATGTATTAAACTTGTTTCATAACTCAAACTTTGATTCATATTCATTCATTGATTTCAAAATACTTTACATAACACAGCACATAGTGCTTTAAACATTAATTATCCCTTTGTGACAGCAAAAGTCGGGATTTACTTCACCACTTGTACAAAAGTTTAGAATAATAATGCATTACACACACATATTAAGCACACATATAATATTAAACACGCTTACACAACACAACCTATACTATCTATTTACTACGCCTTCTTTCTTGGACAACTTCTTGCCTGATGATCTTCGTTTCCACAGACAAAACATGCTCCTGGTTTATAGTCAAGACAATACAGAATAATGTGTCCCTCATATCCACAAAGATAACAAATTCTTTTCCCTTTCTTCCTATTAGGTTTTCCTAAATCATAGTTTTCTACCTTTCTTTTTCCCTTATCTCTCGGAGCTGCACACGAGATGTTGCTTGAGGCTCCTATCTGATCAATTTAGATTTTAAGCTTATCATGTTCTTCCATTGTTTCTATTAATGCCTGACGCAGTTGACTATTTAATAGCTTTTCTATCTCCCATAGCCTTTCCAGAGAAGAAACCTTGTTCCTCAGATTCTGTACCTCTGTTGATGCTCGTTCGGCTTCAACTTTAGTGTCTGAATCACTATCTGTCAGCTCCACCATTTTCGGATCTGGTATTATATTTTCTATGATGAGCACTTCATCCAAGTTGTTTTCATCGTGAGCTTCTATTTCAGCAATTGGCTTTGATATCAGCTCAGGTGTATGGGTTTGATTCTTTTTCATGTTATAAGCATATAGCAAGCCTTTTCCACCCGACATCTACACACATAAATTATTTTGATTAGCATATATTATATACACATAGTCAAATAATAGTTTTGTATGAATTATCTTTTATTTTGTTTGACGATGAATTTATTCAATTCATCTCTTTTTAAACTCTACATGAGTTATTTATATTTTCAACATTTCCTTCTGTTCTAAGGTTATAGCCTAAGGTCTAACCCACCTAAGGTTTCAAACCCTATAGCTCTGATACCAACTTGTGAGGTCCCCGAACTCAAATACTTGAAACCCAAACTCAATACTTCACGATACCATTTCTATGAGCGAAATAATACTAATAATATTAACAATAATATAAAACTTAACTTAAAATTTACATATACATCAGAGTCTTTCTCCCAAGTACGTAACCTTTAATCATTCATTACATAATATTAGATATTTAAATATCATAGTCTTCATAATCTAAAACTATTACAAAACAGTACCACAAATCTTATTTGGTTAGCTTTCCATTTCCCTTGTTTCGGCATGAGCCTTCTGGTTCTTCACACTTAGCTGAAAAACATTTAAATTAAGCAAGGATGAGCATTTGAGTGCCCAGCAAGTATTATATATATATAAGCTGAAAGAATTTAAATGTTTTTTTATAATACCCTTCTACAACCAGTCAATAGTTGTGAAGTAATCTATACCAATAATAGTATCATAACAACCCTCTTTTAAATTTTTGAAACTACGTATTGACTATATATGGGGTTTCTGTGACATACTATGAACATTGTTTTCATTTTCGAAAAGGTTTGAACAGAAATTCATCTGTAAACCGTCATGACTTACGGGCACGGAGGGTGATCAGCCCCATTGTACCCTGTATTGATCAATACTACATGTACAAGAATGAAGTTATCGTTCACTCTGTCCGCCTTGGGCGCATAAAAATTTTCCCATTATCGGGATGTTCATACCTGTCGGGTGTTCATAACAAAGGTCTTATCTTATTCAACAATAATATAATTCAACATATATGTATATCAAACGTGTATCAACATGTGATTAAATACAATGATTATCCAAGTGGGGACACTTGTATAATCATTTCTAGAAATTAACGAACAGAATATATATATATATCCGAATTATCATATACTAATATGTTGATAATCAAAGGGTGTATATAATATAGGTTTAACAATCTGTACATTAATAATAATAATTATTCTGAATTTCTTTCTTATGTCCATTGCATAAAGAAAATGCAAAGTTATGACACTTGCCTGATGCGCTGCTTACAATTCTCAACTTAGTTCTACCCTTTTCTATCACAACCTATCATTAATCAAATCATTCGTTCGATTAGAACCATATAATATAACACATAATACTGCATTTCGCAGTCAGCACATAACTTAATCGTCTTATCACACATGTTCTACAATCATGGCATCATAAACAATTATCAACACATTCCTAATCACATTGTCACATAACCTTAATAACCATTGAATCGCAATTAAACAGCTAACTAATCACATTATCTAAGTCCAGATCAATTTCTGAAACATATCGGTCTACCGACATCTTTATCGAGTAATTATCGAGTCTAAGACTCTAAACAGTTGTCTAATATTCATTTAGACTAATTAAATAACAGTCATATGACCTTATAATAATTATAAAATAATTATTACCATTTACCATAAATTTTGAAATATCAGAATCATTATTAAATGATTTAAATATCAATCAATCCTATTATCATTAATATTAAACTATTAATGAAACCATTTCCAAAATATTAAAGTTGTGTATAATAACTCAATATATTTTTAAAACATTTATATTACCCTTAATTGATTTTTAAACATCTAAAATCATTATTAAATAATTATCATTAATATTTAAATATTAATGAACTATTTATCCAAATATTAAAAGTCATAATTATAACTTAAAATATTTTTAAATCATTAACATCCTTTTTAAATGATTTTTAAATAAATAAAACCATTTTTAAACTATTTATTTAATATAATTATTAAATAAATTTCATATCATTAATCATTAAATATCATTAATATTAAATTATTAATGAAAACATCCCTTAAATATTAAAAGTTATATTTTATAACTTAAAATATCTTTAAACACTTTATTTTTATTTAAAATGATTTTTATAATATTAAAATCATTTTTAAACTAATTTATTTAATATAAATATTAAATAACTTTAATATCATTAATAATCATTAATTAATTAAATTTACCTTTAAATATTAAAAGTTATATTTTATAACTTAAAATATTTTTAAATACCTTATCATTATTTAAAATGATTTTTAATATGATAAAATCATTTTTAATTCATTTATTTAATTCATTTAATAAATAACTTAATGATCACCAATATTAATTTATTAATGAAAATTATCAAATAATATTAAAAGTTATTAAAAATAACTTAAAATATTTTCTTATATCATAATATAATTTTAAATGATTTTTCAAATATTAAAATCATTTTTAAATAATTTATTTAATATTATTATTAAATACTTTTAATATTCCAAAAATATTAAATATTTATGAAATATATTTAAAATAATGAAAAACAAATTTTCAGAATTTAAAATAATTTTTAATGATTTATTTTGTATTTTTAATAATTAAAAACTATTTTTTTTTATTTATTAATTAATTTACAGAAAATTATAAATTATATGTCGCTAAAGACCACCTATAGCGACAGAACCGTCGCTATAGGTGTTCTTCATAAACCCAGAAATTCTTCGTCAGTGTGCAAGGTGTAACGTTTGACCATCAATAATTCCGTGTGTAGTGTGATTCTGGACTAACTATGAATTCGAGCATGTAGTACTAGTGTAACACTTCATGCTACAACAACAATAATGATCAAAACGCATAACACAAGAGAGATCTATGCCTCTTAATTCGTTGTCAGAGCTGTTCTTCATTTCTGGGTTTACCTAGAAATGAAGAACAGTTCGAGTTACCACTTTTGATCGACTATAGCGTGCAACATATGAACTGTTCTTGTGATTTAAGACTTCTAAGTTCTAGCCCACCTGTAACACTACATATCTATCACATAAAATCACAATATCAACAATAGAACAGCCAGATTCGACTCGGTCAAAGGCTATCAGAAAACTCATGTATACAGTTTCTGGAATTTCCAGAAACGCTTAATCAGTGACTTGTGGTCTACTTTGACCACTCACTCAAATCGATATATTTATGTTATGAAGGGTATAAAGATATTCATCTTGAGTCCATCTAACATACTACAACATGAAGTCAAGAACAAAAACAAAACCACAAAAACCTGACAGATCTGGAGCCTTAAACATCTTGTCAGATACTGGAAAATGATTTCTGGGTTACCCAGAAATCTTCCGGTCATGCTCGGTCAACCGAGTTTGACCAAAAATAACATGCAATCTACACATCTCCTGACCCTGATTCCAGTTTTAGATTAAAGTGATCATAACATACTATGAAGTTAAACATTTAAACAGCCAAAAACGCAAAAAAAATGAGATCTACATGGACTGACATTCATTGTCAGACCTCAAAATACAAATTTTCCAGATTCGACAAATCTTCAAATCCGAGCCTCTAGATGTTATGGATCTAACATCTAGCAACCCAGATCATCATTAGACAACATAAACAACATATTGTAACACTTAATCATAACATCTAACACCAAAAATTTGGACATAAATTAAAGCTTGGTTTTATACCTTTTATGCTCAATTCTTGATTTCTAGCTATTGATTTGTTGTTGGATTTCGTGGGGCTTCAATAATGGACTGAAATGCTAGATAATTTCGGAGGTGAGAGGCTTGAGAGTATTAGTTTGAGTGTTTGTGCAATTTTTTGTAAACAACCCACTTTCTCTCTCCTTCAATCCTTAAATAAACAATGTTGATGCATGCATGGCTGGGAAAAGCAACTGATTTGTTGTCATTCTTGAGTCAATGTAGTTGTTGGGTTTGGTAGAGTAAGTCACCAACTCATATTTTGGCTAGATTGACAAGTTAACTTCATTTATACAACAAGGGGCAATATGGTCATTTGATAAATAATGGCATTCTTGTCATTTACAAACCCTTAGGGTTTAGGGTTTGTTTAGGGTTTAGGGTTTGAGCCAATTTAGCAAAAGTCTAGGATTCCAATATTTAGGATTTAACAATTAGGGTTAGAAAATGAAATAACATAATTTAGTTTCTAAAATTTTGAAAATAATAACTTTGTTAATTAAAATAAGTTTGTAATTATCTAACAAATGGACATTAGGATTTATTAATCATAATCATAATTAACTTTTCTAATAAAGCAATTAGGGTTTATTTTTTCGGTAATTAGGGTTACCAAATTACTATTAGGGTTTTCGATTACTAAATTAGGGTTCTAGTTTAGTAATTAGGATTTAACAATTTAGGGCTTCTAAATTTAATAATTATAATCATAATACTTGTTACTTAATCACATTATCACAATTACCAATAATCTCGAACTCTAATTTGAATTTCAAATTAGGGTTTTCTAAATATTAGGGTTTTCGGAATTTTAATTATGGTTTACCTAATTAATACATTAATACACGACATAAATTATATTACACACTTATAAAACAATCTCACACTCTAATTTGGATCTCAAATTAGGGTTTAACATGATTACTAGGGTTTGGTAAAAATACACCGTAATTGACCAACCATTATCAATACGGACATACCGTACGTATTCATAGCACTGAAAAATCAAAATATAATTAATATTATATTATTATTCTCATACCTTGACAATAATCCAAAATTAGGGTTTGGATTCCATATCTGATTATTCTTTCATATTTAACCTTAATAATTAAGGTAAAATATTTAACTTAATAATTTGTACAAAAATTCATATAATAAAATAATTATTATATTTATTCTAAAAATCATTTCATTTATTATTTAAATAATATATGATTATATATTCATGGAAAATAATTAATAAAAACATTTCTATCTTAAAATTAATTATTATAAAAATACACTTTATAATAATCAATAATTCTACAATAAATTTACTTGTAAATATTCATGTAATAAATATATTTTTATTTACCACATAAATACATATACACATAATCTTGTACAAATCCTCATCCTTAAAATAAATAAAAAAATTTATACGCAAAATTTATGATTTATTTATATAGAAAATATCGGGTTGTCACAATCATTGTCATCATCCTCATGTTTATATTATGTTGAAAGTCATATGTGGCCTGTAGTGCATAGATGGACTTGGTATGATTATGACCAGGGAATATTCGGTGTAATCATGACCGTAATGTTAAAAATGATGTGGTAAAAGTTATCATTGGCCCGTAGTGCATTGATGGACAGTTGTTGGCATGATCATGACCATTAATGAATACACGAATGTCCATGGCTGTAGTGCATTGATAATTTGTGGTCGTGATACTAAAGAATATAATTGGCCATAGTGCAGGGGTGATTCGATGATGTGGATTATTTATTAAGCTGAGTCCCAGCGATAAAAGTCATGAAAAACCTTTTAAATCATAAAAGATAGTAGATTTTATTCTCTACTTGACTCTTTTAATGGATTGTTTATTCTGCTGCAGTTAAACTTGATGTTGTTATATTTTATCAGTTTAACACTGTTGAAGGCTAACGATAATTTATTCTGCATTATCTTAGTCATAATATTTCTTACTGGGCTAGTTGAGCTCACCCTTTCTGTCACTGTACTCTTCAGGAAATAAGAACATAGCAGGGACTAGTCGGGGAACAGAGTGACGGTCCAGAGGATAGCATTAGTAGTCCTCACTATTATGTGAAATAGTGTATTAATAATTGTAATGAGGACTCCTTTTGAGTTTGTATAATCTCTAGTAGACAATAATTGTATTCAAACTCACAGTTATGTGGTATTTAATTGGTCGGTCAGAATTTAGTGATAATATGTTACATGTCAATTAACCTTTGTTTTGTGGCAGTATCTGAAAATCACATCCGAGAATGTTGAGAATAGCAATGGAGCACAGGCGACCGTTGATTCACCAAATATCAATAATCAGGATAATGTGCATCAGGAAGGCGACAATCTTCATGCAAATAACAACACTGACCAAATGATGAATAATCAAATGTTCAGGGGCTTTATGCAATTCATGCAACAGCAGGCGAGAGCGGCTCCTGTCCAAAATACAGGTGGAAACATTGGAAACTCTCGGACGGTCACCGCTAAACAGTTCAAGGAGCTGGGACCACCGGAGTTTAAGGGAGAGCCAAAACCACTTATGGCGGAAGCTTAGATAAAGCAGATCACCAAGATATTTGATGTCTTAGGATGCTCCGAGGAGCAAAAGGTTCTCTTTGCCGCCTTTATGTTGCGCGGAGAGGCAGATTACTGGTGGAAATCGGTAAAACGTACTCAACCTGCCGTACTGAAGATGTCTTGGGAGAAGTTCCAAGAGCTGTTCAACGATAAATACTTTTCCGAAAGTATTCGTCACATGAAGGAGGTGGAGTTTATCAAGTTGGAACAAAACAATATGACCGTGTTGCAATACGAGGCTAAATTTGTGGAGTTATCCCGGTTTGCATCCCACTTGGTGGATAATGAAGAGAGAATGACACAGATGTTTTTAAGAGGTTTGAAGCCGGAGATACATCAACATCTTATTTCTCATAAACTGTGTTTATATTCAGATGTTGTAAATAGGGATCAGTTAGTGGAGCGCGATAACGAGTCAACGCAACTAAAAGAGAGCAGCCGACAAAATGATAATACCAGCGAGAGCAGTCATCGAAGTGGTGACAACAAGCGTGAAGGGAATCAACAGGCCAGAAATGGTAACCACTTCGGTGGTAATCAGGGCCAAAACAATAAGAATGGACATTTCAAGAAGAAGAGATTCAACAATGATGGAAAGACGTTAGCACCAGCACTTATCGTTAAGGAATGAGAACGACCACCTATTATATGTTTCAAATGCGGAGGGGAGGGGCGCATCAGTCCAAATTGCACGATGTCGTCCAAAGCATGTTATAATTGTGGAAGAGAAGGTCACTTAGCCCGATTTTGTCGTTCACCAAAGACAAATTCAGCTAGGATAGAGGCACCAAAGGCCGTCCCAGAAAAGTCAAAATCGGTAGTGCAAGGGAGAGCGTTTGTTGTAACCTCCCAGAAAGCAAGGAACCCGAATGAGGTCATCACGGGTAAGCTTATCATAAACTCTAACGAAATCTATACTTTATTTGATACCGGTTCTACCTATTCTTTTATTTCTCCTACTTGCGATCATCGATTAAATTTGGCTCCGGAGAAATTAGACTTTGACTTATCTGTGGAAACTTCGTTGGGAGAAACCTTCATTACATCCACTATTTATATGTCTTGTTTGGTTCAAATCGGTACCTTCACACTACCTGTAGATCTTATTTCATTGAAAATACTTGCATTTGACGTGATTCTAGGAATTGATTGGTTAACTACTCATCATGCAAAAATTGATTGTTTCCGAGAGGTTGTTAGCTTTCATATTCCTAATCAACCTATTATGCGAATTCAAGCGACCAAACCATTAAAATCAATCACGGTCATCTCAAGCCATAAAGCTATTCGTTTATTGAAAAACGGATGTCAAGCTTTCTTAGCTCATGTCACAGATTTATGAAAGTAATATGCACACAAGCCAATCATGTTTGATGATAAAGCATATACTTTGTAAACAATCTTATTCATTTATTAATAAAAAGTATTAATTTATTAAAGGCTTTTAATTATCTACATGATGCTGTTTTATAATATGTGATAAACCCATAGTTTTAAGCAATGCTTTTAGAATAATGATGATGATCATTCTAATGAGATCTAAATTCTTAGAAAGCTTAAAACTAAAATAGTTCCCAATCGTTGGATTACTAAATTGGGGATTAGTGAATCCGGATAGATTGGTACATACGTTGCTTGCTCATTGGATGAGGATGATTGATCTCATGATCATTTGTGTGGAGACACTAAAGCAAGTATGTAGGTGCTTATTAGAGAATAAGTTCACTGAACGTGACTCGCTAAGGAATACCTAATGGAGTTTTACTTGCATGTCAATAGGAATTCCTGTAGTGATAGTAGTACAAGTGATCCTTGGACTTGAGATCATCATAGTATCTTGTGTATGATGAGTTATACTTTGACTTATTCCTTAAGACCCTTAGGGTATATCAAAGGATATGCTTGGGTATAATAAGTTATACATGGAGATAATGTATGATCACTAAAGAATCTACCACTTCTAGTAAAAGAAGAGAAATGTCCTATGTGATTCGATAAATGACAACCCAGTAGTCCTTGGCCAAGGCAGAATGAAATTAGAAAGGAGTTTCTAATTTGCATTATTTGGGGTTGTGCATTTAAGAGTCGAAATACATATAATTAAATAAAATAAGACTTGACAGAAATTCCATGTCTTATATTTAATTGGGACATTGTATGGTGGAAGGATTGAATTGTACGGTAACTATTTACTCAAAGGTTCTTTTATGATTAATGTTGAAATCTATATTATCTGGAAAGTCGTTGATCGCTAGGGAGGCTTATCCCTATTGTAGAATAAATATTATTTATTTAAATAAATTATTAGTTTAATTTATTTATTTAAATAAGATTAGAATTGTTCTAATTGATTTATTCACAACCGGTTTAATATGGAGAACCTAAAGGGTCACACCATAAAAGGAAGAATAATTATTTAAGAAGTTAATGGCATAATCGTAATAATATGTTAAGTATATTTAATTTAATCTATGGTGATAGAATAAATTAAATAGCTTAATATTTATTATTTAATATTTTAGAAATATTAAATATAAATTAATAAGAGGAGTCTTATTAATATTATTACAATTATTATTATTTTAATTTCTAAAAGAGTTTAGGAATTAATTTAATATAAGTACTCTCATTTATTCCTAATAAGATTAGGAGGCTAATTAATTAAAAATTTAATTAATTATCTCTAATAAGATTAGGGAGCCTAATTAATTAAAGGAATTTAATTAATTAAAATAAAACACAATTCCTTAATTGTTAAGGAGGGTTGCCTACATCTATAAATAAGAGGAGTCTTATTATGGGTGTAGAGTTGTTGTTAGCTTTTTAACAACAGACGTAATTCCAATAGTTGGGAGAGTACGCCTTTTTCTATAGAGATAGAAAACTAGGGTTTGAGCCAAATACCCATCTTCTTGAATTCTTCTTCTTCCTTGGTGGATCACCTCTAGAGGCCAAACACTTGGGTGGCTAACGTTGATCAAAGGAAGGAACCCAACCCCGTGGATTCAAGTTGAACGCGAAAAAGGATTGGAGGTGAACTTGTACCTGAGGAAGCTCGATCTTCAAGGGTATGGTTCTTGTTCTTTCTTTTCGTCTAATTAATAATTGTGCATAAAGGGTGATCCGGGTTTATGGTTTGTAAAATTTTAAAACTCTGATTTTACACGTTTCCGCTAATTTTTGCAATTTGATTGCGTTCTTGAATATTACAAACCTAACATTTAAACAAAAATACGTCAGTTTTGAACGATATTTCTATTGTTAATAAATTTCCTGACGTATTCCCCGAAGAACTTCCTGGCCTACCCCCTGAGCGTTAAATTGAATTTTGTATCGACCTTGAACCCGGTACAAAACCCATTTCCAAAGCCCCATATCGAATGGCTCCTATTGAACTTTAGGAGTTAAAGACCCAACAGCAGGAATTGTTTGCCATTGGCTTTATTCATCCTCGTACTTCTCCTTGGAGTGCTCCTGTTCTATTTATGAAGAAGAAAGATGGGAGTATGTTTATATTGATTATCGGGAGTTGAATCATGTCACCATCAAAAATAGGTATCCATTGCCACCTATTGATGACCTGTTTGACCAGTTTCAAGGAGCCAAATTCTTTTCAAAGATTGATCTTCGTTCCGGATATCACCAATTGAAGATTAGAACCGATGACATTCCAAAGACGGCTTTCAGAACTCGGTACGGGCATTATAAATTCCTAGTCATGTCCTTTGGATTGACTAATGCTCCTACTGCCTTCATGGATATGATGAACCGAGTATTCAAGGAATATTTGGATCACTTAGTGGTCGTCTTTATTGATGACATCCTTATTTATTCCAAAAGCCGTGAAGATCACGAGCAACACTTGAGGCTGACACTCTAAAAGCTTCGTGAATACAAGCTTTATGCCAAGTTAAAGAAATGCGAATTCTGGCTTGAGGAAGTAGCATTCCTTGGGCACGTAGTATCAAGTCATGGAATATCTGTTGACCCAGCAAAGATTGAAGCAATTCAAAGCTGAGAGCAATCTAAATCAGTGACCGAAGTACGTAGCTTTCTCGGCTTAGCTGGTTATTATCGGAGATTCGTGGAAGGATTTCCTCGAATTGCTACTCCATTAACTCAGCTGACTCGGAAAGATACAAAGTTCGGTTGGAGCGAAGAATGTGGGAAGAGTTTTCAAAAACTCAAGAGGAGACTCATTTCAGCACCTGTTCTGACAATACCATCTGGCTTGGAGGGATTTGTCATCTATAGTGATGCTTCGGGCAAAGGGTTGGGATGTGTTCTCATGCAACATCAGAAAGTCATAGCCTATGCCTCAAGACAACTCAAAGAATATGAGAGGAATTATCCTACTCATAATCTAGAGTTGGCAGCTGTTGTCTTTGCACTTAAAATTTGGAGGCATTACTTGTATGGGGAGAAGGTGGAGATCTTTACGGATCATAAAAGCCTTAAATATTTCTTTATTCAAAAGGAACTCAACATGCGACAATGACGTTGGCTTGAACTGTTGAAAGATTATGATCATACCGTCTAATACCATCCTGGAAAAGCGAATGTGGTAGCTGACGCATTGAGTAGAAGATCATATGCAAGTACGAGTGCGATATTGTCAACGCAAAGGCCCATTTTGTGTGACTTGCAAAGGATGGAGATAGAGTTAAAGACTCCAGGGACCCATGTGATGATGGCGAATATACGAGTAGAACCGACTTTAATCGATAAAGTTAAAGCTGCTAAAGTTACAGACTTGGAGCTGATGCGTATGAGGAAGAAAGTGCAAGAAGGTGCTATGCCGGAAGCAAGAATCGATGAAGAAGGAATACTTCGAGTCAACTCCAGACTTTGTGTTCCTAACGACCCTGATTTAAAGTATAAAATCATGATGGAGGCGCACAACACACCGTTTGCAATTCATCCTGGGAGTACCAAAATGTATCATGATATTCGTCGTACATTTTGGTGGAGCAATATGAAGAGAGAGATAGCGTTGTTTATCTCAAGGTGTCTAACTTGTCAATGAGTTAAAGTGGAGCATCAAGTACCAAAAGGTCCATTGCAACCACTTGAAATTCCAAAATGGAAGTGGGAGCACATTACCATGGATTTCGTTACCGGTCTTCCTGAGGTTTCTCAAGGCATAGATGCGATTTGGGTCATTGTTGATAGATTAATCAAGTCTGCTCATTTCTTACCGATACGAGAAACTTATACACTTGAACGTCTTGCTCGTATGTACATAAACAAGATTGTAAGACTGTATGGTATGCCGGTATCCATAGTTTTTGATCGAGACCCAAGATTCACTTCACGATTTTGGGTTAGTTTGCAAAAAGCTATGGGCACAGACTTACGATTTAGCTCGGCATATCATCCTCAGACGGACAGACAGTCGGAGAGGACTATTCAAACTCTTAAAGATCTTTTAAGACTCTGTGTCCTTGATTTCAAGGGAAGTTGGGACAAGTTCTTACCATTGGTGGAGTTTTCCTACAACAACAATTATCAAGTAAGTATTGGCATGGCTCCATTCGAAGCGTTGTATGGAAGAAAGTGTCGTTCTCCAGTATGCTGGGATGAGTTAGGTGAAGCAACCTTTTTGGGACTAGAGTTGGTACGTATGACTACGAAAAAGATTCAAACGATCCGACAATGTATAAAAACCTCACAAGATCGACAAAAGAGTTATGCTGATCTTCATCGAAAGGACGTGGAATTCGATATAGGAGATCATGTGTTGTTGCGTGTTGCTCCATGAAAAGGAGTTATGAAATTTGGAAAGAGAGGAAAACTCAATCCTCGATTCATCGGCCCATTTTTAATCCTCGATAGAGTAGGAACTGTTGCCTATAGACTCGCTTTACCGCCAAGTATGTCTCGTGTTCATAACGTTTTTCACATATCCATGTTACGTAAATATACGAAAGACCCGAACCACATTATTGAGTTAGAACCTAACGAAATAGCGGAAGATTTAACGTATGAAGAGGTTCCTATTCAAATTTTGGATAAGAAGGAACATATTCTACGCTCCAAGGTTACACCTCAAGTCAAAGTTTTGTGGAGAAACCACGATGTTGAGGAAATGACTTGGGAGTTAGAATCTGAAATGAAATCAAGGTATCCTTACCTCTTCGACATACCAGGTACGTACCCTAATTTCCAGGGCAAAATTTTATAAGAATGGGAGATTGTAAAACCCCAACTTTTTGAATAAAGATGAATTTTCTATAAATATTATTTTTGAATATTATGGAGTGAAATTGATATAATAGTTGTGGGTAATATTTATAAATTTTGCAAAGTAAGCAAGTTGTTATAAAATATTCGTTTGTTCGGGGAATATTCTTTTTGTTGGGGAATATTCGTACGACGACACAATCACTGGTGGACCCCATAACGGAATTATTGTCGGATTGAGAAAACGACAAAAATACTTTATGAAAATAATGACGGAGGTGTTACCGTTAAAACTGTTGAATTACCCAGTAGTAAAAGTACAGTAATACACGTGATTGCATAGTAGCACACGGTATTGATTATTGATGCTTACGTGAGAAGTCACTCAACTATACTCAATTATTGCTACAATAATTGCTGCATCATATCTCTTATATTATTGATTCAATTATTGTCACAGTATCATCTGTATAATATGTTATATTATTAAATCAATAATTGAGATAACAAGTTATAAATGATTAATAATTGTTGAAAGATTAAATATGTGTTGATTAAAAATAAAATGATTTGTGGTAATATGAGATTTTTGTGGTGAGTTTGGTTATTTTATGGGGGGGGGGGGGGGCATATGTCATCAAAGAGTCTCTTCATCAATAGTAATTATCTTCGTCATTAGTAATTATCTTTGTCAATAGTAATTACCTTCGTCAATAGTAATTACCTTCGTCAATAGTAATTACCTTCGCCAATAGTAATTACCTTCGTTAATAGTAATTACCTTTACTAGACGTTAAACCACTTGTCGTTTCATATTACAGGCGTCGAACCAATTGTCGTTTCACATTATAGGCGTCAAACCACTTGGTGTTTCAGATTACAGGCATCAAACCACTTTTCTTTTCACATCACCAGTCATCAAGCCACTTGCCTTTTCACATTTCAAGTGCTAAGCTAGAAATCTTCTATAAATAGAGGCCTAGTGCTTCATTATTTTTCACGAATTCATTCAAGCTATAGAGAGAGAAAGTATAGAGAGAATAAGAGAGAAAGAAGAAGAGTATTCTGTTACTACACTACTGCAGTATTCAATCTCCTACTAATGTAAGGGGTGTTATTCTTTCTTGTTCATGAAGAGAACTGTTGTTATTCCATGGCTTATTATTCTGTTGGAATAACCTATATACGCGGTTTACCCTATACTTGGTGACATTCTTCTATTATTCTGTTGGAACATCCTATCTGTGTGTTTTACACCAGACTTGGTTCCGTCTTTATTATTATTCTGTTGGAACATCCTGTCTATGTGTTTTACACCGGACCTGGTTCCATCTTTATTATTATTCTGTTGGAACATCCTGTCTGTGTGTTTTACACCGGACCTGATCCGTCTTTATTATTCTGTTGAAACATCCTGTCGGTGCAAATTTTTCCTAACCTAGTTCCGTTATTATTATTCTGTTGGAATAACCTGTCTATGCGAAGTACCGCATGCATGGTGATTTCTTTTCTTATTCCATTCTTTATTATACTCAGTTGGTTAAAGTTTTGACTTCTATACTCCATAAAATTAGTATAATATCCTTGATATTTGCGCTTCATCCAGTATCTTTTCATAAAAATATTCTTCTGATCATTCTTAAATTTTACTCTACAAAGCAGTATCATGTTGACAATTTGGACATTATTAGTTCCTGGATAAATTAATTATTGAACTTGTTTTATTGAATTCTTATATCATTGTCATCATCCTCATGTTTATATTATGTTGAAAGTTATCTGTGGCCTGTAGTGCATAGATGGACTTGGTATGATTATGACCAGGGATTATTCGGTGTAATCATGACCGTAATGTTACAAATGATGTGGTAAAAGTTATCATTGGCCCGTAGTGCATTGATGGACAATTGTTGGCATGATCATGACCATTAATGAATACACGAATGTCCATGGCTGTAGTGCATGGATAATTTGTGGTCGTGATACTAAAGAATATCCTTGGCCGTAGTGCAGGGGTGATTCGATGATGTGGATTACTTATTAAGCTGAGTCCCAGCGATAAAAGTCATGAAAAACCTTTTTAATCATAAAAGATAGTAGATTTTATTCTCTACTTAACTCTTTTAATGGATTGTTTATTCTGCTGCAGTTAAACTTGATGTTGTTATATTTTATTAGTTTAACACTGTTGAAGGCTAACGATAATTTATTCTGCATTATCTTAGTCATAATATTTCTTACTGGGCTAGTTGAGTTCACCCTTTCTGTCACTGTTCTCTTCAGGAAATAAGAACATAGCAGGGACTAGTCGGGGAACAGAGTGACGGTCCAGAGGATAGCATTAGTAGTCCTCACTATTCTGTGAAATAGTGTGTTAATAATTGTAATGAGGACTCCTTTTGAGTTTGTATAATCTCTAGTAGACAATAATTGTATTCAAACTCACAGTTATGTTTTGTCGTATTGTACACGACAGTTGTATTAGTAAGTTGTATTTGAATTTTGTTCCATGTATCTGATGACCCAAGATGGGTGATGTATACCTAATTTTGGGGGCGTCACAGATGACATTGAGGACCTTCAACATTTGTAGCAGTCCAATCTCAGTGATAACCCTGAGCAACGTCTGCTTTATCAGCCCAAATCGGCGATAACTCCAGTGAGGGGCAAACTCATCATCTCGCCACTTTGGATCCACATCACGCTGTCTTAACATTTCGCCATATATTTCTACACAATAATGTCCCACAAGAATCAAGGAAAACCAATCCCGAGTGACTATTGTGTAGGGTAACGGATAGAATTTGAAGCTTGAAGACCAGAGGGCACCATCCCATCTTCCTGACTTCGTACAACCTCTAATCCCATGCCATTGTACAACTTTCGACAACGGCGGTCCGAAATAGGTCCTACATACCTCAATCGGAGTCCCGGATTGCAATTCTGTAAGTTCAAGCGAACATTGCAGTGCCTACGTACACGTACTACGAGACGACGCGACCTGTGAAATCCAGGGCAACCCAGGCAGCCTCAGGTACACCTGCGGCTGGCCGCAGGAACACCTACGGCTCCCCCCTCTATAAATAGAGGGCTTGGGGTGGCCATTTTAAGGAGAGAAGAGGCGAGGAAGCCCTGTCAAATTTGCTTTGTACTTACAATATATTGAGAGCTTTCTCATTTTAAACACTTGTGAGCTCACATATAGCTACTCTTGTACCGGCGGGAGTCGAGTTTCATCCACTTTAAATATATAGAAGTCTTCTTTGGCGGCCCACTCTAAGCCTTCTCACACACTTTAAAGTATCTCTCTTTATCTTTGCACACACCCTTCTTCACGTTGAGAGTCGTGTTGCGTGTGTTTGCCCGGACTTCGGTCCGTGGTTTTATTTTAGTTTGTATATACATATATATTTATATATTTATATATATGGACTAACATTATCGAGTTATGCCTCTATTGAGCCTAGACTTCGGTCTGGAGCGTTTATTTGCTTTAATATATATATATATATACATACCAACTGTGGTCGAACTTTGTTCGACCAACTGTGGTCGAACTTTGTTCGATGAGCCTGGATTTTATATATGGTGCGTTTATCGCTTATATATATATATATATATATATATATATATATATATATATATATATATATATATATATATATTTCGTCTCACTTGGAATTTACTTTGTGGCGGTTGATCGCTTTTACAGCTTTCTTTACGTTTCGTTCCGCCTGAAGTTTACTTTGTGGCGGTTCATCGCTTTTACAGTTTTTTTATGTTTCGTCCCGCCTGGAGTTTCCTCTGTGGCGGTTGATAGCTTTTACAACTTTATTTACATTTCTGATCCCCCACGAAAGTACTTCGTGGTTGGTGATCATGTTTGTATATATATATATATATATATATATATATATATATATATATATATATATATATATATATATATATAGGGTATTAATCCACAGCAAGCGTTTGCTGTGGCAAACCAATTTCTTCCTGCCGCTACAAGCTGTTGCGGCAATGCTTAGCCTAATTTTCCTCTCCTGCCGCTACAGGCTGTAGTGGCAGTCGTGCTAATTTACCTTGCTGCCCTTGCTGCTCCCTTGCTTTTATTTCTCCCCTGCCGCATGAGCTAGTAGCGGCAGGCTCACATATTATTATTATTATTATTATTATTATTATTATTATTATTATTATTATTATTATTATTATTATTATTATTATTTTTAACAGGTCTAATAATATAAATAAAAATATTAATATTAAACATAATAATAAAAACATAATATTAAACATATTAATATTACAATTATTATTGTAAACATACTAATATTACATAATATTAAATATATTAATATTATAATTATTATTATAAAAATATTAAACATATTAATTTTACATAATATTAAAAATATTAATATGTTTAAACATAATATTAATATTTTTAAACAAAATATTAATATGTTTAAACATAATATTAATATGTAAAACATAATATTAAACATATTAATATTTTTAATATTATGTAAAATTAATATGTTTAATATTTTTATAATAATAATTATAATATTAATATGTTTAATATTATGTAATATTAGTATGTTTACAATAATAATTGTAATATTAATATGTTTAATATTATGTTTTTATTATTATGTTTAATATTAATATTTTTATTTTTATTATTAGACCTGTTAATAATAATAATAATAATAATAATATGTGAGCTTGTCGCTACTAGCTCATGCGGCAGGGGAGAAATAAAAGCAAGGGAGCAGCAAGGGCAGCAAGGTAAATTAGCACGACTGCCGCTACAGCCTGTAGCGGCAGGGAGAGGAAAATTAGGCTAAGCACTGCCGCTACAGCTTGTAGCGGCAGGGAAGAAATTGGTTTGCCACAGCAAACGCTTGCTGTGGATTAATACCCATATATATATATATATATATATATATATATATATATATATATATATATATATATATATATATATATATATATACAGCTTTTATATATATACATGCTTACTAGTTTAAAACAAATTGCAGCATCATGTCAGCCTAAGAATAATGTGATCACAGATTCAGTCTATTGGATCTAGATTCGGTTCCCGTGATAGACCTTTTCAGCTGTAAGCAGCTTGTAAATTTATCTGCGGTGTCTGAATTTCCTCAGATGGTTTTCATACCAACGAGGAAGTCGCCATTATTTTGTACATTATTTTTCTTATAGATGTTTCGTATCTCGAAAATAAAAGCAATCAAGTTGAACGCTTAATAAAATTGGAGTGTAAAAGGTCTCAATTACTATTGAGCAGAAGGGTTTGAAAAACCTCTTTTATAAAGTATCACTGTCATATTTTGTTAAAATTGAATAATTACATAAATTCAAACCCGGTGTATATAGGTGCAAACGAGGACTCGTACTACTTCCAAATAAATAGCACATTGACCCACACACACACACACACATTTAGATAACAGTTTCTTGAAAAGTGGCGGTCACTGTGGTAACACGGATGTCGGGGGGTGCCTAACACCTTCCCTCCACATAATCAAGTCCCCGGACCTTAATGAATCTCGGTTTCACCGACCCATTTAACAGTGTCACATCACTGGGTCAATGTGCAAACCTTTTCCCGGTTGTATTAGTACAACCATTTAAAAAACCAACTAGCGACTCTTAACAGTCCATCTTCGACATTATACATGTTGGACCTTTTTCACTTGTTTTTTCAAACAAATCTCACCTAAAATGAGAACACCAAAAAATAAGTAACGAAAAGGGACAACTAAAAATCCCGACGTCGACAGGTGGCGACTCTGCTGGGGACTTCTAGTAATAGGACTTAAGCCGCTATTACAATCTTTTCAAAACTATTATCTGCTTATGTGTGGATGTTGCATTTACATTTATGATGAATGTGTATGAATGCATTTACTTATTGCACTTAGTGCTTCGCACCATATCTGCTTGTGATATTAGTTCTTCGCACATATCATCATTTCCATACGGTGAGATGCGATGTATGTGAATGTATGTTGTGTGGTCCCTCCACCAGGAGGCTATCCTGACGGTGTTTGATTATTGGACTCGTAGTAAGACTAATTCCAACGAGGCTCAGGAAAGGCACCACCCAAATTCGCTCCAGTTGAAAGATCGAATTAAATTTCCGTTGAGTAAATTGCGATGATTTGGGAGCCTTCATGCCAAAAAGTCGCGAGAGTAACCTAAGATAGGCCAGCCTCTGATAAACCCAAAACAGAGGAAAGTCTCTTCATGCTTTCTCATTTTAAAATTACTTGTAAAATCAATTACTTGTAATTTCATTCCATATTCATCTCCATGTAAAGAGAAATATGAAGAAATGTGTACACATACATATTTAGTTTAACATGATATCCTTTATTACAAACAGCTGACATCCATTTTGTGGGATAAAATTCTTAAACGGACATATCACATAGTATGTTATTATTTACACATTCCCTAAAGATTAAACTATGCAAGTCTTTCGCAGGGAAACAATCAGACATACTACCTGGTCAAAATTCAAAAAGGCCACGAGCCTATAGTCAATCATGTCATCATCTGACCAGACTGGCCTTAATCCAGTTTCTCACAAAGAATTCGACGGATTAAGCAAACAAATTACAGATTTGGTTGTTCTGCTTAAAGAACTACACCAGTCTACTCAGGGTCCAAAGATACCCATACATGCTGAATCCTCTACACAAGGAGGAACTCAAACCATTACGATACCTGAACTGCAGTTGGATACGACCAATAAAATTCATGATGCTACCCATCTCACAGGAGATCCAGACACCGGTGACATCAAAAAGAAAGTTCTTCAAATGGAAGAAACCTTTCGTGCTATCAAAGGAATTGGAATGCACGAGAGTGTTCATTATCCAGAAAAGTTTAAGACTCCTGACTTCAAAAAATATGATGGGTTAGGAGATCCTTACACACATTTGAAGGTGTTTATTGGAGAACTTGGATCTTATGCAGAGGATGAGAAGCTCATAATGCAGCTATTCCAGAAATGTCTGACTGGAGAAGCCCGTTCATGGTATACCAGATTAGACAACTCAAAGATCCATAGCTGGGAAGAGCTAGCACATGCCTTCCTCACTCAATACAGCTTCCACTCTTAAATGGGTCCTGACCGGTATCAGATTACCAAGGTTAAGAAACAGTCTAACGAGTCTTTCAGAGAGTATGCTCAAAGGTGGAGGCGCCTGGCTGCTCAAGTTATTCCTTCCATGGCAGAATCAGAAATAGTCATGACTTTCATAGGCATACAAGAATCTCCTTTCTATGAAAGAGTCTTAGCCGGCATCGGTAAACCATTTTCTGAAATGGTCAAACACGGGGAGATGACTGAGATGAGATTGAAGTCAGGAAAGATTCAAGACCTAGCTGCCCTTAAAGTTGTTGCTGAGCACATCCAATCTGAAAATTATGGAAACAACCCCCGGAGGGTCCATAAAAAGAAAGAGTAAGATGTTTCCCTGATACTACAGGGTCAGAAAGGCAATCAGAACATGCCTATCCGGAGGAGAAATTACACTCCCTTTCAAGCACAGTCTTCAAACCCTCCAATGCCAAAAGGTGGAGAAGTCAAACGCCCTCGGGTGTTCATACCCTTAGAGGACTCACTAGAGAATATTCTCACTCTTCTGACAACGCAGAAGAAAATCACGCATCTTCTTCCCCCAGCCAGCCCTAATGGACGGGGTTTCAATGCTGCTCAGAAATGTGATTATCATGTTGGGGCACCTGGACATGATACTCAGAATTGTTGGGCCTTGAAACACAAGATCCAAGACCTGATCGACAATGGTGAGATCGTGGTCACCAAACTAGATTAGCCTCACGTACAAGACAATCCCCTTCCTCAACACAAAGAAGAAGAGGTCAACATGATTAATTGGAGCAATAGACAGAGTTCCAATTTCAACAGCAAGTCACCTCAAACCACCAAAGACGGTGTTGACAAATAGGATTATGCCAAGTTCCTGTTCGCAATGGAACGTAAGATGAAAGTTCTATGCAAGCAAATTGAGAAATTGGCATAACTGGTGACTTATCAGCATCAAGTAACCCGTCAGTTAGTTAGCTAGGAGCATGCTAGTCTCCTTCCTCTTGTCATGAATATTCCCTCGTCACCTTCAGAAAATGAAACGTTGGAGGACAAAGTGGCAAAGAGAGCGAACGCCAAAACTCATCGGGATTTTGCAAATAGAAGGGAATTTACATACCTGGGCTAACCCATTGAGGAAATCCTTCAGATGCTTATCAATGAAGGAAGGATCACTTCTCTTCTTCCTCTAATTAATCCCCGTTCAGGACGGTACAATTCTGATGGAGTATGTCAATATCATTCCCATTCTCGCGGTCACAGTACAGAAGAATGTTGGGCACTCTTCCACATTATCCAGAATCTAATTGACAATGGTGTCCTGCAACTAGCAGACGATGATACTGTGCTACGCGAGAGTGAGAATACATGTCCTACTATGTGGAAGGGATTGGTGGCAGTTATATCCACTGAGACTGAAGGGACTAGTAAATCGCTCACAATACCAACAATTCAACTTAGAGGAAGCAACAATCCATTGAAAGTGGCCTGTCCAGAGCCAATCAACTTACCATGTAGAGTACAATATTTTATTGTCAGCTTACATAAAGTTCCATGGAATTATGGAGAAGCTGAAGGATCCACCTCACATATAATTGTTGCAGTGTCGAAGGAAAATCCATTGTATCTTCCCCAACGGGAGATGAAGTCTACCATCAAATCAAAGCGGAAAATATCCATAGAGAAGATTAAAAAATTCCTTCACACTATGGGTCATAATGAAGACAAGGTGGTTTTAAGCTTAAGAGAAGCTCCACACCAAATTTCAATCATGGACTTGGTTTTAACTTCTGAGGATCACATGAGAATCTTGATAAAGGTTTTGGAAGAAGCCTACTTACCGACATCAGTGGATATGGAAAAATTTTAACACTTGGTTGATCACATTTTTAACAACAATGTGATATCCTTCACTGATGACGACATACCGCCTGAAGGGACTGGTCATTGCAAGCCGTTACACATTGCAGTTTTATCCCCCGAATATATGCTAACGGGAGTATTGATAGATGGAGGTTCATCTTTGAATATCTGTCCATACGCTACATTAATGAAGATGAATGTCAATCTCAACCGAATCCAAAGCAGCCATACGGTTATCAAAGCTTTTGATGGAGCCCATCGGAATTCGGTCGGAGTAATTGAGCTGTTAATCGAAATTGGTCCCCACACATTCTGCATATCTTTTCATGTACTCAAGATAGTTTCAGGATACAATCTTCTCTTGGGAAGACCGTGGATTCATATGGTCCGGGAAGTCCCATCCACCCTTCATCAACAACTGAAATACATTATCAACAATAGCCTAGTCACGATCAATGCTGAACCGGAGTGTCCTCGACATGGTGACATGCCATACATCAATGTCAATTCAGATGTTGAACAGGTCAGTTTTCATGCCTTGGAAGTAAGCAATACCCAATACTATGCTATTAGAACGCTATTTCCCGTACCCAAGATTTCTGCCGAAGTAATGTCGGCTACTCAAGAAATGATGTCATTGGGTCATTAGCCAGGACAAGGGCTAGGTAAAGATCACAAAGGCATCAAGCGCCCCATTCAATTGTCCAGTCAAACGGGGACAGCTGGATTAGGCTATTCTGCCAGTTCTTGTCATGGGAATCCTCATAATCATCAGCAGATTCCTTCAGCTTTAGCCGCATAGATATTATGTTCATCTTCGAATTCTGAGTCAGCACAACCTCCGATAAAGGTGTCAGCCCACGTAATGGCTATGTTATTTCCCAAGCCGGTATCGGTGAAGGCGAAAGAAGTCTTTGTTCCAAACCCCAAAATGGAGGAAGAGAAATAAAGAATCAAACAAGACGTCATCCGGATGATGTTAGGCATACGCATCATCATTCATGATGAACATACAAATAGATATACCACAGATGATGATTGCCCAGACATAATGGCCATCATTCAGGAAAAGGAGGATGATGCAACCCATCCATCACTGCAGTCCACCCGGACTTTACCCTTGCCAATTGGAGAAGCACTCCATGCATTGGTCAACAAGGGTAAAATAGGTAGGAACTCTTTCTACCCTGTAGATATCATAACTGCTTACTTTTCTGAACAATATTAACAGTTATTTTGCCAGTACATTCTAACACTTTGTATGATCAAACCCTTTCATATATACTAAGTGAAAGCATATTTTGTTTCAGGACCCTAAATATAGATGTGCATGTACTTGCTTATATGGTGCCTCTTCTCCACAAAGATTGTATGTAAGACCCCAAATAATTAATAAATAAAATTTAATTTCCTCTAATTATTATTTTGAAATAGTAAGGGTTGATGTGATTAATGTGGATAGTTATGGGTAAAATACGCAAATATTTCAAAATAAGCAAGTGGTTATAAAATATTCATTGTTGTCGGGGAATATTCGTTTGGTCGTGGAATATTCGTACTGTCGGGGAATATTCGTACGACGGCGCAGCCATGTGTGGGCCCAGGAAGAAAATGACAAATATAAGTTGTTTAAAAATAACGGCGTAGTTGTTACCGTTTACACTGTTGGAATACCCGGTGGTTAAAACACAGTAATACGCGTTGTTGCACAGTAGCACACGGTATTGCACCAATTATTGACTCTTACGTAAGAAGGCACTACTCAATAATGGTTACAATAATTATTGTTCAGTATTTTATTATATTGGTTCAATAACTGTTGCGTTGATATTTTTATATTGCTGTTGTTTCAATAATTGTCATTACACAGTATTTTTCATTATCGAAGCAATAATTCATATTATCTGAATAATATTATTAGATAACATTATTGGCAATGTCTAGAAAGTTCTGTCTAAGGAGAGGTTTGGTCACCTAATTGCGCGACAATAAGAAGAAATTCTTATTGGAAAGCCCCCTCTTTCCTGGGAACGGCCTGGTTGTCAGTATT
Source organism: Panax japonicus (assembly GCA_020205505.1). Taxonomy (NCBI): domain Eukaryota; kingdom Viridiplantae; phylum Streptophyta; class Magnoliopsida; order Apiales; family Araliaceae; genus Panax; species Panax japonicus. The sequence goes on along the minus strand of CM035107.1, from coordinate 21,813,238 downwards.
GTGATTCTGTAATATTATTTGTGAATAATTAAATTATTGATTTATATGATGAGGAAAATATTGATTTTATGTGGATATAGATGGAAAAAATTTTTAATGTGACAATTGTTGAAAATTAATATTTTATCTTTTTATGATAAAATAATTAATTTAAATATATTATTATATTTTAATAATATAATAATGATGATATTTTTACGATGAATGTGGGATATATGAGTATATGTGGAGGAGGAGTATTTTTATTACCAAAAATATTTAAAACATGTTAAATATGTCGGTGGACCCCATTTCTTGACTGAAATTTGATTATAGCCTGTAAAATCGCTCGTTTGTGGATTTTGGTCAATTTCTGTTTGGAATTTGGAAAAACTTCCTTCTGCAAAGTTGTATAGAATTGAATTTCCTATAAAAACTCGCGAGATTCGAATTTTCTGATAAAAGGGCTATTTATTATGAATTATTGAAGTTCCGAAGCTCCGAAATAATTGATTTTTGGAAGTTTTAAATATTTTTTTTAACAAAAACGTTTTTTTCACTCCTTCTAGAAGATGAGCATGTGGGATATGTTAGAAATCTGATTTTTCAAGGAGGCGTATGAAATTTATAATATATTTTATTAAATTTTCTACTTTGGTGTTCTAAGCAATTTCCTATAAATAGGTGCTTAGGTTAGAATTGAAAATCACACCAGAAACTGAAGTTTTCTCTCTCTATATTATCGAGTGTATTCTTGTGAGTATTTTGAGTATACTTTGAGTATTGCTATACGGTGAAAGTTCAAGTTATAGCCTATATCCAGTATTCCAGTTAGAAGTGCTGTCTTTCCGAGGTAAGGGATGTTATTTTCTTCTCAAATGATATTATTTCTTCAATATCATTAAGCTGAAATGTTGGTTGGAACTTTTTATCAAATTTGGAACTTTTTCATGTCGGGGTTACTATTCATGAGTTACTGTTCACGAGTTACTATTCACGAGTACTATTCACGAAGCGTGGAGATGTTTTTTGTGAAATTTCTATCTTTTGGTGTCGGAGTTACTATTCACGTAAACGATACTATTCACGTATACGGCACTATTCACGAATACGACACTATTTACCGAAAAATGAAATTTCTTCTTTTCGTCCAAATATCTATTCCGGATACTAGCTTTGATTGTATCCATGTTTTGATCATTCTTGAATTTTACACCACTATGATTATTTTTGAGGTATTTTTGGACGTGGATAAAACAAAGTACGAATCCTTAATCCTTAATCCTTGTCATTTTGTTTCACTGGATTCATTTCTTTAAAAATATTTTTCATCATCCTCAGTCTTAAATGATGATATTATTGAATATCTTTGGCCTGTAGTGCAAAGATGAATGATTTGTGATGAATATCTTTGGCCTGTAGTGCAAAGATGAATGATTTCTGATGGATATCTTTGGCCCGTAGTGCAAAGATGAACAGGTGTTTAGATGAACATGACCAACTGATGAATGTCCTTGGCCTGTAGTGCAAGGATGAATATATGATTCCAGATATATATTGATTGGTGTTACAGGGATAAAAATATTAATGATGGACTGTTAAATTCATAGATATTAGTAGATTTCATTCTCTACTTAACTCTTCTATGAATTAATGTTTTCCGCTGCGAGTATTGATTTAAAACTTGTTGTCTATTGTATTCTATTATATTTTTTTTCCCTGTTGAAGACTAACGATAATTTTGTTGTATATTATCTTAGTCATAATAATCTTTACTGGGCTAGTTGAGCTCACCCTTTTTCCTTTTTGTTCCATTTTTCTTCTCAGGAGGCGAGAATATAGCGAGTACGAGTCGGGGTATGGAATGAAGGTTCTAGGGAGAGTTGTTTAGTAGTCCTCACCATTTTTGTAAAATAATGTATCAATAATTATGATGGGGATTTATTTGTATGTGGATATTGTCTAGATGACAATATCTGTTTTTAAACTCATAGTTTACATGTTGTAATAATAAAGTTGTAGTTGTTTCTGTACCATGTATTGACAACTCAGAATGGGTGATGTATACCTATTTTGGGGGTGTCACATTGTAATTTTGATGTAGAGATGAATTCAGCCCTGATGGAAATACATGAGGACATTGAGGTGCCTCCAGAAGTTCAAGAATGGGTCAAAGACAAACCTAAACCCAACCTTGATCAAACCACTTCCTTCACTCTCGGAACCTTAGAAAGCCCTAAGTTAATCCAGATTGGTTCAGACTTTACCCAAAGCCAAAAGAATGACATCGTTACCAACTAACCCAATTCCAGGATGTGTTTGCATGGTCTCATGAAGACATGGTGGGTTTGTACATGGATATTGTTCTTCATCACCTTCCCATTAAAGAGGGATTCAAGACAGTCAAGCAGAAGCTCAGGCGATTGAAACCTGAGTGGAGTTTAAAAGTAAAAGAGGAAATTGTGAAACAATTTCAAGCTGGCATCATCATGGTGTCCACATCTCCTGAGTGGATATCCAATATCGTTCTCGTGCCTAAACCTAGAGGGAATGTGCGAGTTTGCATGGATTATCGGGACTTGAACAAAGCCTGCCTTAAAGATAGCTTTCCCGTGCCATTTATCTACATTCTCATTGACAATACTGCTCAATATTGCATGTACTCCTTTGCTGATTGCTTTGCGGGGTACTATCAGATCATGGTTGCTGAGGAAGATCGTGAGAAAACTGCTTTCATCACACCTTGGGGAACCTTTTGCTATAGACGGTTGTCATTTGGCCTTATCAATGCCGGAGTCACCTATCAGCGAGCTATGATGGCTCTCTTCCACGACTTAATGCACAAAGAGATAGAGATCTACGTGGATGACATCATTGTCAAGTCCCGAAAGGAGGAAGACCACTTCGACCATCTCAGGAAGCTATTCAACAGGTTGTGTAAGTACAACTTGAAGTTTAATACAGCTAAGTGCGCCTTTGGCGTTAAATCAGGCAAGTTTCTAGGATTCCTAGTCAGCCACAAAGGGATTGAGCTGGATCCTACCAAAATCCAGGCCATACGGGGATTTTTTGGAAGAATCAACTTCATTAGCAGGTTCATTTCTCAACTCACCGCAACCTGTGAGCCAATCTTCAAGCTATTAAGGAAGAAATCTTCCATGAAATGGAACGACGAGTGCCAGAAGGCCTTTCTTACAATCAAAGATCAACTAGTTTTTGGTTCCCATTTTGGTACCACCCAGGGATGATGTTCCCCTGTTTATGTACCAGTCCATAAGTGACAATGCCATGGGCTACAAGTAAGGACAGAAAGATGATAGAGGCCAAGAACAAGCCATCTATTACCTCAGCAAAAGATTCAACAGCAGTGAACACAAGTACACTTTGATTGAGAATACTTGTTGCGCTTTAGCATGGGCGTCCATGAGATTACAGCATTACCTCCATGGTTGCACAACCCATCTAATATCCCACGTGGATCCTCTCAAGTACTTGTTCAATAAACCCATGTTGAATTGCCAACTGTCCAGATGGCAGTTGATCCTACAACAATTTGACATCGTCTACGTGACTCAAAAGTCCATCAAAGGTCAAGGAATTGTGGATCAACTGGCCGCCGCACCTTCAAGGGACTTCAAACCCTTGGAAACATACTTCCCCGGTGACGGGGTAATGACAGTTTAGCAACACCATTAGTACGATATACGCCAAACATGGAAGATGTATTTTGATAGAGCTGTTAATATGGAAGGTTCTGGAGCTGGAGCAATTCTAGTATCCAGTACGGGGGAGCAGTATCCCATCACCGTCAAATTGCAGTTTGTCAGCACCAACAACACAGTTGAGTATGAAGGCTGTCTCATGGGGCTAAAACTTGCCCGTTCAATGTGCATTAGGAGGTTAACTGTCTTTGGAGATTCAGAGTTGGTAATCATACAATCCATGGGAATCTATCAAACCAAAGAGCTACATTTACTGCCTTACCATTGGCAAGTTTTACAAATGGTTTTGGAGTTCGAAGAAATCTTCTTTCTACACATTCCTCGTAATAGTAATGACTTTGCAGATGCATTAGCAACTTTGGCCTCCTTGATTCACATACCTGACAAGGGACACTTGCCAAGCGTCACAATTACCCTGCACAAGGCACCAGCCTTTGGGACGTTGGAGAAGTATCGAATGAGCTACTTCCCATCTAGCGTCCTTGGTATCAGCATATCAAGGAATACCTACGAGATGGATCTACACCCACTAAGGCGTGCCCGACTGAAAAAAGGCGGATCCATCGACTTGGTATGAAATTCTACCTGAGTGGAGATGTCCTCTATAGAAGAGATGCAGGACAAGGTCTCCTCAGATGTTTAGATAAAGACCATGCTCAAAGGATTATGGATGAGATCCATGGTGGAGTCTGTGGCCCACACATGAGTGGCCCCCTCCTTGTTAAGAAGATCCTCAGGACAGGACATTACTGGCTCTCTCTCAAAGATGACTGGGATGACCATGTCAAGAGATGTTATGAGTGCCAAATTCATGGAAATGCTATCTATGCCCTCCATGAGAACTACACAATATGAGTTCGCCTTGGCCCTTTTCAATGTGGGGAATGGATGTTATTGGGCCCATTGAGCCTAAAGCCAATAATGGACATCGCTTTATCTTCACCATGATCGATTACTTCACCAAGTGGGTAGAAGCAACCTCCTTCCCCAGGGTTACTAAAGAAGTTATCATTGCTTTCATTAGAAACAATGTCATTTGTCGATATGGACAACCAGAGGTAATTGTGTCAGATAATGCTAAGAACCTTAACAACAAGATGATGGAGGAATTATTCAGTAAATTATACATCAAACATCTTAATTCTGTCATCTACCGTCCAAAGACGAATGGTGCTATTGAAGCAGGTAACAAAAACATCAAGAAGATCAAGCAAAAGATGTGCGCCAACCACAAAGAGTGGCCTGACTTATTGCCTCTCGCTCTTTTAGCCTACAGAACATCAATGCGTACTTCCACTGGGGCAACCCCCTACACATTAACCTAAGGGATGGAAGCAGTGCTCCCCATAGAAGTTGAAATGGAGTCCCTCAGAGTGTTGATAAATGCTCAGCTAGATGAAGACCAATGGGTACAAGACAGGTTACACCAATTGTCTCTGATAGACGAAAGGTGAACTGTAACTATCTTCCATGGTCAGTTATATCAACAAACGATCGCCAGATCCTACAACAAAAAAGTCCGGCTACGGCAGTTTAAACAACATGACTTGGTTTTGAAGAAGATCATTGACAACCAAGATAATTCTAAGGGAAAATTCGCTCCTAACTGGGAAGGCCTATTTGTTGTCAAGGAAGTATTAACAGGAGGCGCTCTCAGAATGCAAGAAATGGACGGCGATGAATTTCCACAACTCATCAACTCAAACACCATGAAACGATACTATGTCTGAAGTTACCATCAAGCAAACATCCTGGTGTGGGATCATCAGATCACCAGTCATTCTGGTTCTTTAACCCTTTACCACATACAACTCTTTTCCACACTTTGCCCCTCAGGGAAACATACTCTTCGAGTCAGCAGCCTGGCTTCACTGCGTTCCTACCACTTTGGTCATCCCACCAGGGATTGAACCTTTCGCGCTTGCAATTTGTCCCCCCACACATGGGATCAAACTTTTCACACCTGCAGTTTATCCTCAACCTAGGATCAAACTTTTTCTTCCCCGCAGTTTAACATGCACATGGGATAACGCTTTTCAACTCATCCTGAGGGGCGAACTACGTCGACTTGATCTCCTCTTCAATAGGAGTACGTAGGCAACCATTTTATATGGCCTGGTCGCAATAAAACAAAAACAACAAAAACATTTCTACCCTTTTATCCTTACAAAAAAAAACATTCCTACACTCTTTCTACCATACAGCGTTGAACCTCTTACACCAGGTTCGAACTATGCAGACTTGATCTCCTTTTCAATAGGAGTACATCGGTAACCATTCATGGTTCGGTCTCACCCCCTACCAAAACACAAACACTTGTCATCTGGTACTGGGATCAAACTTCAATCCACCACATTTCATTTGGCTTCAAACCAAAGGGTTGGAATTACCTGAACTCCTCCCAAATAAGAGATTCGGCGACCATCTAAGCTGCGGTTGTACTTTGAAGAGCATCACCAATCCATAAGAGATGGAATTAACTAGGCTCCTCTTGAATAGTGGTACTGGCAACCATCTATGGTGCGGTCAATCTCAGAGAGGAAAGCCACACTCCTCTCCACATTTTTATACAGAAACCAGTCCCAAGACACCAAAGAGGATAGGGATACACACAGATCGATGATCCATTCTGAACTGTCCAGAGACAACTCAATGTCCATCCATCCAGGAGGAATTCAAAATGCATCCAGATCACTAGTCCTGAAATAGCAGTAAAAATATCAACCAAGTATCAGAGCATATCTAAAAGGGAAGTTATCAAAAATATATTTCCCTACTATATATAATGTTGTTTGATATACATAGTGTAAACTGTACATAACAAAATGACCAAGCTGGTCTATACAGGAAAATACAAGCCCATCTACAAGTCAGGGTATATGCGAGCTAAAAAGCCCAACATGGCATCCCTCTCAGAAGAAGGAGGCAAAGTTGTGGTCTCCTGTACGAGAGTATCCACACGTCCCAACAGATCTACAGCCATCTACATGGTGACCATGTGCTCATCAATTTAAGCGCTCATCTCTGTAATCATGCAAGTGGTAAGGGACCTCACTGTAGTACTATCTGTGATGACTACATCCCGGGAAGATATGGCACTATCCCGCTTAACTATCGCTGCATCTCTAGTTGATCTAGCCTCATCCCGCTTAACAACAGTGACATCTCTGTGAACTAATGCATCGTCTCTCTCTAACAGAGCTGTATCTCTCCCATCAAGGGTAGTCAACATCAAGGCTCTAGCCTGGTCTCTCTCGAAGGTCATCAGATTGAGACTCTACTCAAAGTAATGTGTTGAATGCTGAATCACAACAGTGCTAGTACTGGGAGAATCTAAAGGAGATGTTGTCAACCCAGCAACTAGCTCCTCCTCGAGGTGGGAATCAATGTCCTCCACGGGCTCTCCATCATCTGAATCATTATCCGATATTGTGGATACTGCCACAGCCGATGAAATATATGTCTCCATCCACGCAAAATACTCTGACGAACAACCCGGATGACTCACAGAGAAAGAAGCTATCTCGCACTGATCCCAAGAAGCATATACACGGGATCGATCCTCTGCTGAAAGATAGCGAGAAGCTAAACACTAACCTAGTGCCCCCATAAAAGGATGAAAATCCTGGAACTGGTCAAACTGCGACATCACAGCCATCGGATGATAGGTAGTCATGCCCCTCAAACCAGCCAGAGGGAGGTAATCCATGCCCAAAGCATGAGTAACGAAGTTGTATGGTGAGCTAAGCCTTGTGCACGATAGGATGCCAAACGTATCTCGGATATCTGCCAAGAACATAGACCAAGACATAGCATCTGTACACTCCGATGGCAAAAGGACTATGACATGGCTATATCATAGGTGAAACAAAACACGTGCCATCTAAAAGTGCCAATTGGTCTCAAGTCTGACAGAAACCATACATATAGCATGACCGAGCTGCCCGTAAACACTCCTGTCGGATAAGTGCGGCAGTATGTAGTTGACCTCAGAGTCTCTACTATAATCATTGGTATAATGGTACGACCCTCCCTGAGAGCTCTCACTGCCACGATAACTCCTATGTCCAACACATCCATGTATCGTGGCATATATACATATGACAGTACGCACAATAACAGTACATTCACCCTGGCTAGACGCCAATGATCCTCTGGTGTGGTGAAATCCCCAGAATATCGTGTGTAACTATCCTCAGAGCCAAATCTGTCAAACAGAAAATGCTGGGATATAACATGGCCAGATGTAAGCTCATCTTGTACCACCCTACGCCTCAATCCAGTGAGGGTCATGAACCATCGACTTATGTCCCCCAAAGTCATATGCACGCAAGGTCTGTCCAGTGGCAGCATCGTCAACTGTGCATACTCCTCCAGAGTGAGAGTCAACTCATGGGTCCCAAATCAGAAAACCTATCTCTTCGATACCCAGTGCTCTTGCATGCCATCCATGAATCCTATAGGAACCTGAAACATCAACATGGTCATAGTATGTTGCAATAAGTGATCTACGGTCATCCTGTCTGATGGTGACATGCTATCATACCACAATCGCATACCAAATGCCACCAATATTAGTGGGGTATGGTCAATACGGCTAACTGTCGAAGAAGACATCTGTACGGGCAGTGTCATAAGACCATCCAGGGGTCAATGCTGAATATCTCTGGAAATACATGCATATGCATTACAGGTAATAGATGGCAATATGATATAGGGAATAGAAAACTAAACATACATTCCTAAGTATATCATAATCTACATACATCATCTTTGTACAACTAAAAATACAGGGAAATGGGGCATAAGCGCCCTACTACTAACAGAGGCCTATCAAAAGATATTGTGAGAATGGGGCACAGCCACCCAGTATCTAACAGATGCCTATCAAAAGAGATAACAATAATACACATCAGAAGAAGACAATGGTGTCAATATCGACATCATCAACCATGTCCACCTAATGTAACTCCTCCTGAGTTACTAGATCTCTATCAACATGGATGGCAGGCCTATACAAAGGAGGATCTGCACCAGCAAAACCAAATCACAGCATTTGGCGCAGCGGTATGCTTCGACCTGGGGTGAGCCGTAGACCCGGACATCCTGGGATCGAGTCCCGCCTGCCTCAAGTGTGAGAATTCTTTAATTCGAGTGGCCACGGTACCCCTGGCGTAAGTCGGGTAGCAAACCACTCTGGTACAGGGCTCGGGGGATTAGTCGGCCTGCGGGTCGGAAACCCACGGATAACAAAAAAAAAATGGGTCATCTGAGGGGCCAGCACCTGAGCTCGGAGGATCAAACAAATTTGCCTCTGCCGGATCTCTGCCCAAATGTCGGATAAAAAATTGTGCCTGGTCTAGTCGCCAGATCAAACTATCAATCTATGTCACATAAGTCGGATCTCAGACGCAGGCTATCCAATCCATCATCATCACGGATCCTGGAACTATATCCCCCATAGTACGAGGGAACCACCAACGCTGGAATATCTCCTGAGTGCAGGGACCCTCTGACAATGCAAAACAGTCAACCTCCAACAATGGGATATCAGTGATGGATGACTGCGATACAGGCCAATGACACCTGTCATGAGGCAAGATAGGTATACGAATCTTCCATGTGGTGCTCCTAATAGCACGCTCTCCTAAATAGAGCTCCAATCCTCCATCTATAAAGAGAGGAACTCTCCGAGTGAAAATCACATACTCAGAACCGATGGCCAAGTGCTCCCTAGAGTATGGAATCCATGTAATAATGTTAGCAGTCAACAACTCTAGTTGCAGGCGGCAATGAGTGAAACTCGCAGCTATATGGACCTCCGCCAATATGGAATGATGTCATCGTCGTCTTCATGGATAGGTATCTAAACCTAACACACTAATCGGACGCAATCATGGGAGACTTTTATAGGCCCAAAACTGCCAATATAATGGAAAAATATATGCGGCCAGTAAACACTCTTAACATATACATGAGAAACAACATGAGAAATACTCACCAGCAGAAATGGGTAAAATCATAGCCAAGCCTCAGTTAAACCCTGTGAGCGCATACGCATGCCCCTGAGAAAATAGGAAAATATGTAGGAACCCCAATCATACTCTCCAATACGATCCACATGACGTGTGGCGCTGATCAAAGCGAATGACACCGTAGAAGAGTTATTTGCAATGAAGCAGCCTCTAATGATCATCAGGAACAATCTCCAAAGAATGTGATCCCTAACTCTGACATCATCTGGCATGGGCTCACTCAAAAGCGCATAGCATCTACACTCAAAGGACCTGCACGGACAGTCCTGCCCGTGAGCGCCTCCGCCAAAACTCGTCACAAGGATCTGATGGCAGTAGGGGTAATATTCATCATGCAAGGCACTGGTGTCCCTCCAAACTCCATACCTATAATAAAACGCCAATCCATCGGCTTCATCATCACCTCACAGTCCAACAAATGGAGTGACTGAGTCTGATAAAACCATAGCTCAGACAATGCCCTGAGGTAACCCCAGGGACAACGACGGGGAAGGATGGAAAAGCATGCTCCAAATCCCCAGTCATGCACAACCGCTCTATAGTCAGGATGACGAGCCTGGTACATAGAGTGTATGCTAAACCAATTCCCTCGAGGCTATGTAAAGCCAGGAACCTGCAAGCAATGCAGATCAACATCAAAACCCTTTAATCCTCATCAATAGGAAAGAAGGAAGATTAAAATCTAACGGCATACCTCGTTAGCGTGCAAATACATCGAGGAATGTCGACTCAAATCACTGATGAGTGTGTTTTATATACACAAATTAGGTACTTTTGAGTTTGATAATTTGTAAATCCTAAGCTAGTTTGTTTGGTTTTTATGTCTTTTCATTGTATTGTTGTGTAATATAGTTTTATATTACTTTTATGTATATTTGTATTATTTTTATGTGTTTTTACTTTGTTTTGTAGGAATTAGATGGAATGTCATTTGGGTCAATGGTTGGAATCGCCAAATTCTCATTTTCGGTTTGCCATTGACATAGCAGTCCCGTAAAGCCTAATTTTAGCCATAATCCGGCCATTATCTGTCCAAACTTCAAGAATGGAAGTTGTAGATCAACGTCTCCTCTTTCCGGATCATCTTGAATCGCCTCAATCGGAGTTCGGATACGAGAGTTATGGCCATTTTTCCAACGGGTGTCAAATCTGGAAACTACCAACTGCTATTTGCATAACAGTCACTTCAAGGCCAATTTGATCATTGCTCTAACCATTATTTCGAAGAACTCAAAGAATGAAAGTTGTAGATCTAATTCTCCACTTTCCGGATCATCTTGAATCGCCTCAATCGGATTTCGTATGAAGAAGTTATGACCATTTTCCCAACAGATGTCCGAGCAGAAAATGGCCCGGCGCCGCAGCGCGACTTGCTAGTGTATTTACGGCGCCGCAGCGCCACTTAGCAGTACCCCAACCCCTTTTCCGCGCTGCAGCGCCCCGTTCAAGCAAAATCATGGCGCCGCAGCGCTAGACACGAGTTTTGGACAGTTTTCAGCTATTAAATGCTCAACCTAATGACCCAAAAATACAATCCTTCACTTCTACTTTCAACCTAGAGGAGAAATAGAGAGAGGTGGCGGCTTGGAGAAGAGGGAGGCCATGGCTCTTGGCCATGGTTCTTTAAGAGCTTCAAGGAGCATCAATGGTGGGAGCTTCAACAACATCAATGAGGCTGGGGTAAACTTAGATCGGTTAAACGGGCTCTCTCCACTCTGAATAAAGAAAATGGAAATCTTACTTCTAATGTGGAAAAGGCTAGAAACATTTTACATGTCTCTCAGAATGAGGTCTCTTCTAACCCTACTAATCTCTCTCTGCTAATGGCTCAAAGACATCACTCTGAAAACCTCTGGCATGCTCTTAGTTGTGAAGAGAAATTTCTAAAGCAAAAGTCTAGAATTCAATGGTTAAAGGATGGGGATAAAAACTCGGGATATTTCTACAATCAAATCAAGAATCATTGGAATCAGAATAAAATCCTTGCTATTGAAAACAAGGATGGGGTTCTCTATTCTGAGCAAAAAGATATTCAAACTATTGCTGTAGAACACTTCCGTTCTTTGTTGGGCTCTTCTTCTAGGGTAGGCGATTTCCCCTTCATGGATCTTGCCCCTTTTGTTACAAATGTGGTCACTACCGATCAAGCCTCGTTGATTGAGAAAGATATTTCTGATCTTGAAATTTTAAACACCTTGAAGTCCATGAAGAAAAACAAAAGTCCCGGTCCTGATGGTTTTAATGTTAACTTCTTCATTCTTGCATGGGACATTGTTGGTAGAGATTTTACCCAGGCTATTCAATCCTTTTTCACTCAGGGTTGTCTTCTTAGGGGTACAAATGCCACTGCTATTGCTTTAATCCCAAAGGTACCAAATCCTTCGTCTATGAGTGACTATCGTCCTATCTCTTATTGTAACACAACCTACAAATGCATCTCAAAGATTATTGCTGTTCGGTTGAAAGGTATTCTCCCTTCTATTATCTCCCCTAACCAGTCAGCCTTTGTTCCGGGGAGGAGGATTGGTGATAATATTCTGCTAGCACAAGAGTTATTCAGAAACTATCATAGAGCTCATGGTAAACCTAGGTGTGCTTTGAAAATTGATATTCAGAAAGCCTTTGATTCTGTATCTTGGGATTTTATGCTTAATGATCTTAATCTCTTCAAATTTCCCCCAAAGTTTATTTACTGGATAAAGGCTTGTATCTTTTCCCCATTCTTCTCTGTTAGGGTGAATGGCTCTCTCTGTGGTTATTTTAAAGGAGCAAAAGGTCTTCGTCAAGGGGATCCCCTATCTCCTTATCTTTTTGTCATTGCTATGGAAGTGCTATCTATTATCCTAGCAAAGAATACAAGATCCCCGGTCTTCAATCATCATTGGAAAACAAAGGCACTCTCATTGTCTCATCTTTGTTTTGCGGATGATTTGTTGCTTTTTTGTCATGGTGACTTTAACTCAATAATGGTTCTTAAATCAAGTCTTGATTATTTTTCTTCTATATCGGGATTGCTCACCAATGGTTCAAAGAGTATGTGCTTTTTATCCAATGTTTCTCCTAATCTTACTGAGGCTATTATCACTAGACTGGGGTTTCAATTGGGCATCTTTCCTGCAAAATTTCTTGGGGTCCCTCTGATTACCTCGAAGCTCAGTCTTGCTGATTGCTTTCCATTGCTAGAAAAGGTTAAAGCTAGAATTACTTCGTGGACAAACAAGTTTCTCTCTTATGCTGGCAGATTGCAGCTGATTAAATCAGTTGTCTTTGCTATTCAATCATACTGGTCTGCTCATTTCATTCTTCCTGCGGCTGTGCTTAAAGATCTAAAGTCTTCTATGCGTCGGTTCTTATGGAAGGGCCCCTCTATGTTGAAGACTGGTGTCAAAGTTGCTTGGCATAAAATAGCTCTCCCCTACCCTGAGGGAGGTCTTGCTATTAAACAATTAGAGGACTGGAACTTGGCCTTGCTTTTACTCCAGTTGTGGAGGGTGGTGGATCCCAATTCCACTTCTCTGTGGGCTTCCTGGGCTAGAGAATACCATATTAATGCGAAAAACTTTTGGTGTCTGAAGATTCCAAATGACTGTTCTTGGATTTGGAGAAAAGTCTTGCAATTAAGACCGCTTGCAATTAAATATATTCGGTTTCACATTGGAAATGGCAAATCTACTAGCTTGTGGTTTGACCCCTGGATTAATATGATTCCCTTGGCTTCTAGCCCTCACTCTTCTTTGATCATCAATTCTGGATTGGGCCCAAATGCTACTGTGAGTGATATCATTAGAGAGTCCTCTTGGCACTTACCGTCCTCAAATCATAATGACTTTATTGTCTTCAGAGATTCTTTTGACCTTCTTAGGCATTGTGACTCTTCTAGGACTGATGAAATTTGCTGGGAAGACACTAAGTCCAAGGAGGTAAAAGCCTCTACTTTCTGGTGTTCTATTCGGCAGGTGGGTGTTGCTGTTACCTGGGACAAGTTAGTGTGGAATAAGGTTTTGATCCCAAGATTCTCGTTCATTCTCTGGTTGGCTTTTCATCGAGGATTGCGTACTATGGATAAGCTGCTCAATTTTGGGATGTAAGTTAATCCTACATGTGTGCTTTGTTCTACTCAGGCGGAAACTTTTGATCACTTGTTCTTTCACTGTGATTACTCGTTTAGAGTTCTTCTTTCTGTCCTTAGACATTGTGGGTGGAGGGGTTTTAGTAGGAGTTGGATTTCCTTAACAGAATATCTAATTCATTACTCTAATCGTAGTTTTCATCATAGCTTGCTTCACCTGGGTTTTGGGGCTGTGGTCTATCGTATTTGGAATGAGCGAAATGCAAGGATTTTTAGTAATAAATCTTGCCCGGTTCGTAGCCTTGTTGCTGATATTCTCCATATGCTTAAATGCAAGCTTCACACAAACTCTAAATTCCAGAAATTGAAGAATAGGTCTGGGCTCCGACAGTTTATTTTAACAAATATTTAACTATCTAGTTGTTGAACTTCCTAGTCTCTGAATGGGCTTTTCTGGTCTGATATGGGTCTGGGACAAATGATATGATCTGGTGTGTCTTTCCTTGATGTGTTTGCAATATGTTTTTGGCAGCTGACAACTGGTGGTTGGTTTGGTCCTAGCTTCTTTTCTCCTGTTCTACTGCTGGGGTTTCTGCTCTCTACTGCAGCTCTACCTGGGTATTTTTGCTGCTGATCTTGGTTGCAGTATCATAGGGTCATGGTGTTTCTCCTATTTCTTGGCCTGCTTCCAGTCATGGTTTTTGCTTCTTAATGTTGCTGCAGTTGGTTTGGTTCGATGCAGGTGGCTTCTAGCTGTGAGATGGGTGGTTGCTGCAGATGGTACCATTCTAGCTCAGTCGGTCTGTTCGCTACAGTCTGTTGCTTACTGCAGTCTATCTGTAGTATGTGGTATGTTTGTCTTGCTTGATGCAGATGTCTGTAGTCTGTAGTCTGTGGTCTGTTTTTTAGATGGGTGTTTGTCTGTCTGTGGTCTGTTCGCTGCAGTCTGTGATCTATTAAGTCGATGCCTTTCTGGTTTAGTTGGTCTGTTGCTTGCTTGCTGCAGTTTTGTCTGCAGTCTGTCCGTCTGTAGTCTGTGGCTGGGATGGTTTTCGGTCTGCTCTGGTGGCTTGGGTGTCTTGGGTCTGTTTTTCTCCTATGCTTGTCTAGTTATTGGGTCGGTTCATTGCTTGGTTGGATTCTGTGGACTGGCTTTTGGTGAAATACCTTGCTGCAGTGCTTTGGTTTTCCAAGTGTTGTAGCAGCTTTTCTCTGAGTCTGCAATCTGCTGCAAGTTTTAGTTGATGAGCCTTTTTGCTCTCTTTATGCTATCTTTGTATTAATGATAGTCTTATGCTCCATTTTGGAAATGATAGGTTCTGTAATTGCTTGTGGGGCAAAATGCTTGTAATCTTTTATAGTCATGACATCATAAGGGGTTGTCCTATGATGTCTATGCTATATTCTGATTGGGTTTTCCCATGAGGTTTGTATTTTTTCTTTTTTTTAATACAGTTTAAATTTAGCAAAAAAACTTCAACCAACAACTAAGGGAAGCCATCATTTCTTTCTTCCTTTTTCCTCTAGTGGCTAGAACTCATTCTTGGGGATCTAGTGCAAACATTTGTAACACCTATAGAGGCAAGGAATTGAATTAAACTTCTAGCTTTTCTTTGATACTTGTATGATCCATTGGATGATTACCTAATATTTGGAATAGTTTGATTTATTTATTATGAATTAAACTTCTAATTTGTTTTCTTTTTGATTGGTGTCATGCGAATTGGTTCTTTATGTGATTATGTATATGCATAATTTATGTATTGCCAATTCATAGTGGCCGCCATGATCATAAAGAGAGTTAAGAGATTTGAACAAAGTGATGCACGCCAAGTGTTTGACAAAATGCTTGTGTGTGGATATTGTGTTCTTAGCTCTTTATCTATCTATTTATGTTATGTTTTTCTGTTATTTTGATTAATTGTAATCATAATTTATCATTTTAATTAACTGTTTAAATAAGACTGAGGCGATATAAAATCAGTACTTGATAGATATTAGTTATAATTCCTCGTGGGTTCGACAACTCTCTTATCATTATATTACTTGTTGACCGCGTATACTTGCGCGTGTTTATCGATTGCGAAATCGACCAACAAGTTTTTGGCGCCGTTGTCGGGGAATTACTATTCTAATATTGTCCAATATTGATTTCAATCAATGTAGTCTTATTTTGAACGTATATTTATCTGTTATTTGTTTGATCTTTATTTTTACGTGTTTTTCGATTGCGATAAATAGGCTGACAAGACTATATGTAAATGCAGCTCTTGTGCAAGACTTGGCGTAAGTTGGGGCCTTACAGTTCTATTTATTGTTATCGTTTGTGAGATTGGATTGACAAGATTGTATATAAATGCATTTCTCTTGTGCAAGACTCAGCGTAACTGTTGGATCCTTACAGTCCGATTTTGCATGACACATTTTTATTAAACTTATTTTTTCTATTTAAATAAAGTCGGGCCGAAGACTATAAACCAAGCGCTTGTTGGGAGGCAACCCAAAGTGTAAAGTTTTGTGTTTCTTTCAGGTACCGAGTATCGCGCAACAAGTTTGGCACTCCCGACTTGGAGGACTTGGAGGAAGATGTCGATGACGATTAACATATTCTCAGGGAAGTCCTCTAGTTTTAATTTTATCTATCTTTACATTGAGGACAATGTTCTTCTTAAGTTTGGGGGTACTCGTGATATTCTTGGTACTTGAGTTGGTATTATGTTATTATGTCAGTTATTTGGATGTTTTTATGTTTAGTAGTGCATATTAGTTAAACTTTTGAAAATTTTCCATTTTTATGCTATATCTTAGCAAATAGTAGATGTCAGTTGCGGAAGGCAATAACTGATAAATGATCACGTAAGTTCTTTGCTTTGAATTCTTTTATTGCGTTTAGTAAGGACATTGTCAGTTTCAAGTTTGGGGGTCTTGTACGTTTTGTTTTGATATGTTTTATTTTATTTTATTTTATGGGCTTAATTGCATTTCTAGTATAGGTTATCTCTTGAGCATTGATTTAATTTGAATTGAGCTATAATATATGATCAGGCAAATGATTGTTAAGGTTATAACTCATGAAAAATGGATAAATGTTGCTTAGTTTGGGTGATTGACTTATTGTTGGTTATTGCTTTGCTTATGACTCCTACTTTTGAGCACTCATCCATTTGTAATGACCTAGTTGTCTACTTAGAGAAGGCTTATATGACCGAATGATTGTGAGAGATATCAATAAGCTCTAGAACTTGTTTAAACATCACTCGAAGCAATATACTTAGGTTTGATTAATTAGTCATGTGGTGGGTTGAGATGGAGCGTAAAACGCACTCACTGATAAACACATACTTAAGGGAGATAGAGCGTAAAACGCACTCACCTATGAAAAAAAGAAGAAATAAAAATATATCGAGAATCTTGCGGTGGGTTGAGATGGAGCGTAAAACGCACTCGCACATAAAAGCGGACTTAGGGTGAATAGAGCGTAAAACGCACTCGCCCATAAAAGCGGACTTATGGTAAGATGGAGCATAAAATGCACTCACCTAAGAGTCCTTTGATCTCAAATTTTTGGAATGTTTGATTTGTCTACAATTGCGATGAGTGATGTGTTAAGCATGTAGTTTTTGAATTTTATTTCTTTCATAAGGTAATATGGTTGCATAAGCTAATCCGAGCTATAATTGGTTTAGTGCAAATGGATACACACACAGAGAAAGGATCTAAAGCAAGGTATGACTAACAAGCAAGTTGAAATCTTAGACGTTGTGACATTTTGAAAGTTTTCTAGAGTTATCATGTTTTGATATCTTTAAGGCCATTGTTCAAACTTATTGATTCATTGCTCAAGTAGTTGATTGTTAGAATTTATTTTTATAGTTTTTTTCTTAGTGTTTTGCTTAAGGACAAGCAAAGATTCAAGTTTGGTGATATTTGATGAGTGTGTTTTATATACACAAATTAGGTACTTTTGAGTTTGATAATTTGTAAATCCTAAGCTAGTTTGTTTGGTTTTTATGTCTTTTCATTGTATTGTTGTGTAATATAGTTTTATATTAATTTTATGTATATTTGTATTATTTTTATGTGTTTTTACTTTGTTTTGTAGGAATTAGATGGAATGTCATTTGGGTCGATGGTTGGAATCGCCAAATTCGCATTTTTGGTTTGCCATTGACATAGCAGTCCCGTAAAGCCTAATTTTAGCCATGATCCGGCCATTATCTGTCCAAACTTCAAGAATGGAAGTTGTAGATCAACGTCTCCTCTTTCTGGATCATCTTGAATCGCCTCAATTAGAGTTCGGATACGAGAGTTATGGCCATTTTTCCAACGGGTGTCAAATCTGGAAACTACCAATTGCTATTTGCATAACAGTCACTTCAAGGCCAATTTGATCATTGCTCTAACCATTATTTCAAAGAACTCAAATAATGAAAGTTGTATATCTAATTCTCCTCTTTCCGGATCATCTTGAATTGCCTCAATCGGAGTTCGTATGAAGAAGTTATGACCATTTTCCCAACAGATGTCCGAGCAGTAAATGGCCCGGCGCCGCAGCGCGACTTGCTAGTGTATTTACGGCGCCGCAGCGCCACTTAGCAGTACCCCAACCCCTTTTCTGCGCTGCAGCGCCCCGTTCAAGCCAAATCATGGCGCCGCAGAGCCAGACATGAGTTTTGGACAGTTTTCAGCTATTAAATGCTCAACCTAATGACCTAAAAATACAATCCTTCACTTCTACTTGCAACCTAGAGGAGAAATAGAGAGAGGTGGTGGCTTGGAGAAGAGGGAGGCCATGGCTCTTGGCCATGGTTCTTTAAGAGCTTCAAGGAGAATCAATGGTGGGAGCTTCAACAACATCAATGGAGGAACTTCAACCAACAACTAAGGGAAGCCATCATTTCTTTCTTCCTTTTTCCTCTAGTGGCTAGAACACATTCTTGGGGATCTAGTGCAAACATTTGTAACACCTATGGAGGCAAGAAATTGAATTAAACTTCTAGCTTTTCTTTGATACTTGTATGATCCATTGGATGATTACCTAATATTTGGAATAGTTTGATTTATTTATTATGAATTAAACTTCTAATTTGCTTTCTTTTTGATTGGTGTCATGCGAATTGGTTCTTTATGTGATTATGTATATGCATAATTTATGTATTGCCAATTCATAGTGGTCGCTATTATCATAAAGAGAGTTAAGAGATTTGAACAAAGTGATGCACGCCAAGTGTTTGACAAAATGCTTGTGTGTGGATATTGTGTTTTTAGCTCTTTATCTATCTATTTATGTTATGTTTTTCTGTTATTTTGATTAATTGTAATCATAATTTATCATTTTAATTAACTGTTTAAATAAGATTGAGGCGATATAAAATCAGTACTTGATAGATATTAGTGATAATTCCTCGTGAGTTCGACAACTCTCTTATCATTATATTACTTATTGACTGTGTATACTTGCGCGTGTTTATCGGTTGTGAAATCGACCAACAATCACCTAGAAGCTTTGGGTTTTCCACCTGAATACTCGGGAGGTCCCTACGGGGATCATGCGTAGCAGGAGCGGAGTCCGTAACTAGAACATCCTCCTCCTCATACTCAACGTCTGGCACATCAACCTGGACTGGATGTACCACCGCCTCCACCAACCGATGAGGCCGTCTAACAGAGTGGGTTCGAGGTACTTTAGAAGCCCTCCTCGGTACACCAGAAGGGGTCCTACGGGAACTACTCGGCTGATTCGGATCCATAATATCTGGACAACAAGTCTCCAAATCACCTTAGAAATGGTGTGGTATTTTCTAATTTGGAGCTTTTCAAAATGCATCTTATGACTACAAGCATGCATGCACTATTTTAACATATGAGATAAAAATGCATGGTTAATTAAATGCCTACACTTTGAAAATTTTTTCCATAGTCCCCTTTGTAAATAGGACTATCCACATGCATATAGGCATGATTAGGTGGTCATTCAGTAGCACACCTACCCAAAGTCATGTCCATAATATATACATTATAAATCAAACTTATCAATACATTAGGTATTCGCCAATTTGACTGTCTCAAAAGTTAAATTTTTTCCCATCAATATGTTCAGCATGGTTTAATACTAACATTTACTATGTTGAATATTTTTTATCAAGTCATTTGAGCATACGTAATCACTACTATGTGTTTAGATGCATTTCATGTGATAACTCATTTTCCAACAGATAAAAACTAGAAAAAATACAAGCATACATTTCTTATCCTAAAGAGGTGATCATTGGTTTAATCAGAAACAATGTCATTTGTCGATATGGACAACTAGAGGTGATTGTATCAGACAATGCCAAAAATCTCAACAACCAAATGATGGAGGAACTATGCAGTATATTAAACATCAAACATCTCAACTCCATCATCTATCGTCTAAAGATGAATGGTGCTGTTGAAACGGCTAATAAGAATATCAAAAAGATCATGCAAAAGATGTTCGCCAATAACAAAGGATGGCCTGACCTATTGCCTTTGACTCTATTAGCCTACAAAACGTCAATGCGCACTTCCACTGGGGCAACTCCCTACTCATTAACCCATAGAATGGAAGTAGTGCTCCCCATAAAGGTTAAAATTGAATCCCTCATAGTGTTGATAGACGCTCAGCTGGATGAAGACTAATGGTAACGAGATCGGTACAACCAATTGTCTTTGATTGATGAAAGGTGGGTCGTAGCCATCTTCCATGGTCAGTTATACCAACATAGGATCGCTAGATCCTACAACAGAATAGTCTGGCTACGTCAGCTCAAATAACATGAATTAGTCTTGAAGAAGGTCCTTAACAACCAAGATCAATCTAAAGGAAAATTCACCCCAAACTGGGAAGGCTCGTTTGTTGTCAAGGAGGTATTGACAGGAGGTGCCCTCAGATTACAAGGAGGTATTGATGGCGAGTAATTTCCCCAACTCATCAACTTAGACACCGTAAAACGATACTATGTCTGAAGTTACATGCAAACCAACATTGTGGTTCTGGATCATCAGATCCATCAGTTAATTCAGGCTTTCAAAACCTTTCTCACTACATACATCTTTCAACCTTTTCACGCTGGGTTGGAAAAATATACACCTTTCACCACTTCAATTCATCCCACCAGGGATAAAACCTCACAACTTTAGTTTGTCCCGCTAGGGATAAAACATTTCACAACTTGAGTTTGCCCCACCAGGGATAAAACACTTCCTCGCAACTTTAGTTTGTCCCATCAGGGGTGAACTACGCAAACCTGATCTCCCCAATACACGGGAGTACGTAGGCAGCCATTTTATGATCCGGTCTAACTACAGAAAAAAAAACTCGACACCCTCTTTTCCACCTTCAACTTTGAACCTTTTCATGCTAGGTTCAAACTACGCAGACCTGATCTCCCCTTCTCAATGAGAGTACGTAGGAAACCATTCACGGTGCGGTCTCACCCCTACCAAAAAACACAAAACCTTGTTAATGGTACTAGGATCTACGGATCGCACATTTCTGGGCGGAGCCATGTCTTAGGCCGAGCCTGTGCGCAAAGCCTGGTCCGGGGTGGGGAGACTTAGTCCGACTGCGGTTGGGAAACTCCACATTAAAAAAAAAAAAAAAAAAATGGTACTAGGATCATCTTTCCACTCTCAAACCAAACCATGAGAGATGGAACTACCTGATCTCCCCAATACAAAGGAGTATCAACGTCCATCTGTGGGGCGGTTAAACCACACCTCACTATCTTATACCAAAGGGATGAAACTACCTAGTCTCCCCACACAAATGGGAGAAAAACTGGCGACCATCTAAGCTGTCGTTGAGTCCTCAAAGAGAAACACCAATCCATAAGAGATAAAAAAAATTGGGCTCCTCAATACAACGGAGTACCAGCGACCATCTGTGGGGCGATCAACTTCAGAGAGGAAAGCCACAATCCTCTCCATAACCATATACAAAAAACCTAGTCCCAAGAAACCAAAGGGTAGGGGAATACAAAGATCAACGATCCATTCTGAAAGATCCTGAGACATCTCAATATCCATACATCGAGGAGGAGTTCAGAATACATCAAGATCACAAGCCCTGGAGAACAAGCAACTATTAAGCAAGTAATAAGGCTTAACTAAAAGGGAAGTGAGTCAAAACATGTTTCCTTTCCATATAATACTATTTGATATATATAATGTGTCATGTACATGAAAAAAATGGCTAACCTAGTCTATGCAAGAAAATCAAAGCTAATCTACAAACCAGTGGATTAGTGAGCCATCAAGTCTAACATGGCATCCCTCTTAGAAGATGGGGGTAACTCTATGAGCTCCTGCCCAAGGCTATCTACACGAACCAAGAGATCCACAGCCATCTGCATGGTGACACTATGCTCATCAATGAATGTGCTCATCTCTGCAATGATGTCTGTGACGCCCCCAAATCCAGGTCCCTTAGATTCCTCAGATTTGGTCCGCCACGATACTACTATCGTTAAACTATTTATATCTTTTATTCATAACTTAATGAATATAACTCTTCTTATTACAATTTAGAATATTAATTCTTTCCATTTCCAGGATCTGTATAACGACCCCAAACTTTTATAAGTTTCTAATCTTGGTCATTTAACATACTTGTGTTACATCATATTCGATATTATAAAAATGCGGAATAACATAAACTTTTTCAATCTCCTTTAAAAATAAATCTTTTAATTATATCTTAACTTGAATCAATTACATATCCTAGAATCAATTTATGTTATGATTCATTCTATTTGAATTTCTTTTTAAATCTTTACATCTCGATTTGAATTCCTCTATGTATCACATAGTACAACTTAACATGTATTACACATCATAAACTACTATCGTGTACATCTCCTAGAACCTAAACATGGTTCAAGGGCATATATTTAAATAAATAAATAAATCTCCTTAGATGCTATTCAACTTTATCTATCAAGTAACACGTAATCTTTATCATGAGTCCTTAACCTGCAAAAGTGGTTATTTGCAAGGGTGAGCTCGAAAGCCCCGCAATTCTAACAGTTTTCATGCATTACATATCATATAATATCATACTTAGTTCATGCATTCAGAATCAATTATTATTTACTACGCATGTTACTTCTCACATAACTGGCATAGACATTTACTTCACAAGCATATCATCAAATCAACTTCCACATTTCATATACATCTCATATGCATTTCATATATATACATCAACATTCTGATAGCATAATATACCTCAATTAACAGTTATAGATTTCATATATCAAATAGGAACTGAAAGACTTGCCTGATTCGTTGTTTATCAACTACTAATTAACTGCTTAAAGCTTATCTGCACTTCGTGTATTCCTACACAGTTATATAATCATGGATTCATATCCATTAGTCATACATTTCATACGTTCTTAATATAACAATAAATATTACATCGTTTCTAAACTAGGTTTATAAAACCTTCATTTCGTTTTCTCATCATACTCTTAGAATAGCTAGGTATGTATAGGTATACTTAACCACCCGTACTTGACATCAACATTCATATACATTTATCACACACTTGACTCGCTATGTGTTCGACACATATTTAAAGTTTATAGATACGTGATCTACGTTGTTCATATTCAAACTACTTAGTTCCATAATGATTTATTTCAATTAATAAAGCTTAACAACTTTCTTTAAAAAGATTCGATGTTATAAGATTTTAAACCATATATTAATAAGCCTCTACTAGTATGCTTCACATAGACATAGCATAGTTCATTATTTGAAGAAGTATTTTAAACCACACTTGAAAGGTCCAATTCATGCTTGGCTAAATGATGAACATATTCGTCATGTCTAAGGGCATAAGGCGTTCAAGTTCACTTTTAAAAGTTATTCTAGGCCAAGGTAACTAGGTGCAACTTTTAATCTCATTCCATAGCTAACTAATTCGTGAATATATGTTATCATGTTTAG
Organism: Panax japonicus; assembly: GCA_020205505.1. NCBI lineage: Eukaryota > Viridiplantae > Streptophyta > Magnoliopsida > Apiales > Araliaceae > Panax > Panax japonicus. The sequence continues at coordinate 21,789,455 of CM035107.1, read as the reverse complement.
AACTTTAAGTACACAAATTACTTTAAGTTTGTTCTTAAAGTTTCAAGTTTTCTTTAGAAATCATTTTCAACTAAGCTATTGTAAGTTGATAATAAGTAAAGTAACTTTAAATCACTTCTCATTCTTAAGTATACTCATAACTCAACAAGATGTATGTGTTAAAATATCATAACTTCAAAGACTCAAGGTTCGTCAATATTTATTTTTCAAAACTCTAAGTTTCTTTTCAAAACATATGCTAAGTCATGCTAAAGCATTCTATTATGAGTAAGGTAATCTTATATGTCATGTCTATTATCATGCATATTTGTGTTTTATCTAAGATCACTTAGAATAACATATTCCATCGCCGGGAGCACTATATTGCGTATGTGCTCGCTCGACGCCCTCTGATGGCCTTCCATTACGTAACAGTCATAAAGATGACTATTTTGACCCTACCTAATGACCTCAAATTGAAAAACTTGTAAATCAAAAGTTGTAGGTCTAATCGTTCTCTTTCCGGATCATCTTGAATATTCTTAATCGGAGTAAAACATGTTCTTTTAGATTTTTCTCAACATCTGTAATCAGACCACCCCCCGTCGGGGCGGGGGTTTTCCCTAAAAATAGCCCGCCAGGGCGGGCCTAGCTGCTACAAACTTGAAATTTCATTCCATGTTACGAGCTATCAAGCCAAACTTCTTTCTAGCCTTCATAATTTGAGTTATACATATCCAAATTAGTCCGTTTTTGATTCTATGGATTCGTAATTCATAGAACTACAACATACTAGAATTATAACAATTTACAGAAACCCTAAATAACCTAATTCTTAATCCAAAACTTATGATCATACTAATTTTCATGTTTTGAAAAGTTTAGTGAATTCAATCACTACGAATTCGTTTCTAAAGCAAATTGGTTCGTTTAACTTCTGTTGATTTTGTATTCAACTATATTGACGATATCTAGCATCAATTGGCACATTCTATCATGCTTTTACCATAAACTTTTTGACTCAAAACATGTATTTTGGTACTTTTCTAAGAACTTGCAAAGAACTTGAATTTAAGAACACAGTTTAAGAATTATACATCTTGAAGCTAAATTACCAAGCTTGTTTCTAACTTCAGATTGATCACTCTAATTTCCACTTACTCTCTATATAGAACTCATCAAGAACCCAAACAACCCAATTAGAGAAGAGAATGCTCCAATTTATAGAGAATTTCTTACCTAGACCAATGCTTTACCTCAAACATTGAATCCAATGGGAGATGGAAGAAGATGTTGGTCAAGAAGGATTTGGTGGAAAATCAAATCAACCCACTCCCCTCTTCATCATTTGGAAGCTATTGATTTTGGAGAAGAAGAAGCAAGATAGCTAGCTAGCCTTTTTGTATTTCACGTGAATGTAGAAATGACACATAACTTGGGACACTACCCTTACAACTTAGCATTCCATATTATTATTAGCATACTTAGGTTTATATGATATTTTCCCCCAAATGTGCATTCATATACACTCACTCACATAGAATTATATAATCCATGTACATTGGTTTATTCCAATTAATATTTTAATTGGTCTAATTATAAAATAGTTGGATATTCTCAATTAATCATTTTATATAAAATTTATCATCTCAAATATACCCAATTATCATAATGATAATTAATATCAATTATTTATTAACTCACCATTTATTTTCTTATAATACTTCCCATTGATCTCCCTTTGATTTAACTTCTCTAGTTATTACACACAAGACATAATTATATGAACTTAGTAATTAATAACTCATAATTATATGTTACATCTTATAACATGGTCGTGGAAGTGGTCTATTGCACCGTGTTACATTTTATTATCTCACTTGTACATAATGCTAACATACTAGTCTTTATAAATGTGTATTCAAATACTTTCTATATTATATAGTTACCATCGAAGTGTCACACTTCATTTAATATCATATAGATGTAGCTACTATATAATATATAATCATTGCACATACAAATTAATTCCTTCAATTATTCATTCATTAAATTATTTAATGAATGCTTATTCCATCACTTTGACACACTAGGCATATCTCACAAGCTTACATTAAGCTTATTTTCATTCTCATTACTTATTAATTTCCCACCACATTATTATAATCAAAATTTATGTATTTCGTCATAACATAACATAAGATGTTTTTATCATATATGTTTTCTCTAACTATAGGAACTAATCATAATAAAACGATTTAATCATTTTCTCAAGATATTATTCTTAATATAATATCTTTGTATTATTAAAATATTTACATGCACGACACACGTACACACTATATATAGAAAATAAGTTTATTTCATATTATGATAAATTGTTTCCATCAACTTATATAGCAAATATGTTTTAATATATTATTTACTATATTACTTAATCCCACACATTACCTCGTACAAAGCTATATAAGGTAATATCAAAATAATATTCCCTCCTTTTATTAAAATAATCAAATGCTAGAATTTATTTTAATATCCTTTAGTAGAAATATACTATAATTATTTCTCTTCCATTTCTATAGACTGTCTCAACACAATTTCTTTAATCTATACATTTAACCCTATCTCAATATTAATCAATAAATCTCTAACCATTATTTATCTAAAGATATATCGATTTTCTTCTTTCGTCAACAACGTACATATGTACAAGTCTAAACCTAGCACACATCGAGTCTTTAATAGTATTCAATATAGCTCACTGAGTGGTTTCCCACAAACAACCAATAAATTAGTTTTCATCTCGTCTACCCTATTTTCACAGCTAGTTAGATCGGTTACTAATTCGTATATACCTTAGCTCTCTGAAGAAATTATTTAGCCCAACTCCTATACATCCACCATTAAAGAGTACGGTTGCACTGCCTTAGACTATATACTTACTCGTACATATACTCAATAAATTGATGATTATCAAAGATATTTAACATCACCAACTTACTATGACAAAATAATTGCAAATAAATTATTTAATATCGATAGATAGATTTCTATCCATCTTTTTTACTTCAAATAACTCGTCTCTATATAATAATAATATATTTATTAAACACAAAAATCACTTATTGCATAGTTTATATTACCTTATGCAACACATTTCCATATACCTCACAACATATATGTATTCTTATTCGAACCCTTTTCATGCCTTAAGATTTTTTTTACTAAATTCTTATTTTAATAATTTATGAAAATTCGGGTTCTTACAATGTCAGCAGTATGAGATCTCAATGCAGTATTATCTGTAGTAGCAGTATCTCAGGTAGCTAGAGCACCATCCCGCTCATTAACATCTACATCCCTAGATGATCGAGCCTCATCTCGCTTAGCAACGACGGTATCTCTGTGAGCAAGAGCATCATCTTTCTCAACCAGAGCGGCATCTCTACCAGAAAGAGCTGTCAACATCAAGGCCCTAGCATGATCCTTCTCAAATGTCATCAGATGTAAACTCTGCTCTAAATACTATACAGAAGGTGGAGTCACAATAGCAGGAATACTGGGGGAATCAACTAGAGCTATTCTCAACCCATCAAACAACTCATCCTCAATGGGAGAATTAGGGTCCTCCATAGGCTCCCCTTTATTATAATACATACCCGACTCTGAGGATACAACCCTAGCTGATGCAATCTCTACCTCCAACCATGCAGAATACTATGTAGAATGACCTGGATGGATAGTAGAAAAATTAGCCCTCTCACACTGGGTCCAACAAGCATAAATCCTGGACAAATCCTCTGCTGACAGAAGCCAAGATGATAAATGTTGACCCAATGCCCCGTCAAAGGGGTGAACATCCTAAAACTGGTCAAACTGTGCCATCTCAGCCAATGGGTGATATGTGGTCACACCCCTTAAACCAGTCAGATGAAGATAATCCATGCTAGGTGCATGAGTGATAAAGCTATAGAGAGAACTGAGCCCAGAACACGGTAATATATCAAACGGATCCTCGATCCTTGACAAGAAAGACGACCAAGAAGCTACATCTGTACACTCCGCCGGCTGAAAGGAGTAAGACATCGCTATCTCATGGGAAAAACAATACCCATGTTGTTAGAAAGTGCCAATCGGTCTCAAGTGTGTCATAAACCACACGTACAACAAGACCAAACTGCCTATGAATGTCCCCATAGAATGGATATGACAATATGTGGCCGACCTTAAGGTCTCTGCCATAATCATCGATAAAATGGTATGTCCCTCTCGGAGAGCACGCACTACCATAAGCATGCCGATGTATAAGTGGTCCATGTATAATGACATGTACAGATAAGCCCCCATACACATCAAGAGTACATCTACTCTGGTAACACGCCAATCATACTCCAAAGTGGTGAAATCCCTGGAGTGCTGCAAATAACTTTCCAATGAGCCAAATCTGTCTATCAGAAAATGCATGGACACTACATGCCTTGAGGAGATCTCATCTAGGGTAACTATGCACCTCAAACCTGTGAGGGTCATAAACTGCCAGCTCATATCGCCGATAGCCATCTGAGCCCAAGGCCTATTCTAATGGAAAAAATCTGTCAGACGCTCATACTCCTCCAAGGTAGGAGTCAACTCCTGGGTCTCAAACCGGAACACCTGCATATTCGGTACCCAATGCTCCAGCATGCCCTCTACAAAGCTCGATATAACCTAGAATGTTAGGAGGGTCATAGAGTGACACATAGGCTGGTCAACTATCACCCGATTTAGGGAGGAAAAGCTATCATACCACAATCTCAATGAAGATACCATCAATACTGGTGGGGTACGATCAATACGGCTAACTATCGATGAAGACATCTGTAGGGCTGTGTCATAAGGCCATCTAGGGGTCAATGCTAAACTCATCTCTGGAAATACATATGCATAACATAATACATGCATGATAAACAATAAATGACAATATGATGTAGGGAATGAAAAATAATATACATACATTCCAAAATACATTATCTAAATACACATTCTCTATGTACAGCTGAAAAATACAGGGAAATGGGGCACAATTGCCCAACAAGTAATTGAGGCCTATCAAAAGATATAACGAGAATGGGGCACAATCGCCCAATATCTAACAGAGGCCTATCAAAAGATATAGAGAGAAATGATTCAGAAGAATTCGATACTGTTGATGTCCACATCATCCAACCTATCCACCTGATGTAAATCCTTCTGAGTCAATGAATCTATGCCAGTAGGGATATTAGGCCGCTACAACAGAGGATCTACACCAAAAAAAACCATCTGAATATGGGCCACTGGAAGGGCCAGCCCCAGAGATGGAAGGATCAAAAGAATCTGCCTCAAAAGGATCTCTGCCCAAATGTTGGATACAAAAATGTGCCCGGTCCAACTGTTGGGTCAAACAATCAATTTGCGTCAGATGAGTAGGCTCTCGGACGCAGGCAATCTAATCCGCCATCATGATGGTTCTAGGAACCATATCCCCCCATAAACTGTGTGGCACGAGTCTGGGCTCCGATGGTGCGAGGGAACCAGCAGCGGTAGAATGCCTCCTGAGTGAACGGTCCACCTGACAAAGCAAAGCCATCAACTCCCATCAACGGGATATCAATGATTGGCAGTTGTGACACATGTTAATAATGCCGGCAGGAGGATAAATCGGTATACGAATCTCTCATGTAGTACTCCTAATAGCATGATCTCCTAAATAGAGCTCCTAACCTCCATCTGTAAAGAGAGGAACATGTTGGGTGGATAATATATACTTGATGCCAGTCGGGAAACCACCCTCAAAACCAATTGTTAAATGGTCCTCAGAGTAAGGAACCCATGGAACGGCATCAGTTGTTAACAACTCCAACTGTAAGCGTGAATGGGTGAAATCCTCAGGTACAGAAACCTCCATCAACGTGGAGTGATGCCATCTCTGTCCCCGTGGATAGGTGTCTAAACCTAACAAGCTAATGAGATGATGATACGGGATCCTCTCATAGGCCTAAAATTGCTAATACAAGAGTAAATATCTATGGTCAATCAACACTCTCAACCCGAACAAGGGAAATCAAAAGAGAAATATTCACCAGCAGGAATGGGTAGAATCCTAGCCAAGCCTATGTCAAGCCCTATGAGCGCAGGCGCATTCCCATGTTGAAGTAAGAAAAAGAGTAGGAGCCCCAATCAAACTCGCTGATACGGTCCACATCCCGTGTGGTGCTGACTAAAGAGAATGACACCGTGGAAGAGTTATCAGGCAAAAAACAACCCCTGAGGATGATCAGGAACAAGAACCGAAGGATGCGATCTTTGACCCTTGGATCATCGGGCAATGTCTCTTTCAACACCCCACTCATGGAGTCTACACTTAAAGGACCAGTACGGACTGTCCTGCCTTTGTACACCGTAACCGGGACTCCTAGCAAGGACCTGATGGTAGTAGGGGATATGTCAGCCACACAAGGCACTTGCACCTCGTAAAACTCCATACCAGTGATGAACTACCAATCCATCGGTGTCATCATCACTTCGCAATCCAGTAAATGGAGAGACTGAGTCTGGTGAAACCTGTAACGCCCCCATATCTATATTCCCACAGTATCCGATATGGTTCTTACTACTAGTCAATTAATATAACACATTCAGATCTATACACCTATGGTATCCGATTCTATGCTTATATTTAATCAAACGAATACAATCAATTATTACAAGATACAATTCTCATAGATCCAAGATTCATAGTATCCAATGACAGATAACAATTCCCTGAAGAACTATTGTTGTATTTGGATACCCTTACTTGGATGTATAAATTGTATCTATGAATATTATCTATCTATCTGAAATTCAGAGTACTAGTAATGACATGAACATTCCACATTACCAATACCCTCACTCAGATGTATAGTCTATATCATGCGAATTACACTATCATATCGATAGTACCTATTTATCTGAAATCCAGAGTATCAATAACAACATGAACAATCCATGTTGTCAATACCCTCACTCAGGTGAATAGTTCTCAAGGATCTTAAACTAAATTGAGAATACTATTTACATCTATGTACGTAAAGGAAACACGGTTGCGGAAATAAAATATGTGTGTGTATATATATATATATATATATATATATATATATATATATATATATATATATATATATATATATATATATATATATATATATATATATATATATATATATATATCATATATCAAGGATCGATTACATGATTCTTTATAATGTATTTACAAAAGTATTATATTTAGCTAGACGGTAATATAAACTAGTCTAAGCAGGGACACTTCCTTTTATTTACTCCAGATGTGTTAGGGTTACCATCTAATACTGCAAAGGGAATCATTTGCTAGAGTGGGCTATGACATGCTCAGCAGGTTTTATAACTTATCACAATATATGATTTGAAGAAGTATAATCGTTCAAAACTCAACTGATTGTTATTTACTATGTGTGGAATTTTTTATATTTCAACCATTTTTGGACTTTTTATTTTTTTCAGTCACAAAGACTTAGAAATCTTGTTCAGATGTGAGATAGGGGATTAGTGTGAGACCCCGAATTTTATGAAATAAAAGTATTTAATTTTTCTAATTTTGTAAATAGTTAAATTGATAAAAGTTTAAAGATAAGGGTAATATGTGAATTTTTTTTACAAAGTTATCAAGTTTGATATAAAATATTTGTTTTGTCGGGGAATATTCGATTAGTCGGGGAATATTCTTTTTGTCGGAGAATATTCGTACGACGGTACAATCATTGGTATTCTTTTTGTCGGAGAATATTCGTACGACGGTACAATCATTGGTGGACCTCACAACAGAATTATTGTCGGATTGAGAAAACGACAAAAATACTTTATAAAAATAACGGCGGAAGTTTTACCGTTAACTGTTGAAACACTCGGTGTTAAAAGTACAGTAATACGCGTGGTTGCATAGTAGTACACAGTATTAATTATTGATGCTTATGTGAGAAGTCACTCAGTATTTTACTATTCACGAGTTACTATTCATGAGTTACTATTCACGGAGTACTATTCACCCGTAAAGTATATTTTTTTTCGGTCCAAATTATTTTTGATTTCAATATTAGTCCATGAGGAGATGTGCTGATTTTTCAGACCGTTGGTTGAAGATATAATAGTAAATCAATATGGACCACTGGTGGATAGTTATAATAGTAAATCAATATGGACCGCTGGTGGATAGTTATAATAGTAAATCAATATGGGTCGTTGGTTTAAAGTTTTAATAGTAAACCAATATGGACCGTCCATTTAAAAGTCAATCAATCTGGACCGTTCATGAATTAGTTACTATGCAGTCCATTCTTCTATAAATAGAAGCTCATTCCTTCATTATTTCTTAAGAATTCACTGATACTCTAGAGAGAGAAATTATAGAGAAACTATAGAACAGTATTCTGTTACTTTCCTACTCTTATATTCAGTTTCTTTTACGGTAAGGGGTATTATTTCTTTTGTATTCATGAAGAGAACTTCTGTTATTCCATTATTTATTATTCTGTTGGAATAACCTGTATACGCGGGCTACCCTATACTTGGTGAAATTCTTCTATTATTTCATTATTTATTATTCTGTTGGAATATCCCGTCTGTTCGTTTTACGCCGGACATAGTTCCATTCTTTATTATTCGGTTGGAATATCTTGTATGTGCGTTTTACGCCGGACTTGGTTCCGTTATTTATTATTCTATTGGAATAACCTGCCTGTGCAGTCTATCGCATGCCTGATGATTTCTTTTGTTATTCCATTCTTTATTATACTTAGTTGGTTAAAACTTTGACTTCTATACTTCATGAAATTAGTGGAATATCCTTGATATTTGCGCTTCATCCAGTATCTTTTCATGGAAATATTCTTCTGAGCATTCTTGAATTTTACTCCACAAAGTAGTATCATGTTGACAATTTGGACATTATTGAGTTCAGGATAAATTAACTTATGCATCTTTAAAACTTATTCTTGAACTTGTTTTATTGAATTATTATGTCATTGTCATGATGAGTTATGTTGGTTATTATATGAAAACATGAATGTTTCTTAGAAATCACAAAGGGTTGAAAATCAGATTTTGGTAAAAATGGAGTATGAAATTCAATTGACCATATCTCCTATTATATTTCTAATTTGTGAGTGTGGTCAAGTTCTAGAGTTAGATCTATGAGTTTTCTAACTTATCCTAGTGGAATCACTAGAAAAGGTGTTGTAGATTTTCGTGTGGACTAATTTGAGTAAAAGAGTCAAAAATAGGAAAGTGCCAAAAAGCTACTGCCAGAAAATTTTAAAGGGCATTTTCGGCCACTTAAATTATGAAATAAATTCCTGCCTTTTGGGACATGAAAATTTATGGTATAAAGTATCTCCTGTACAAAAATGAGCTCATTCCGACTTAAAATGAGCAAGTTATGACCATTTTAATATTTAGGTTTTTTCGACGAAAAACGCTATAACCGGAGTTCTATAACTCCGATGACCATGAAATTTAAATTGGAAGCTCACGTTAACATGTGTAAGATCCTGCCTAGATTTGGTAATTTCTGGAGTTAACCTTGATGTAGCAAATTTCTTAAGGAATTAATTAGAAATTGATTTTTGAAAAATAGTAAATGAATTTTAAAAATTCCGAGAAAACTATATGTTAAATATGGGACTATATTCTGCTTAATTCCAGAAAAGAATAATTTTTGGGACTGATTTGGTATTTTTCATGAAAATAATTTAGTTACAAACATATGAATTAAATATGTTATGTGAAGTTGAAAAATTGGTAAATAGGATTTTATGGCTTGAAAATCCTATATAAGGTATATGCAGATTTTTGATGAGTAATTTGATTATTGGTGATGAAATCTTACGAGTATGACATTTTGAATGAATAAATGCATTATTTTGACAAATGTAAACAATTAAATTAAATTGTTTATAAGTTTAAGGAGTGATTAAAATTTTGTTATAATATTAGCAATATTATATTATGATTTTATTAAGTGATTGATAATGTTTGGATGAATTTAAAGTCTTTAATATTTATCCTTGATTTAGTTTGACTGATGCTTATAATATTTTTTTTTTTGCTAAATTGATGCTTATAATATTGTCATCATCTTCATGCTTATATTATGTTAAAAGTCATCTGTGGCCTGTAGTGCATAGATGGACTTAGTATGATTATGACCAGGGATTATTCGGTATAATTATAACCGTAATGTTACAAATGATGTGGAAAAAGTCCTCATTGGCCCGTAGTGCATTGATGGACAGTTTTTTGTATGATTATGACTATGGATTCTCTTTGGCCGTAGTGCAAAGATGAATTGTTTTATGGCATGATCAGGACCGTTGATGAAAACACGATTATCTTTAGCCGTAGTGCATGGATAACTCGTGGTCGTGATACTTAAGAATATCTTTGGCCTGTAGTGCAAGGATGATTCGATGATGTGGATTAATTATTGAGTTGAGTCTCAGCAATGAATTATTAATTCATGGATGTGATAAATAATGAATATCTTTGGTCGTAGTGCAAAGATGATTTAATGATTACGAGCAGAAATTTTGATTTGGTATAACCATGATTTTTGATGTTTCAGGTGAAGACAGGTGATGAAAATTATCTTTGTCCTGTGTGCGAAGAGGAATTTAGAATCACAATTGTGATTATGAGTTATTCACATGATCGTGGATGGGAATTGTTGATTGATGTTACAGGGATAAAACATTATTGGTGGACTTTTAACATGGAAAAGATAATAGACCTTATGGTCTATTTGACTCTTTTAATGGATTGCTCGTTCCGCTGCAACTATGGTTGAAAACTTTTATCATCTACCATACGTTCTAAATCTCTGATTTATTAACGATGAAGGCTATTGATGGTGTAAATTGGCTTTAGTCATGATATTCTTTACTGGGCTAGTTGTGCTCACCCTTTCTTCTTCACAATTCCTTTCAGGTAATAAGAGTGTTGCCGGGTCGAGTGGGGATAATAGGGGAATAGAACGGTGGTCTCTAGCTGTGGAGGTTCTCCCTAAACAGTATAGAAAAGTGTGTTGTATTCAATACATCATTTAGTAGTTATATTTGGTGAATCAAATATGGTGAGTTGAACCCAACTTTGGAAGGGTGTTTTTCCGCTATCATACAAGATGTCTAATGACATACAACCTCGTGTTCTGATAAGACATGGTTGTGCATATCCACTCGCTGAATATATCTACGAGCACTACCTGTAATATCTTGGAGTTTATTTGAAACATAATTTTCACTTGGATACAACAGAGATATTTATATGTCAAGAGAAGACTCACCATTGGAAAGAAGATGATAGTAATCTTCTTGTTTTTATTTAGGGACTTTTGGGTCAACCAAGGATAATTCTGTGGACATATGATATCTATCATAACCTAGACGCATGGCCTCCTATGTACGAAGGTTTCCTTGAGCACTTCCCAAGGATTTTAATTTCTAAAACAGTTTTTAACTATACTTTTATGTAAAGTATCATTGTAAGGTTGTGGTCGAGATACCATTAGAGTTACATACATTTATATTAAAACTCATAGTTAACTGTGGTCGTATTCTATACGACAGCTCAACAGTTGTATAAATGAAGTTGTATTTGAATTTTGTACCATGTATCTGGCGACTCAGAAAGGGTGATGTATACCTAATTTTGGGGGTGTCACAGTTGGTATCAGAGCTTAGGGATATGGTCGCTGGCAGAGATAAGAGTCTAGAACTAGGAGGGGAGAGACGAATTATATACTTCGTTTGTGTGTGACTTACCTAAGCTGAAATTGTTTACTTGATAAGTTGACAAATTATGATATGTCAATTAACCTTTGTTTTGAAGCTATATTCTAGAATGATATCTGAAATATAGGAGATGAAAAATGGGAAAATCATGATAGCAAGGAAATTACCGGGAAGGTACAATCTGAAAAGAAAGAAAGGTATTCTCATCTCTTCAAATATCAGGTACGTACGTAAATTTCGAGGGCGAAATTTCATAAGGAGAGGTGATTGTGAGACCCCGAATTTTATGAAATAAAAGTATTTAATTTTTCTATTTTGGTAAATAGTTACATTGATAAAAGTTTAAAGTTAAGGGTAATATGTGAAATTTTTTTTTGCAAAGTAAGCAAGTTGATATAAAATATTCGTTTTGTCGGGGAATATTCGATTAGTCGGGGAATATTCTTTTTGTCGGAGAATATTCGTACGACGGTACAATCATTGGTGGACCACACAATAGAATTATTATCAGATTGAGAAAACGACAAAAATACTTTATGAAAATAACGGCGAAAGTTTTACCGTTAACTGTTGAAACACCCGATGTTAGAAGTACAGTAATACGCGTGGTTGCATAGTAGTACACGGTATTGATTATTGATGCTTATGTGAGAAGTCACTCAGTATTGTTCAATCGGGTATTCGAAACACTTTTCGTGTCGGAGTACTATTCACAAGTTACTATTCATGAGTTACTATTCACGAGTTACTATTCATAAGTTACTATTCACAGAGTACTATTCACCCATAAAATATATTTCTTTTCGGTCCAAATTATTTTGGGGTACAATATTAGTCCATGAGGAGATGTGCTAATTTTTCAGACCGTTGGTTGAAGATATAATAGTAAATCAATATGGACCGCTGGTGGATAGTTATAATAGTAAATTAATATGGATCGATGGTTTAAAGTTTTAATAGTAAATCAGTATGGACCGTTACTTTAAGTTTTAATAGTAAACCAAAATGGATCGTCCGTTTAAAAGTAAATCAATCTGGACCGTTCATGAATTAGTTACTATGCAGTCCATTCTTCTATAAATAGAAGCTCATTCATTCATTATTTCTTACGAAATCACTGAAACTCTAGAGAGAGAAATTATAAAGAAACTATAGAATAGTATTCTGCTACTTCCCTACTCTTATATTCAGTTTCTTTTACGGTAAGGGGTATTATTTCTTTTGTATTCATGAAGAGAATTTCTGTTATTCCATTATTTATTATTCTGTTGGAATAACCTGTATACGCAGGCTACCCTTTACTTGGTGAAATTCTTCTGTTATTTCATTCTTTATTATTCTGTCGGAATATCCTGTCTGTGCGTTTTATGCCAGACCTGGTTCCATTCTTTATTATTCTATTGGAATATCCTGCCTATGCATTTTACATCGGACCTGGTTCCATTCTTTATTATTCTGTTGGAATATCCTGTCTGTGCGTTTTATACCGGACCTGGTTCCGTTATTTATTATTCTATTGGAATAACTTTCCTATGCGGTCTATCGCATGCCTGGTGATTTCTTTTGTTATTCCATTCTTTATTATACTCGGTTGGTTAAAACTTTGACTTCTATACTCCATGAAATTAGTGAAATATCCTTGATATTTGCGCTTCATCTAGTATATTTTCATGAAAATATTCTTCTGAGCATTCTTTAATTTTACTCCACAAAGTAGTATCATGTTGACAATTTGGACATTATTGAGTTCAGGATAAATTAACTTATAAATCTTTAAAACTTATTCTTGAACTTGTTTTATTGAATTATTATATCATTGTCATTGTGAGTTATGTTGGTTATTATATGAAAACTTGAAAGTTTCTTAGAAATCACAAAGGGTTGAAAATTAGATTTTGGTAAAAATGGAGTATGAAATTCAATTGACCATATCTCCTATTATATTTCAAAATTTTGAGTGTGGTCAAGTTCTAGAGTTAGATCTATGAGTTTTCTACCTTATCCAAGTGGAATCACTAGAAAAGGTGTTGTAGATTTTCGTGTGGACATATTTTAGTAAAGGAGTCAAAAACTGAAAAGTGCCAAAAAGCTACTGCCAGAAAATTTAAAGGGGCATTTTCAGCCACTTAAATTGTGAAATAAATTCCGACTTTTTGGGACATGAAAAGATAATAAAGTACCTCCTGTCCAAAAATGAGGTTATTCCGACTTAAAATGAGCAAGTTATGACCATTTTAATATTTAGGTTTTTCCGACGAAAAACGCTATAACTGGAGTTCTATAACTCCGATGACCATGAAATTTAAACTGGAAGCTCACGTTAACATGTGTAAGATCCTGCCAAGATTTGGGAATTTCTGGAGTTAACCTTGAGGTAGCTAATTTCTTAAGGAATTAATTAGAAATTGATTTTTGAACAATAGTAAAATGAATTTTAAAAATTCTGAGAAAAATATATGTTCAATATGGGACTATATTCTGCTTAATCCCAGAAAAGAATAATTTTTGGGACTGATTTGGTATTTTTCATGAAAATAATTTAGTTACGAACATATGAATTAAATATGTTATGTGAAGTTGAAAAATTGGTAAATTGGATTTTATGGCTTGAAAATCCTATATATGGTATATGTAGATTTTTGATGAGTAATTTGATTATTGGTGATGAAATCTTATGAGTATGGCATTTTGAATGATTAAATGCATTATTTGGATAAATGTAAACAATTAAATTAAATTGTTTATAAGTTTAAGGAGTGATTAAAATATTGTTATAATATTAACAATATTAGATTATGATTTTATTAAGTGATTGATAATGTTTGGATAAATTTAAAGTCTTTAATATTTATCCTTGATTCAGCTTGACTAATGCTTATAATATTGTCATCATCCTCATGCTTATATTATTTTGAAGCCTGTAGGGCATAGATGAACTTGGTATGATTATGACCATGGATTATTCGGTATAATTATAATTGTAATATTACAAATGATGTGGAAAAAGTCCTCATTGGCCCGTAGTGCATTGATGGACAGTTTTTGGTATGATTATGGATATGTATTCTCTTTGGCCGTAGTGCAAAGATGAATTATTTTATGGCATGATCAGGACCGTTGATGAAAACAAGATTATCTTTGGCCGTAGTGCATGGATAACTCGTGGTCGTGATACTAAAGAATATCATTGGCCTGTAATGCATGAATGATTCGATGATGTGGATTAATTATTGAGCTGAGTCTCAGCAATGAAATATTAATTCATGGATGTCATAATAATGAATATCTTTGGCCGTAGTGCAAAGATGATTTAATGATTACGAGCAGAAATTTTGATTTGGTATAACCATGATTTTTGATGTTTCTGGTGAAGACAGGTGATGAAAATTATCTTCGTCCTGTGTGCGAAGAGGAATTTAGAATCACAATTGTGATTATGAGTTATTCACATGATCGTGCATGTGAATTGTTGATTGATGTTACAAGGATAAAACATTATTGGTGGACTTTTAACATAGAGAAGATAATAGACCTTATAGTCTATTTGACTCTTCTAATGGATTGCTCGTTCCGCTGCAACTATGGTTGAAAACTTTTATCATCTACCATACGTTCTAAATCTCTAATTTATTAATGACGAAGGCTATTGATGGTGTAAATTTGATTTAGTCGTGATATTCTTTACTGGGCTAGTTGTGTTCACCCTTTCTGCTTCACAATTCCTTTCAGGTAATAAGAGTGTTGCCGGGTCGAGTGGGGATAACAGGGGAATAGAACGGTGGTCTCTAGATGTGGAGGTTCTCCCTAAACAGTATAGAAAAGTGTGTTTTATTCTATACATCATTTATTTGTTATATTTGGTGAATCAAATAGGGTGAGGCGAACCCAACTTTGGAAGGGTGTTTTGCCACTATCATACAAGATGTCTAATGACATACAACCTCGTGTTCTCATAAGACATAGTTGTGCACATCCACTTGTTGAATATATCTACGAGCACTACCTGTATGATCTTGGAGTTTATTTGAAACATAATTTTCACTTAGAGACAACGGAGATATTTATATGTTAAGAGAAGACTCACCATTGGAAAGAAGATGATAGTAATCTTCTTGTTTTTCTTTGGGGTCTTTTTTTTTTTTGTTAACATGGTGTTTCCCAACCCGCGGGTCAGACTAATCACCCGGGCCGGACACAACCGTTTTGGCTTGCGCACCAGCTTGCGCTGGCAGTTCGAGGCCACGCGAATATAAATTCTCACACTTGTTGCTAGTGGGGATCGAACTGAAGACGTCCGGGTTTACGGCTCGCCCCCAATCAATCCTTAACCACTGCGCCAAGTGTTGTGGTTTTCTTTGGGGTCTTTTGGGTCAACCAAGGATAATTCTGTGGACATATGATATCTATCATAACCTAGACGCATGGCCTCCTATGTACGAAGGTTTCCTTGAGCACTTCCCAAAGATTTTAATTTCTAAAACAGTTTTTAACTATACTTTTATGTAAAGTATCATTGTAAGGTCGTGGTCGAGGTAGCATGAGAGTTACATACATTTGTATTAAAACTCATAGTTAACTGTGGTCGTATTCTATACGACAGCTCAATAGTTGTATAAATGAAGTTGTATTTGAATTTTTTATCATATATCTGGCGACTCAGAATGGGTGATGTATACCTAATTTTGGGGGCGTCACAATCAGCCTATTAAACAACCTAGGAGTATGCATTTCATCCAATCGTGCTCACTTCCACTAAGTGTCAGATTCAATTGACACATATTTATCCCTCTTGGGATATATAACTTAATATAGGATGTCTTACCAAAATAATTTGGTTTGACACAACAGTTTATGCTCAATAAACAATATCATATGAATAAATCATTCATTTCTTAGTTATGCTGAAGTTATAGTGATAACTTTACAATAATTGGCAATTCAAGTTTAGGTTTGGTAATACATATTAAAAGAAATTCAAGATAGAAATCTTGTTTATTTAATAAGCAGGGTTCAAGAAATTTGTGTAAGTAATTAAGGAACTTGCTCAATTAATTAAAATATGGCGTAGTAACTTGCCTAAGCGAAAGATCGATCAAGCAACACTACTCGATTCGTTTATAAACACCTAAGATGTTCATTCATATAAATCTAACACATTAGTATTGATAACAATACTCAAATACATAAACTATTTATGTTCCGGTTAAGTTCGATATGGTTTCGTTGTCCAAAGACTTTATCGGGTAATTAATAAGTTAATAACTCGGTTAAACTTTATTTATAAGCTTTATTATATTTTTTGATAATTTATATATCTTTTATAATAATTTCCAGAAGCTTATAACAATTTTTAGGTATTTATTTATCCATTAAATGATTTTGAAATCATTTATTTCTATTTCTAAATAATTAATATTTACTTAGAATATTATAAAAATCTTGTTTATTATTTTTAAATAGTTATAATCATTTAATATGATTTTCAAATCATTAATATTATTTTTAATAATTATTTATTATTTATAAATAATTATTCTAATAAATTTATTATTAACTTAATTATTAATAATATCCAATTAAATAAAATATTTATTGATTTTATGTAAAAATATTAAAAGTTAATTATTATAACTTAAAATAATTTTTAAATTTGTTTTTATAATTATTTATTAATTTTTATTAATTAATTTATTAGAAATAATTTTCTGACTGTTGCTGAAGCCCTATAGTGACAGAAAGTGTCGTTGTAGGTTTTCTTGAGTTTTTGGGAATAAGTTGGTTATGACCTAGAGGTCCCTTTGACCTTAACTTAACTTCATACTGTTAATGATTTTGGGTTTGGAAGTGTATGGGTATTATAGTATTCATGTAATAGTACAACAACATACCAATTTCATGCTTTAACCTACATATAACAAGACGTTATAGAGGCTCAAAGTCATTGTCAGAGCTGTTCTTTAGTTTCTGGGTAGTGGTCATGGTCGGTCAACGGTTTTGTGGCTTCTAGATCTTTCAATCTGGTGATAGATTTGTGTTTTGTTTGTTGTAATATGTAGTCTCAATATCAAGGTATATATAGGATACACTGGTTTGGACAGAGTATGATTCTAAGGTCTAGATCTATGTTGGTCAAAGTACAGCCAAAGATTGTTCTTTATGTTCTTCAGTTTTCTGGGTAACCCAGAAAACACAATCATGCTCAGTGAATGACTTTTGACCATTAATTCTAGTAATCCTATGAATTGATTAAGCATTTGAGTGTCATAGATATGTATTAGGTATATCAGGGTATCAATTCATTACATTTAGACATCATGACAACAAACAGAAAGTGATTAAAAGGTTGGTTAAAGTAGCCGATTCAACCTGTTCTTAAGTTTTCTAGGTAACCCAGAAAACAGAATTTCGTGATCGATCAACCACTTTTGACCATCTATATCTTGCAATATATGATTCTAATGAACCTGTTTTCTTTTCTAGATTAAAGACCTCATGTAATACTACAACTAGCATACAATTAACAGACCTAACAATTAACATACACAGATTTACAGGCTCTGACATTCGACTGTCAGACCTGTTTTTCCAGAATTTGTAGTTTGCTTAAAACACCATTTTGATGCATCTAGATGTTATGAAACATGTTTTTATCAACTTAGCATACTTACTAACATGATATTACACATATCTAAACATCTAAACTACAAATTAAACATATCATCAAATATCTAGGTTAAAATTAGGGTTGTAGTTTTTTTAACTTGATTTTGATGTCTGACTATTGACTCTGTTGTTGCTATCAGCAAGACTTATTTAGGTATGTTATAAGAGTGTATATGCTTAGAGAATTCGTGAGTTTGCACTGAACTAAGGCTACCTTTTATAGAATTTCTAAACTAGGGTTTTTTTTGTTATTTTTACCTACTTGCCTCCACAAAGATTCGTTGTTCTATTACTTGTGCTGCTTGGGAGTGTAACCAGACCATGTGCACTTTTAGGACTTGCATTGGTGACTATTAATGTAAGACCCCGAATTTTATGAAATAAAAGTATTCAATTTTTCTTATAATTACTATTCAGTGAATGGTTAAATTGATAAAAGTTTAAAGTTATGGGTGAATTATGCAAATTTTACAAAATACGCAAGTGGCTATAAAATATTCATTGTTGTCGGAGAATATTCGTTTGGTCGTAGAATATTCTTTTTGTCGGGAATATCCGTACAACGGCGCAGCCTTGTGTGGGCCCCATAACGGAAAGTGATTGGATGAAGAAAACGACAAGTATAAGTTGTTTATAAAAAAAAGCATAGTTGTTACCGTTAATACTGTTAAAATACTCAGTGGTTAAAACACAGTAGCACACGGTATTGCACCAATTATTGATTCTTACGTAAGAAGTCACTACTCAATAATTGTTACAGTAATTACTGTTCGGTATTTTATTTTATTGATTCAATAACTACTACGTTGATATTTTATATTACTGTTGTTTCAATAATTGTCATTACACAGTATTTTCTATTATCGGAGCAATAATTCATATTATCTTAATAATATTATTAGATAACATTATTGGCAATGTCTAGAAAGTTCTGTCTAAGGAGAGGTTTGGTCACCTAATTGCGCGCCAGTAAGGAAAAATTCTTATTGGAAAGCCCCCTCTTACCTGGGAACTGCCTGGTTGTCAATAATGTGTTTCTGTAATATTATTTGTTAATAATTAATTATTGATTTATATGACGAGAAAAATATTGATTTTATGTGGATATAGATAGAGAAAAATTTTAATGTGACAATTGTTGAAAATTAATATTTTATCTTTTTCTGATAAAATAATTTATTTAAATATATTATTATATTTTAATAATATAATAATGGTGATATTTTTACAATGAATATGGGATATGAGTATATGAGGAGAAAGAGTATTTTTGTTGCAAAAGTTATTTAAAATATGTTAAACATGTTGGTAGACCCATTTCTTGACTGAAATTTGATTATAGCCTGTAAAATTGTCCGTATGTGGATTTCGGTCAATTTCTGTTTGGAATTTAGAAAAACTTTCTTCTGCAAAGTTGTAGAAAATTGAATTTCCTATACAAAGCCGCGAGATTCGAATTTTCTGATAAAAGGACTATTTATTATGAATTATTGAAGTTTTATGGTTCCGAAATAATTGATTTTTGAAAATTTTAATTAATTTTAATAACAAAAACGTTTTTGTTATGTTTAGGGGGCCCACTGGTGGTTGAAATTAGCTGAAATCAGTTGTTAAAAGTATGCGTAAGAAAATTTTATAAATATAATATTATTATATTCAATTTTCTGCTTTGGTGTTCTAAGCAATTTCCTATAAATAGGTGCTTAGGTCAGAATTGAAAATCACACCAGAAACTGAAGTTTTCTCTCTATTTCTCTCTCTATATTATCGAGCGTATTCTTGTAAGTATTTTGAGTATACTTTGAGTATTGCTATACGGTGCAAGTTCGTTCATCGTTATTCCAGTCAGAGGTACTGCTCTTTTGAGGTAAGGGATAGTAAGGGATGTTATTTTCTTCTAAAATGATATTATTTCTTCAATATCATTATGTTGAAATATTGGTTGGAACTTTTTATCAAATTTGGAACTTTTTCATGTCGGGGTTACTATTCATGAGTTACTTACTATTCACGAGTTACTATTCATGAGTTACTATTCACGAAGTTACTATTCATGACAAAATTGGTTTCTTTTTCTAACCAAATTATAGTTGATTTATGAATATTACTCTGGAGATTAAAACTATATATTGATTATATTGATTTTATTATCATATATAACATTTTTATAACCCTGATGTTGAAAATCTCTTTCACTGGAGTGTAAAGATGGGTAGATTATTGGTATGATCATGACTAAGGTTCTCTTTGGCCAGTAGTGAAAAGTTGAATTGTGACTGGTATGATCATGACCATTGAATTTATAATTGAATATCTTTAGCTTAAGTGCAAAGGCGAATTGATCAACATGGTTATAATTATTGTTTATATAAATTCTGAAATGATTATATATTTCTTTGAGATATTAATATATTTGGCCTGTAATGCAAATATGAACTGTTGAGGAATATCTTTGGCCTGTAGTGCAAAGATGAATTGTTGATGAATATCTTTGGGTCGTAGTGCAAAGATGACTTGTTGTTGAATATCTTTGGCCTGTAGTGCACAGATGAACTGTTGATGAATATCTTTGACCCGTAGTGCAAAGATGAATTTATTAGTATGATTATGAACAGGAACTGTGATTTGGTATAACCATGATCTTTGATATTTCAGGTAAAGACAAGTGAAGAAAATTATCTTCGTCCTGAATGAGAAAAGGAATTTAGAACAACAATTACGATTATGAGTTATACATGTGATTGTGGACAGGAATTGTTGATTGATGTTACAGGGATAAAACATTGTTGGTGGACTTTTAACAGTGAGAAGATAATAGAATTTATAGTCTATTTGACTCTTCTAATGGATTGCTCGTTCCGCTGCAACTATGGTTGAAAAGTTTTATCATCTACCATATGTTCTAAATCTCTGATTTATTACTGATAAAGACTATTGATAATTTATTTATCTTTAGTCATAATATTCTTTACTAAGTTAGTTGTGCTCACCCTTTTGCTTCACAATTCCTTTCAGGTAATACGAGTGTAGCTGGGTCGAGCGGGGAATAACAGGGGAATAGAACGGTGGTCATCATTTAGTAGTTATATTTGGCGAATCAACTAGGGGGAAGCGAACCCAACGTTGGAAGGGTGTTTTGCCACTGTCATACAAGATGTCTAATGACATACCACCTCATGTCATCATAAGACATGGATGTGCTCATCCACTTGCTGAGTATATCTACCAGCACTATCTATATGATCTTGGAGTCTATTTGAAATATAACTCTCAATTAGAGACAGTGGAGATAATGATATGTCAAGAGAAGACTCGCCATTGGGAAGAATATGATAGTAATCTTCTCGTTTTTCTTTGGGGTCTATTGGGTCAACCAAGGATAATTCTATGTCCATATGATATCTATAATAACCTAGACGCATGGCCTCCCATGTACGAAGGTTTCCTTGAGCACTTCCCAAAGATTTTAATTTCTAAAACAGTTTTCGACTATACCTTTATGTAAGGTGTCATTATGATGTGTTGTCCACGGTTGGGACATGAGTCACAGTTGATATATATTTGTATCCAAACTCACAGTATATGTGTTGTTGTATTTTGCATGACAATTGTTGTAATAAAGTTGTAGTTGTTTTCTGTACCATGTATTTGGCGACTCAAAATGGGTTGGATGGAATGGACCTATTTTGGGGTCGTTACAATTAACCTACTTGTGAGCTAGTTTACACAAATTAGTATCTTAATTATGCCATAATCCTCTTTAATCTTGATTAGGTTTTTAGTTTTTTATGATTAGGGTTGCTTAATGATGTTTATTAGTACCTAATTGAAGTTTACTAATCTTGACTAGGTGTTAGGATAACCTAATTAGGGTTAGTCTAACCAATTAGGATTAGGTTTTACAAAATAGGGTTAGGGTTTATAATCTTGGGTTAGGGTTTCCTAATTTCGATATTAGGGTTCCTAACTTAGATTTTTCACAAATCCTAACAAGCATGACAAAGCTTTTTGTCAGTGTAAGCATGACAAAGCAGCTTGTCAAAGTACATATACCGAAAAGTCTGTTTTCGGAAGAAAATTTTAAGCACGTCGTGTCGAGCACGTCATTTTTGGACAAAAATTTATTTGACCTAATTTGTTTAACATAGTATATAATAACACTAAATGCTTTCAGAACGGAGAGATTTTATTAATATTACTGAATTTATATAACTGAATGTTATTAGGGTTTTGGGGTTTCACATTCACCCCCACTAATAAGAATTTCATCCTCGAAATTACAGTACAAGTTAAGTAAACAGTTGGGGATAGTTCTCTCGCATTTTGTCCTCGAGCTCCCATGTAGCCTCTTTAACGTTCTGATTCCTCCATATTACTTTTATCGATGCTATCACTTTATTTCTTAGGACTTGCTCTTTACGGCTGATGATCTGCAACATAAGAAAGATCTTCTTCGATTTTGATCGGCTCATAGTTTATAATGGTTTATTATCAAGTTTATATGGTCGTAATACGGACACATGAAACACAGTACAAATATGGTTTAACTCAGGGGGGTTGTGCTATTTCATAAACAACTTCATTTTCCTCCTCAAAATTTCGAAAGGTCCAATGAATCTCGGACTCAATTTTCCTTTCTTGCCAAAATGTATATGTCCTTTCCAAGGGGACACTTTCAAAAATATATGGCTTCCTACGCTAAAGTTTTGTTGTTGACGGTGTGGATCAGCGTATTTCTTCTGTTGATCTTGAGACGCTTATAATTGTTCATGCATAATTTTGATGGTCTCAATAGTTTGTTAGATTATTTTAGGTCGTAGCATTTATCTTTCCCCGACTTCATCCCAACATAAACGTGTTCTACATTTCCTCCCATATAAGGCTTCATAAGGTGGCATACCTACGCTAGCATGGTAACTGCTGTTGTAGGCAAATTCCACCAAAGGTAAGTGATCTTATCAACTTCCTTTGAAGTTAATGATACAGGTTCGTAATATATCCTCTAATGTTTGAATGGTTCTCTCACTTTGCCCATCAGTTTGAGGGTGATAAGTTGTACTTAATCTCAATTGTGTTCCTAAGTTTTTTTGAAGGCTTCCCCAAAAATTTGAGGTGAAACGTGGGTCTCGATCTTACACTATAGAAACAGGTACTCCATGCCTAGAGATGATTTCATTAATGTATAGCTTGGCAAATTGATCTAAGTTATAAGTAACTTTAATAGGTAGAAAGTGAGCTGATTTGGTCAGATGATCAACTATTACCCAAATAGCATTGTGGCCCTTCTGTGTAGCTGGAAGTCCTACCACGAAGTCCATGGTTATATGTTCCCACTTCCACTCAGGAATTGGTAAGGGTTGAAGTAAACCACTCGGCTTTTGATGTTCAGCCTTAACCCTTGACACGTGAGACATTTGCTTACCCATTCCGCTATTTCTCTTTTCATATTCAACCAACAAAAGTGTCGACTTAAGTCTTTGTACATTTTAGTACTACCAGGATGAATGACAAATTTAAAATTATGAGCTTCGTTTAAGATTTCATCTTTTAATACCTGATTTAACGGAACCCAAATTCTATCTTCATATCTTAATATTCCATCCTTGTCTATTCTGATTTTGATATTCTTGACATGAATAATAATAGACTTACATTTTTGACACTCCTCATCTTTTCCTTGCATCTCTTTGATTCTATCTAGTAGAGTCGAAACTCCCTCTAGAATGAATAACTTTTGGGTAGAGGTAGTTGTACATCCCACCTCAATTTCAAGTCTTTCAAAATCTTTTATTAACCTTTCATTGGTGGTTATTACGTTCAACTTTTCTTCTTTCTTTCTACTTAACGCATCAGCTACTATATTAGTTTTCCTGGGATGAAATAAGATTTCACAGTCAAAATCCTTTATTAGTTCTAACCATCTCCCCTGACACCCCCAAATTCGGGCACCTCAATCGCACAAATTTGGTGTTCATTGTCCAATTAAATCATTACTAACTACCCATAAACAAAAGATATAATTAAAATAAAAATTTTAAACAATCAATCTCTCATTAAAGGGTTACATAATCTAAAATAAATCCCAGGCCATCTAACCTTTATTACAATTTTCAGCGGAAAATTAAAACATGATCATAATTAAATCTATTACATAAGCTTCATAAATAAAAGATAAATTAAACGTTGTCGTCTACTCAAGCACTTTGTCTTTTCCCTTGCTTGTAGAAAGCTCTTCAAACTTCTTAACTTCATTTTCATTGTTTTTTGCAAGTGTGAGCAAACAATTGCCCATAAGAAGAATAATATATAATAACGTTTTATGAATGACAATTAACTGAGCTTTCAATGGTAAAGTGTTCTCACCGGAACAATAAACTTTAATTCAACACCTATGAGTTCAAAGGAATAATGAACGTTTAAGTTAACAATAGATATCAACATCAAAGAATACACTGAGGGTCACAAGACCACGAACTATACTCTAGGTTTTAAAGTATTTTTACTTTAACCTTTAACAGTCTAAAAGACTATAATTATCATCTATGTCCTAGGTTAACAGGTGTTTCTACTGTAACCTTTAACAGTCTAAACGACTATATGGACCATCATTCCGTACTCCAGGTGATCAGCCCTTTGTTGTAAAAACTCAAAACCCTAATAAAATTTTCTTTATGTAAAATCCAGTTATATCAATAAAATTTCTCCGTTTTGAATGTATTGTGTTAATATATACCCTGTTTAAAAAATTCGATCAAATAAAATTTCGCCCGAAAAACGTCGTGCTTGACACCTCGTGCTTAAAACTTTTCTTTCAAAAACGGACTTTTCGGTATATTTGTTTGAACAAGTTGCTTTGTCGTGCTTACACTGACAAAACGCTTTGTCGTGCTTATTAGGATTAGTGAGATATCTAGGTTAGCAACCCTAGATTAACAAACCCTGACCCTAATAAGCAAAACTCTAACCTAAATTTATAAATCTAACCCTAATTAGCAGCTAATTTAACCCTAATTAGATTATCTCAAAACCTAATCATGGTTAGTAAACTTCAATTAGGTACTAATAAACATCATTTAACAATCCTAATCATTAAAAACAAAACCCTAATCAAGATTAGTGAGGATTAGGGAAAAATTAAGTTACTAAACTAATTTAACTAGCTCACAATTAGGTTAGGAGTCACCAAACCAAGTCCCAAGGCTGCACATGAGCTGATAACAAACCCTAAGCAGCACAAATAACTTAGCATCAGATATTTAGAGAGGCAAGTAGGTGAAAAAGACCAAAAAACCTAAGTTACTAAAGTCTATAAATAGCAACACAACCTCTGGCCAAACCTATGAAATCTCTAATCTTATACACTCTTATAAATATACCAAATCAAGCCTAGGTGATAGCAGCAACAAATTTAGTAGCTAAAATCGAAAATCAACCAAGAAATGGTGCAAACCCTAATTCATAATTAGCTATTTGATCCTTTGTTATTATTATTGTTTAGATGTTTGGGAATATGTATTAGTATGTTAGAAAGTATGTTAGATTTTTAGAACACATTTTCATAACATCTTGATGTCTTAATTAAGTGTTTATAGAAATCTGGAAAATTTGAAAAAAAAACCAAGTCTGACAGCCGAATGTCAAGGCTTGTAGATTCAAGTGTGTTTATGTTTAGGTCTGTTAATTGTATGTTACTTGTAGCCTGTTAGTAGGTCTTTAATCTGGAAAAGAAAACAGGTTCATTAGAACCATAGATTGCAAGTTATAATTGGTCAAAGTGCGTTGACCGTTCACGGATTTCAGTTTTCTGGGTTGTCTAGAAAACTCAAGAACAGTTGTACTGGTTACTTTGATCAACCTTTTTGATCGCTTTTTGTTTGTTGTTTTTTTTAATATTTTATTTTATATTAACATCCTGATATATGTATTACATATCTATGATCTTAATTTTCATAAACAACTCATAGGATTACTGGAATTAATGGTCAAAATCCGTTGACCGAACTTGATCAAGTTTTCTGGGCTGCCCAAAAAACTAAAGAACACGAAGAACAGCTTCCAGCTGTACTTTGAATAGACTAAATAGACACCTTAGAATTACGATTTGTTTAAGTTTGTGATATATATATATATATATATATATATATATATATATATATATATATGTACCCTGACATATATACTACATGTTACAACAAACACACCACACATCCAATACACAGAATCAAAGATATTGAAGCCACAAAACCGTTGACCAGCCATGACCACTGTTCTAGGTTGCCCAGAAACTCAAGAACAGCTCTGACAGTGACTTTTAGCCTCTGTAACTTCATGTTATATATAGGTTAAAGCCTGAAATTTGATTCTTGATGTACTACTGTAAGAGTACTATAACACCAATACTTGATTGAACCAAAAACGAAAACAATAGTTAGATAAACCACGGTCAAACTAGTCCCTCTAGCTTGACCAAACGGTTGCCCAGAAACTCAAGAACACCTACAGCGACACTTTCTGTCACTGAAGAGCTTTAGCGACAGACAAAATTTGATTTTTCTTAAAATAAATTATAAAAATTAGAAATAATTAATAAATAAATAGAAAAATAGTTTTAAAAATTATATTAAATAAATATAATTAATTTCTGATATTTTTACATAAATTTGATAAATATTTTATTTTATTTGGATATTATTAATTATTAACTTAATAAGAAAGTAATTAGAATAATTACTTATAAATACTAAATAATTATTGAAAATAATATTAATGGTATAAAAATCATAATAAATGATTATAAATTATTTAAAAATAATAAATAATGTTTTTGATTTTTTAAGTAAATATTAATTATCTAAAAATAGAAATAAATGATTTAAAAATCATTTAAAGGAGAAATAAATATTTTAAAAATACTTTAAAACTTCTAAAAATTATTATAATGGATATATAAATTATCTAAAAATATAATAAAATTTATAAATAAAATTTAGTTCATATTTCAACTTATTTAGTATTCGATAAAGACATTTAACAGCAAAACTTTATCAAATCTAACCCGATCTTGTATAAATGCTATATTTGAGTATTGTTACCAATACTAACGTGTTAGATTTATATATATGAACATCGTAGGTATTTATTAAACGAATTGAGTAGCATAACTTGACTGATCTATGCTCATGCAAGTTCTTCTTAAACCTTAACTTACTTATGAAAAATTTCTCAACCCTGTTTATTCATTGAACAAGATTTTTATCTTGATATGATGTTGATATAATATACTACACCTACAATTGAATTACCTCTTGTTGAAAGGTTATTGCTATAGATTCAGCATAACTAAGAAAATAATTGTTTATTCATATTAATTGTTAAGCTTAAATTGTTGTGTCAAACCAAATTGTTTGGTAAGACATCTTATTCTGAAGTTGGGTATCCCTTATGGGATCATTCGGTCGATAATATATTGACACTAATTTGGGTGCATTTGAGCACTGGTAGGATGAGATGCATACTCCTAAGATGTTGAATGGGCTGATCCCCTATCTCATATTTAAACAAAATTTCTAAGTCTGTGTGACTTACAGAAATATAAATCCATAGTGAAATGGTAATAACTATCAGTCGAAAGTTGAATTGTTTTATTTCTTCAAATCATATATTGTTATAAATACAAAACTTGTTGAGCATGTCATATCTCACCCTTGCAAATTATTCCCTTTGCAGTTTTAGATGGTAACCTTGGAACATCTGAAGTAAATAAAGGGAAGCGTCCCTACTTAGATTAGATTATATTTTTATCTAGTTGAATACTTTGTAATAAGAAACTTGTTATTAGAATCATGTAATCGAACCTTTATATATATATATATATAACATCTTTTATTTCCGCAACTGTGTTTTCTTATATATATATAGATGTAAATTTAGAATTCTTTGAATCCAGTTGAGATCCTTGGGAACTATTTATCTGAGTGAAGATATTAGTAATATGGACTGTTTATGTTATTACTGATATTTTGGATTTCGGATCAATAGTTACTATCGATACGATAGTATAAATTCGATTGGCATAGACTATACATCTGGGTGAGGATATTAGTAATATGGACTATTCATGTTATTACTGATATTCTGGATTTCCGATAGATAGATTCTATTCACAAACATAGTTCATACATCCAAGTGAGGGTATCCAAACACAGTAATAATTCTCCTAAGAATTATCATCTGTTATGGGATACTGTGAATTTTGGATTTATTAGAATTATATATGATAGTTCCTTAATTTAATATAAGCTTATAATCAGATACCATGGGTATATAGATTTAAATGCATTATATTGATTCTTATTAAGCACCATATCAATTACCATGGGAGTATAGATATGAGGGCGTTACAGTTTTGGTATCAAAGCCTCAAGGCTATAGATATAAGGAAGAGAAATCTTAGTATATAGTCTTTGAGTCCGTAAAAATTTTAAAGTACATATAAAATATAACATTAAAAATATTATGTTGTGTAAATTTCTATATCAGTATTAAAGGAGTTTTCTTTTATAGATGGCTAACTCCAATGCTGAAGAAATGGTGATAGTAAACAATCCACCACAAATTGAGTCATTTATAGCTAGTGATACAGAGGATAAAGAATTCCTTCATGATCAACAACTGCTAGATGCTGAGAAAGAAGAAGATCCAGTAGCTGGATAATTAATGAGAATTGATGAACATGATGAAGCAATTGCATCACTAACGCAGACAATAGAATATGAGAAAAATAAAATAAAGTTTAGGGTCGATATAGCTGAAGGAATGCTACAACAGGAGAGGGGACATAGTCACCGACTAAAAGTACAACTGTACCATGCACAAAATGGTAGGAAGGAAATTGAGTCAATACTTCTTAAAATATCTCTGGGTGTTCGAGATATTTTTAATGATTTGCAGCGCCGAATAGTTCGATATCCGGTAGAGGAGAAGAAAACTGCTTATCTCATCGATTGATCTGTGGTTTGTCACATGATTCAGGATTCCTTTGATGATATCAATGAATTCTAAATAGTTGTATAGATAGTTGAATGCTTTATATTAGTATGAATAAAGAAGCATTTAAAGTTTGTATTGTAACGAGTGTTTTGTAAGATAGTAGTATGTTTAACTACTAAGTTGTTGTATACGACTATTGTGATATATAAAATAAACAATATGTTGTGTTATCCAAATTCTTATGTGAATTTTTGTTGTTGTATATAGAATCATGCCACCAACCAGAAGACCCCAAAGAGAAATGGATAGTGATAATAATTCTACCCAGCAGTTAGTAGACCTTATGCTAGGAGCTATGAATAGACCTATACACCAAAGCACATCTTTCAAAGATTTTAAATTAGTTGGACCTCCTAAATTTGAAGGTGCATCAAAACTTGTAGAGGCACAAATTTGGATTTCTGAAATAGAGAAATTTTTCCTAGTAACCAATGTCAATAATAATCAAAAGACAACTTTTGCAACCTTTTTCTTGAAAGGTGAGGCTAATTATTGGTGGGAATCAACTAAAGGTCGAGTAGAAACTGAAATTGTTTCTTGGGATAGATTCAAAGAGTTGTTCTTTGAAAACTATTTTTCCTAATCCCTGAAAGATCGCATAGAAATAAAAATTTTAGATTTGAAATAAGGAGACCTGACTGTAACTCAGTATACAGCCAAATTCAATGAACTGTCCTTGTTTACTCCTCATCAGGTAACCACTAAACTTAGAAAGACTCGTAGGTTTCAGGAGGGTTTAAAACCTCAGATTCGGAGTAAGTTGTCAGTACTCCAAATAAAGACTTTCTCTGAAATACTAGAGAAAGCTACTATAACCGAAAGTGAGAATGAAAGTCTTCCTAAATTTCACTAGGACAAGAAGAGTCAAAATGATAAAGGGAAACTTAGACATAACCCAGTTCAGGTGGGTTTAATAACAAGCGAAAATGAGATAATACTTTTTCTAACAACCCGGGGAAAAAGATAGGTAATACTAATAATAACTTTAGTAATAATATCATTAAACTTTTTCCTACTTGTGGAAAGAAACATGAAGGGCTATGCTTCCTTAGCCAATGTTATAATTGTGGACAATCGGGACATATTTCACCACAATGTCCTCTCCCAAATAAAAATAAATGTTTTAATTGTGGTTCGTTGGACCATTTTTCAAAGAATTGTCCAAAACATAAGAACCAAGGAGGAAAATGGAATAGAGTACCAGAGAATAATCAGTCAACAGTAGATGTAGTTTGGGGTTCAGAATCGACCTACCGCGAGAACATTTAATATGTTGGTGAGGGATGTTGTTGCTACAAAGGACGTGGTGACAGGTATCATCCCTATCAACACTTTAAATGCATATGTGTTATTTGATTCTGGAGCTACTTGTTCTTTTGTGTCTAAAAGTTTTTCTAAAAACTTGAATATACCTTGTGAAAAGTTAAGTAAACCATTTTGTGTAGAAATTGCTAACAAAAATAGGATTCCGGTTGAAACCATATACAAAAATTGTAATGTGGTAATAAAAGGACATAATTTTATTGTAGATCTTATACCAATTTAGTTAGGAGAATTTGATGTAATTTTAGGAATGGATTGGTTAGTTAATCATAGCACGATGATTGATTGCCATCAAAAAATATATAAACCTTCTGACTGCATCGAAGTCAAAGGTAGTATTCAAAAGTAGTTGTTCACCTAAGCAATCTCGATGTTTGACTATAGTTCAGGCAGAAAGAATACTTAGAAAAGGTTGTTTAGGTTATTTGGCCTATATAATTGATACTCGACAGAAAGGAGTAAAATTAGATCAAATACCTATAGTTAAATATTTTTCCGATGTATTTTCGGATGACTTACCAGGTTTACCTCCAGATAGGGAAATTGAGTTTGTCATTGATCTTGCACCGGGAACGGCACCAGTTTCTAAGGCACCATGCAGAATGACACCTATAGAACTGAAAGAGTTACTAATACAATTACAGGAACTCTTAGATAAAAAGTACATTTAACCTAGTGTTTCACCCTGGGGAGCACTAATATTTTTTGTAATGAAGAAGGATGGAACTATGGTACTATGTATAGACTATAGAGAGCTAAATAAATTAACTATTAAGAATAAATATCTTTTACCAAAGATTGATGATTTGTTTGACCAATTAAAGGGGCCGAACATTTTTCAAAAATTGACCTCAGAACAGGTTATCATCAATTAAAGGTAAGAAAGGAGGATGTGCCAAAAAAAGCGTTTAGGACACGTTATGGACACTATGAGTTTCTTGTAATGTCTTTTGGATTGACAAATGCACCGACAACATTTATGGATTTAATGAATCGAGTGTTTGAACCATGCTTGGAAAAATTTGTTGTAGTGTTTATCGACGATATTCTGGTATACTCGAAAACACCGGAAGAGCTTACTGAACACTTGAGAGTCGTTTTGGAGATATTACAAAAGGAACAACTTTATGCGATGTTTTCCAAGTGTGAATTCTGGTTAAAGAGAGTTCAATTTTTAGGTCATTTGATTAACAAGAATGGAATATATGTAGATCCAACTAAAATCAAAACGGTTATGAATTAGGAATAACCAACAACTCCAACAGAAGTACGAAGTTTTCTCAGTTTAGCGGGTTATTATCGACGGTTTAAAAAAGATTTTTCAGAAATAGCAACCCCATTAACCAATTTAACTCGAAAGACGATAAAATACGTATGGACAGATAAATATGAAGAGAGCTTCCAAGAGTTGAAGAAGCGACTGAGCATGGCTCTAGTGTTGTCCTTACCAGATGAGACACGAGGCCTTCTAGTATTTGTGATGCATCACACAAGGGTTTAGGGTGTGTGTTGATGCAACATGGGAAAGTAATTGCTTATTCATCACGACAACTCAAAGATTATGAGAAGAGATATCCTACTCATGACCTAGAGTTAGCCGCGATAGTTTTTGCTCTAAAAATTTAGAGACATTACGTATACGAGGAGAAGTGCAAAATATATACAGATCATAAAAGTCTAAAATAAATTTTTACACAAAAGGAATTAAATTTAAGGCAGCGAAGATGGTTAGAACTGATAAAGGATTTTGACTCTGAAATCTTATATCATCCCGGTAAAGCTAATGTTGTAGCTGATGCGTTAAGTAGAAAGAATTAGAGTAGCTTAAATGCAGTAACCACCAATAAAAGGTTAATAAACGATTTTGAAAAATTAGAAATTGAGGTGGAATGTCCAACTACCTCTACCCAAAAATTTTATATTTTAGAGGGAGTTTCATCTCTACTTAATAGAATCAAAGAGATGTAAGAAAAGGATGAAGAATGTCGGAAGTATAAGTCTAACATAACCCATGACAAGTATAACAAATTTAGAATAGATAAGGATGGAATAATAAGATATGAAGATAGAATTTTGGTTCCGTTAAACCAAGCTTTAAAAGATGAAATCTTAAATGAAGCACATAATTCTAAATTTTCCATTAATCATGGTAGTACTAAAATTTACAAGGATTTAAGTCGTCACTTTTGGTGGTTAAATATGAAAAGAGAAATAGCCGAATGGGTAAGAAAGTGTCTCACGTGTCAAAGGGTTAAGGCTGAGCATCAAAAACCAAGTGGTTTACTTCAACCCTTACCAATTCCTTAGTGGAAGTGAGAACATATTACCATGGACTTTGTTGTTGGCCTTCCAGCTACACAAAAGGGCCATAATGTCATTTTGGGAAATAGTTGACCGTTTAACTAAATCAGCTCACTTTTTACCTATTAAAATTACTCATAACTTAGATCACCTTGCTAAGTTGTACATTAATGAAATTATCTCTAGACATGGTGAGACAAACGAGATTTTGTAATTTAATTTTAATATTTATTGAATTAAATAAATATTTTCGATGATTTAAATATTAGATTAAATAATTAAGTGATGCAATTGTGGTAGATTAATTTAATTATATGCGTTATATTTATTAAATTAATGTGGAGAATTTTGTAATTCAAAGTATGTATTTATTTGAGTTTATTGAATTAATAGAAATATTTAATAAGCCTAATATTATTTTATTTAAATTAATATTTTATGAGAAAAATTAATAATTTGACATAATTAATAAATGAGAAAATTAATTATGTGATTATGTGAACTAATGAGAGATTATTATATTTTATTCAAATTAAACTAAACAAGATATTTGATTTATTGTGTAATTGAGTGTGACATTATTAATCTATAGTATAAGAGAATTATCAAATTAAATGGGAGTGAGTTTCTAAGAGTGGCCAAACAGGACCTTAAGAGAAGTTGAGAGCAGTTAACCACGTATGGGTTAACTGACCTCAACTTTACTAGTTATAATATGTGCGCCTTCAGTTTTCATTATTACGTATATATTATTTTGAAACAAAACAAAACTGAGAGTTAGAGAATTCAGAGAAATTGTTAGAGAGAGTTAGAAGAAATTGTATTATTGAAGAATCAGAAGAATTGCTTGAGGGTAATCTCTTTAACCCAATTTTTATTTACGTCATATAAAGTTTTCATGAAAATGGCTTTCAAGATTGTTTAAGTCTCTGTAATCGGAAAGGGTAATGATTATGGGTTATATATGTGGTAAGATGTCATCATATCATGTTCTACTATATATATTGTATAATTTCATAGCATCAGTTTCATAAAAACATGTCGTGCATACTTTCTTCAAAATACAGAGTATGAAAATATGGCCATATTGGCTTACATACCAAATTTAAAACAATAATCATAAGGTGTATCATAAAGTTATACTTGTATATAATTATGCATGTTAAAATGAAGAAAACAAATTTCAAATGAACAAATTCGGTGTTATAATGAACCCGTAATGTTGATTTTCATGTTTTGTATTCAAAACTTTCAAAAACATCAAGAACAGTAAATTATAAGTTTTAATTCTGCAAATTATGTGTTATAACATGTTAAAATCATGCTAGAAGGGTTGAGTAGTAAGTATATGTGTATTATAGTGTTTGGGTATGTCTAATTTCGTGTAAGAACAAATTAATTGGAGGTGTTGGCCATGTTCTGCAATTTTTCGCGAATTACAGAACTGTTACTGGTTCGCTGAGCCGCGACACCAGTCCCACGCCTTAAGGCCCACGCCGCAACGTCACCGCGCCAAAGGCCAAGCCATAGCACCGCCACGCTGCAGCGTCAAAAACAAGCACAAAAGTGGCGCCGCAGCGCCACTCTGCAGAATGTCCAGAAATAAAATTTTAAAAGTATTCAAGTCCATGAATGTGATAGTAACCTAACCTAATGTACAGAAAATATGTTTAACGTATAATGAGATGTTAAAATAGATTCTTAACATGTCAATAACGCATTTAAGTATGGATTAAATTATTGAACGTATATTTAGTTTATTGTTCGTGTAGGGTAATATTATGTGACAATAAGTGTGATAATTTGGCTTAGTATAGTCATAACCAAAGTTTAGACAAAAGAATGAACTTGTGATGACTAGTTACGTTATAATTGACTGGTACTGTGAACATGAATTGTATATAGGATTAAATCGAGGAACAAGTATAATTAATGTGTAATCTACGCATGAGGCAAGTTTCCTAACACTACTTGTTTTCATTATTCGAGTTTATAATTTACGTCGAGTAAATTCTCATTATTGTTAACCAAGTTCAATTTGTTTTATTAAAGATTATTTATCTTTTCAAAGTATGATTCTGTTATACAATCTTGTTCTATTGTATACTCCTTGAGATTGTTATTCAATTTAAATATCATTTATTGTTGAACCTTGTTAGACTAGTAAACCCTTATTGATTCAACTAGTCCATAGTTGATGAACGTTCTAAATTTTAGAACCCT
The DNA here is from genome assembly GCA_020205505.1 of Panax japonicus. NCBI lineage: Eukaryota > Viridiplantae > Streptophyta > Magnoliopsida > Apiales > Araliaceae > Panax > Panax japonicus. The sequence goes on along the minus strand of CM035107.1, from coordinate 21,754,095 downwards.
TATTGATTTATCCAAACCAAACTTCCTTTGGTGCGGACTCTAATGTCAAACTGAGATGAACAACCCTGTATAGGGATTACTTATGCGTTAGCGTTATGATGAACAACCCTTATGACTGTTAAAGGTGTCAAGTATAACCCTTGATAACTTAGGACATAGTTCAAGGTCTTATCACCCTCAGAAGTCTTTGATTCACTCGCATGTTATTATATTGTTACTCCATTATTATATTTATGGGAAATCATGCTCACTCTTATGTAATAATAACATTGCAGTTAAGAACGAAAGGTCTGACGAGCCTTCTACTAGCTAAGGCAAGTGAAAGATTAACAAGTGATGAAGACTTGTTGTTTATGTGATGATGTATTTCTGTTTTAGACTTATTTTAATGATGTATAAGATGATTAATTGTTTATGTTTCCGAAGTTAAGATTTAAGGTTAGTATGACCTGGAATTTATGTATTTTTACGATGTAACTCCTTAAGGAAAGGATTTATTTCTATCTATTAATGCTTTCATTTAGTATGGGTAAACATATGATGTTTGTATAGTGAACACCAAATCATGTGGGAATTGAAGTACCCTGATTTGGGGGTGTCACAGGTTGGTATCAAAGCTGTAGGTTATGAACATTAGGTGGGGGAAAAACCTTAGGTAGGAGCCTTATAGTAAGAATATAGTGATGGAAAACTATTATCGAGTTCTATGAAATGAATTTCTTAATTCATTGAAGATATAAAAAGACTTTATGTGTTTATGTGTTAAATTATGTGCTCATTAGTACGACTTAGTAACTAAAACTTGAAACTGTGTTGTCAGGATGTCGGATGTTGGAGGAGCTAGTCGAGCTGGGGAGGAGGAACCCTGAGTACGTACAGAGGAGGAACCCCGATACATTCATGTCATCAGGGAGCAGTTGGTAAAGAGAGAGATATCTCCATTGATCACTTTTGTTGTTCAGGAGCATAAGCCTGAGACTGATCCAGAAGAAGATCTTGAGGAGGAAGAGGAAGAAGATGAGTTCCCACTGAACTTCATTGACGCTGAGATGTACGATGAGTTATATGACCATTAAATAGAGTTACGTGACATTGTTTAGGATCTGACTGAGCGGGTGATTATTCAGCAGATTACCATCGAGCAGAAGGATAGGGAGGTTGCGACTCTTCACACACGCCTAGGAAACGTGGAGTGGGATTTGGTTCACGAGAAGGGTCAAACAAAAGAGAAGTCCGAAGAGATAGAGAAGTTGAAGAAGGAATTGAAAGAGACCTTAGAAAGGCTGACCATAGCGGAGGAGAGTTGGGTAAGAGAATCACGTCGTGCTGATCTTGCAGAAGAGGATTGTTGTGCGAAGAAGGCTAAGCTTGGGGAGACGTACTCTACACTTCAAAATGTGATGGATGAGGCCTAAGATCGAGTTATGAGGTACCCAATCCAGTTCGAAGGACTACTATCTTATATGCTATATCATCGGACGATGTCCCGCATCATGGAAGATGAATGTAGCAATGCTATTCAGTCCCTTAACATGCAGTGATGTGATATGTTTAGTTATGTGAACAACTTATCTGGTATTTAGATGTAAATTCTGATGTGTTTATAAACAAATGAATATATTAATGTTTTAAATCCTGTAGATTCTTTATCTCGGGATAGTTGATGTAATTAGCAGTGATGCTATCTTTTAATGTTAAAACTTTCAATTTGAATAAATATATCAAGTTGTTTAAGAAAATGTGTTAAGTGATTATGTTAAATTGTTGAGTTAAACCTTAACTATTTAGATAATTGAATAAAACCTAATAAACATATATTTATAACAGAAATATGCCGCCAAGAAGAAGACAGAACCGTCAACAAGCTCAAGAAGAACCGATGAATAATAATAACAACAATGCCAATGCTAAATCCGTTTAACAATTGGTGAACTTACTAGCAGGAGCAATGAAAAATCAACCTCAAGCTCCACCGAATATGACGTTCAAAGATTTGATGGCGGTGGGACCGCCAGAGTTTAAAGGCTCCATGAACCCGATTGAGGCTCAAACGTGTGTAATGGAGAAGGAAAAGGTTTTTGATGTGGCAAGAGTCAGAGAGGATCAGAAAACCACTTTTGCAACGTTCATGCTGAAATCCGAAGCCAGTTACTGGTGGCAAGCAAACAAGGTCCATGGAAGAGAAGGTGTGATTACCTGGGAGAGATTTAAAGAGATGTTTTTTGAGATGTATTTCTCGACCAGCTCGCAGAACCAAATGGAGGTTCAGTTTCTGGAGTTGAAATAGGGGAATATGTCTATACCAGACTATGCGGCAAGATTCAATGAGTTGGCTAGGTTCACCACATATCAAGTGCACACGGATGAGAGGAAATCAAGAAGATTTGAACAAGGATTAAAGCCCTGGTTGTATAGTAAGGTGTCGTTGTTTCAGTTGAAAACATTCGCTGGAGTACTGGAAAAAGCCATACTCGCTGAAGGTGGAAGCGATGCGGTAACCAAATATAATCAAGTTCAGAAGAGGAAGAGGAATGAAAGTGAAGGAAATAACAAGCCTAGTGGAAATAACACGTGAGGTGGTAATAATAATCAGAAGAGAAGGTGGTCTGACAACTCGTCCACTGGAAATCAGTCGGGAGGTCAGAAAAAGAGGATCGAAGCATGCCCGACCTGCAGGAAAGCTCATTTGGGAGTGTGTATGAAGGGTAAACGAGTGTACTACAATTGTGGTCAGGAAGGCCACATAGCACCTAACTGTCCTAACCCAAAGAAGGGTTCATGTTTCACTTGTGGCTCAAAGGATCATCTTGCAAGGGACTGTCCTAAGAAGGGATCTGGAGGGGCAGGATCAGGAGGAAATAGGGGAAGCAACGGTGGAAGCGCTTTGACTATCACAAGACCAACTGCAACTAACTGACCGACCGCCAGGACATTCAACATGACGGCATAGGATGCAATTCAGTCTCGTGATGTGGTGTCAGGTATCATTCCGTTCAATAAAGTTAATGCTTATGTATTATTTGATTCGGGTGCTATTTGTTCATTTATATCCGATAACTTTGCTAAAAATTTAGAGTTGCCTAAGGATGAGTTAATATTAAGGGTAATATCATGAACGTAGATCTTATCCCTATTCAACTTGGAGAGTTTGACGTTATCTTGGGTATGGACCGGTTATTCAATTACGGGGCTGTAATTGATTGTCAGAAGAAGCGTATTAACCTTATGACTCCATCAAAGGTTGTGTTTTATGGTAACAAGTCGCCTAGACAAGCGAGTTGTCTGACAATGATGCAGGCCAGTAAGTTGTTAAGACAAGGCTATGTAGGATACTTAGCTTACATAGTCGACAGTCGTAAAGAAAATCCGAAAGTAATGAGGGACTTCACAGATGTATTTCCGGACGATTTGCTAGGACTTCCGCCATATAGAGAGGTTGAATTCATGATCGATTTGGCGCCAGGAATGATTCCAATATCGAAGGCACCGTACCAAATGGCACCGGTAGAGATGAAAGAATTGATGTTACAACTACAAGAATTACTGGACAAGAAATACATTCAACCAAGTGTATCACCATGGGGAGCGCCAGTGTTATTTGTAAAGAAGAAGGATAGGACGATGCGACTCTGCATCGACTACGGAGAACTGAATAAGGTCACGATTAAGAATAGATATCCATTACCAAGGATCGACGGTCTGTTTGACCAATTGAAGGGAGCGAAATACTTTTCAAAGATAGATTTGAGGAGTGGTTATCATCAACTAAAGGTGAGACCAAAGGACATACTGAAGACAGCATTCAGAACACGATATGGTCACTACGAATTTTTGGTAATGTCATTTGGTCTAACAAATGCTCCTGCAACAATTATGGGCTTAATGAATGGAGTGTTCAAGCCGTTTTTGGACAAATTCGTGGTGGTATTTATAGATGCTATTTTGGTATATTAAAAAACAAAGGAAGAACATGAAGAGAATTTGAAATTAACATTAGAGGCGTTGAGAAGGGAGAAGTTGTATGCCAAGTTTTTAAAATGCGAATTTTGGATTGAGCGAGTACAATTTCTTGGACATGTGATTAATAAAGACGGAATTTCGGGAGATCCATCCAACGTCGAAGCCGTGATAAACTGGGATCAGCCGAAAACACCGTCAGAATGTACGAAGTTTTTTTGGATGGGAAGGATATTAAAGAAGATTCATTCAAGACTTTTCCAAGATCGCAACTCTGTTAACGAATTTGACTCGAAAAGCTATGAAATTTGTTAGGATGGAGAAGTGTGAGGAATGCTTTCAAGAATTGAAGAAGAGGTTGAGTACAGCACCTGTGTTATCTCTTCCGGATGATATAGGAAATTTTGTTATTTATAGTGATGCATCGCATAAAGGACTTGGTTGTGTGATTATGCAAAACGGCAGAGTCATTGCGTATGTGTGACGCCCCCAAAATAGGTATAAATCACCCATCTTGAGTCGCCAGATACAAGGTACTGAATACAATTACAACTTAATTATACAACAGTCGTGTAAAATACGACTAAACATAGGCTGTGAGTTTTAATACAAATATTATCATCTAGACAATATCCACACTCAATGGAGTCCTCATTACATTTATTATCATACTATTTCACAGAATAGTGAGGACTACTAATTCACCATCTAGGACCATTACTCTGTTCCCCGACTAGTCCCAGCTACGTCCTCATCTCCTGAAGAGAACAGTGAAAGAAATGGTGAGCTCAACTAGCCCAGTAAGAAATCTTATGACTAATATAATGCAGAATAAATTACCCTTAGCCTTTAACAGTATAACAACTGATATAATATAATAGACAACAAGTTTTAGATCAAAAACTGCAGCAGAATAAGCAATCCATTAGAAGAGTCAAGTAAAGTATAAAATCTACTATCTTCTATGATTTCAAAAGTTTTTCATCAACTTTATCGCTGAGACTCAACTTAATCATCCCTGCACTACGGCCAAGGATATTCATGTAATCATCAATAGTCATGACTATACAAAATAATCCCTGGTCATAATCATACGAACAATTGTCCACCACTAAACAACAGGCCAAATGAGGACTTTTACCACATCATTCGTCACATTACGGTCATGATTATACCGAATAATCCCTGGTCATAATCATACCAAGTCCATCTATGCACGTAAGCCAAAGATGACTTTCATCACAATATAAGCATGAGGATGATGACAATGACATAATAATTCAATAAAACAAGTTCAAGAATAAATTTTAAAGATTAATAAGTTAATTTATCCAGGAACCAATAACGTCCAAATTGTCAACATGACACTGCTTTGTAGAGTAAAATTCAAGAATGCTCAGAAGAATATTTCCATGAAAAGATACTGGATGAAGCGTATCAAGGATATTCCACTAATTTCATGGAGTATAGAAGTCAAAGCTTTAACCAACTGAGTATAATACAATATATGAAACTGTAAATGGATTTTCGCCCGCCATGCGGTAATCCACGTAGACAGATCATTTCCACAATTTAATAAGGAATGAATACGAAGGATCATTCACCATGCACGTGGTAATCCACATAGACAGGTTATTCCAACAGAATAATAAAGAATGGAATAATAGAAGGATTCACCATGCGTGCGGTAGACTGCACAGACAGGTTATTCACAACAGAATAATAAATAATCGAACCAGGTCCGGCGTAAACGCACAAACAAGATATTTCGACAGAATAATAAATAATGGAACCAGGTCCGGCATAAATGCACAGATAGGATATTCTGCCAGAATAATAGATAATGGAACCAGGTCCGGCGTAAACGCACAGACAGGATATTCTGACAGAATAATAAAGAACGGAATATTAGAAGATTTTCACCATATATGCGGTACTTCTTATAAACAGGTTATTCCAACAGAATAATAAGAATAGAATAACAACAAAATTCATCAAGCATGCGATAGACATCACAGACAGGTTATTCCAACAGAATAATAAAGAATAGAATAACAGAAGAATTTCACCATGTATGGGGTACTTCGCATAAACAAGTTATTCCAACACAATAATAAAGAATTACACAACATAAGTTGTCTTCATGAATACGAAAGAAATAATACCCCTTACGAGTACAACAAATAATATCCCCTGCCTTAGAAAAATTGAATAATGAAGTAGTGAAGTTTTTTTTTTGTTATCCGTGGGTTTCCGACCCGTAGGCCGACTAATCCCCCGAGCCCAGTACCAGAGCGGTTTGCTACCCGACTTGCGCCAGGGGTACCGTGGCCACCATGACCATTTCTGGATTAACATTTGTTGCTAGCGGGGATCGAACTGAAGACGTCCGGGTTTACGGCTCGCCCCCAATCAATCCTTAACCGTTGCGCCAAATGCTGGTGGTTAATGAAGTAGTGAAGTTGCAAAATACTTTTCTTCTTTCTCTCTATAGTTTATATCTCTAGAGTTTCAGTGATGAAGGAATGAGCTTCTATTTATAGAAGAACGGACTGAATAGTAACTAATTCATGAACGGTCCAGATTGATTTACTTTTAAACGAACGATCCATATTTATTTACTATTAAAACTAAAAGCAACGGTCCATACTTATTTACTATTAAAACTTAAAGCAACGGACCATACTGATTTACTATTAAAACTTAAAGCAACGATCCATACTGATAATACCCGATTGGTCAATATAACCTCCAAACATCAATTATTATCGAAATAAATGTCGATTTCCACTAACACAAATAATTCAAACACAATGGAACTATAAAAATTCATCTTTAATCAACACGAACTTATTCATCATTAATATTATAATTCACAATATTTAACAACCAGGTCGTTCCAGGAAAGAGGGGGCTTTCCGATAAGGATTTCTCCTTATTGGCACGCAATTAGGTGACCAAACCTCTACTTGACAGAACTTCTAAACATTGTCAATATTGCAAATAATAATATGAATAAATTTGTCGTCTCAATTATTGATTAATAATATATCATATTATCCAGATGATACTGTGATAATAATTGAATCAATAATATGAGAGATATGATGCAACAATTACTGTAGCAATAATTGAGTATAACTGAGTGACTTATCACGTAAGCATCAATAATAAATACCATGTTCTACTATGCAACCACACGTATTCCTGTACTTTTACTACCGGGTAGTTCAATAGTTTTAACGGTAACACTTCCGTCATTATTTTATAAAAAGATAATTCTGTCATTTTCTTACTACCACTATACTTCCGTTGTGGGTTCACCAATAATTGTGCCAGTGTACGGATATTCCCAACAAAAAGAATATTCCCCGACAAACGAATATTTTATAACAACTAGCTTAATTTGCAAAATTTATAAATATTACCCATAACTATAACATTATATCAAATCCACACCATAATATTCAAAAAAATATTTTGAGAAATTTAAATCTTTATTCATAAAATTTGGGGTCTCACAATCTCCCCTCCTTGTGAAATTTTGCCCTCGAAATTTATGTACGTACTTGGTATGCTGAAGAGATGAGGATACCTTGACTTTATTTCAGATTCTAACTCTTGAGGTATAACCTTTGAGTGTTGAATACGATCATTCTTATCCAAGATTTTAATAGGTAACTCTTCATACGTTAAATCTTCCTTTATCTCGTCTGGTTCTAACTCAATAATGTGGTTCAGGTCGTCCACATATTTACGTAACATCGATACATGAAAAATATTATGAACACGCGGCATACTTAGAGGTAAAACAAGTCTATAGGCCACAATTCCTACCCGATCGAGGATTTCAAATGGGCCAATTAAATTGAGGGTTGAGATTTCCTCTCTTCGTCGATTCTTGCTTCTAGAATAACGCCCTCTTAAACCTTCTTCTTCTCAATCATCAGTTCTGAGTGTGTAGTTTGAACAACTTGAACTTTATCGATTAAAATCAATTCTAATCGTATATTTGTTATCTTCATGTGGGTCCCTAGAGTCTTTAACTCTATCTTCATCCCTTGTAAGTTATACGAAATGGGTTTTTGTGTTAACAATATCGCACTCGTAAACGCATACGATCTTCTACTCAACGCATGAGCTACCACGTTCGCTCTTCCACGATGATATTGAATGGTACGATCGTAATCTTCAATAGCTCATGCCATCATCTTTGGCGCATTATACGTTCGTTTTGGGTGAAGAAATACTTGAGGGTTTTAGAAATGGGTTTTGTACTGGGGTCAATACAAAATTCGATTTCACGCTCTAGGGGTAGGCTAAGAAGTCTTCAAGAATACGTCAGGAAATTTTTTAACAATAGAAATATCATTCAAAACTGTGACCCTTATCCAAGACTTGGATAGTACGTCACATTGATACCTATCAACTTGCCACCGTTATTCACAATGTCCCTTAGGGAAAGTTCGGCTTCGGTGCATTCCACACAAGGAAGTCACCAGTGAAAGGCTCAGGTCTCTTTACTTATGACTTGATATGACAATGATTGACTTTAGTGGTTTGGTTGCTTGAATTTGCATAACAGATTGGTTAGGAATATGAAAACTAACAACCTTACGAAAAGCATGATGAGTAGTTAACCAATCGATTCCTAAAATCACATCAAAGGCAAGTATTTTCAGAGAGATAAGATCGACAGGTAACGTAAAATTGTCGATTTGAATAAAAAAGATTTATAAATAGTGGAGGTAATGAAGGTTTCTACTATCGAAGTTTCATCGAATAAGTCAAAGTCTAACTTCTCTGAAGTCAAATTTAAATGTTGAGCTCAAGCAAGAGAGATAAAGAATAGGTAGAACCGGTATCTAATAAGGTATAAATTTCGCAAGAATTTATAATTAACTAACATGTGCTAACTTTGTTTGGGTCACTCGCTTTTTCAGAAGTCACAAAAAACGCTCTTCCTAAAACCACCGACTTTGTTTTGTCCGTGTCCGCCTTTGGTACCACCGTCCCAGCTGGACTTGACTTTGGTGCAGGAAAAAATCGGGCTAGGTGACCTTCTTTTCCATAATTGTAACATGCTTTGGACTGCATCACGCAGTTTGGACTGATATGTCCCTACCCTCCGCATTTGAAGCATACGACCGGCGGTCGTTCTCCTTCCTTAACAGGTTCTGGTGTTGTTGTCTTTCCATCATTATTGAACGTTCTCTTCTTGAAATTTTCACTTCTATTATCTTGGCCTTGATTACCATCAAAGTGGTTACCATTCTTGGCATGATAAATTCCCCCACGATGGTTATCATTGTTCCGATGGCCATTGCCACCGGTATGATTATTATCGTGTTGTTGCTCATTACCTTTTAGTTGTGTTGACTCATTATCGCGCTCCAATAACTGAGCTCTATTCACAACATCTAAATATAAACAAAGTTTGTGAGATATGAGGTATTGACGTATATCGGGTTTCAAACCTGTTAGAAACATTCGCGTCATTCGCTCCTCATTATCAACCAAATGGGATGCAAACCGGGATAACTTCGCAAATTTAACATCATAGTGCAACACGGTCATATTGTTTTGCTCCAACTTGATAAACTCCACTTCCTTCATGTGACGGATACTTTCGGGAAAGTACTTGTCATTGAACAGCTCTTGGAACTTCTCCCAAGACATCTTGAGTGCGTCAGGCTGGGTACATTTTACAGATTCCCACCAGTAATATGCTTCTTCACGCAACATAAAGGTGGCAAAGGGAACCTTTTGCTCCTCGGAGCATCCCAAGATATCGAATATCTTTGTGATCTGCTTTAACCACGTCTCCGCCTTAAGTGGTTCTGTCTTTTCCAAAAACTCCGGTGGTCCCAGCTCCTTGAACTGCTTAGCGGTGACCGACCGTGGGTTGCCATTGTTTCCACCTACATTATGAACAGGAGTCTCTCTCGCCTGATGTTGCATGAATTGCATAAAGCCTCTAAACATCCCATCGTTCATCATTTCATTGGTGTTATTGTTTACCTGAGGATTATTGTCTTCCTGTTGCACATTATCCTGGATATTGATCGTTGGTGACTCAACGGTCTCATGTGCTTCATTGCTTATCCCAACATTTTCGGATGCCATTTTCAAATGCTGCCACAAAACAAGGGTTAATTAACATATCACATATTATCCCTATACTCTGACCGACCAATTAAATACCAAATAAACTTAGGTAGGTCATACTAGCGAAGGAATTCCCCGTCTGATCTCCCCTCCTAGTTCTTGTCTCACATCTCAGCCAGGGATCATATCCTTAAGCTTTGATACGAACTATGATGCCCCCAAAACAGGTATATATCACCCATCTTGAGTCGCCAGATACAAGGTACTGAATACAAATACAACTTAATTATACAACAGTCGTGTAAAATACGATTAAACATAGGCTGTGAGTTTTAATACAAATATTGTCATCTAGACAATATCCACACTCAATGGAGTCCTCATTACATTTATTATCAGACTATTTCACAGAATAACGAGGACTACTAATGCACCATCTAGGACCATCACTCTGTTCCCCGACTAGTCCCAGTTACGTTCTCATTTCCTGAAGAGAACAGTGAAAGAAAGGGTGAGCTTAACTAGCCCAGTAAGAAATATTATGACTAATATAATGCAGAATAAATTATCCTTAGCCTTGTTGTATAACAACTGATAGAATATAATAGACAACAAGTTTTAGATCAAAAACTGCAGTGAAATAAGCAATCCATTAGAAAAGTCGAGTAAAGTATAAAATCTACTATCTTCTATGATTTAAAAAGTTTTTCATCAACTTTATCGCTGAGACTCAGCTTAATAAATAAAATTGAATCATCCCTGCACTACGGCCAATGATATTAATGTAATCATCAATGGTCATGACTATACCGAATAATCCCTGGTCATAATCATACCAACAACTGTCCACCACTGAACTACAGGCCAATGAGGACTTTTACCACATCATTCTTCACATTACGGTCATGATTATAACAAATAATCCTTGGTCATAATCATATCAAGTCCATCTATGGACGTAAGCCAAAGATGACTTTCATCACAATATAAGCATGAGGATGATGACAATGACATAATAATTCAATAAAACAAGTTCAAGAATAAATTTTAAAGATTAATAAGTTAATTTATCCAGGAACCAATAACGTCCAAATTGTCAACATGACACTGCTTTGTAGAGTAAAATTCAAGAATGCTCAGAAGAATATTTCCATGAAAAGATACTGGATGAAGCGCAAATATCAAGGATATTCCACTAATTTCATGGAGTATAGAAGCCAAAGCTTTAACCAACTGAGTATAATAGAATATATGAAACTATAAATTGATTTTCCCCCGCCATGCGGTAATCCACATAGACATATCATTTCCACAATTTAATAAGGAATGAATACGAAGGATCATTCACAATGCACGTGGTAATCCATATAGACAGTTTATTCTAACAGAATAATAAAGAATGGAATAAGAGAAGGATTCACCATGCGTGCGATAGACTGCACAGATAGGTTATTTCCAACAGAATAATAAATAATGGAACCAGGTCCGGCGTAAACGCACAGACAGGATATTCCGACAGAATAATAAAGAACGAAATATTAGAAGAATTTAACCATGTATGCGGTACTTCGCATAAACAGGTTATTCCAACATAATAATAAGACAGGATATTCCAACAGGTTATTCGCATAAACAGGTTATTCATCAGACAGGATATTCTCTCTAGATTTTGCTCTCCCTTCTCACTAGGATTTTAGGCGACCTCTCCCGTCCTTTCTCTCCCCCGTTACCGTTAACTTCCATTTTCTTTCCATTTTTATTCTCCCGCCCAACCTCACCTACCTCTCCATCCTTACCAAAATTTCCTGTTTACCTTTTCTGGTCTTCTACTCTTCCATCCTCCTGCTACCGTTCCCACCCCTCCGGCCTCCTCTCCTCCGTCGTCTACCACCCCTCTCCATGGTTAGCCATTCTCATATCTCTGCTGGAAACTCCCTGAGCTCTGTCTCTAGGGATTTCTTTGCTGAATTTGGTGTCTCAAACCCAAACTCTCCCTCTCCTTCCTCTCCTTTGGTGCTCAGCAGTGCTGACATGGCTGTCTCCGCTGACCTATCCCTCAACGTGGACGCATTTGCAATGCTAGAATCAGACCCAAATCCTGTTGCTGCTGATCAAAGCTCTGAAGACTCTACCTCACTTGCAAATGAGATAGGAAGCAACTTGGGTCAAGCTCTTACATCTAATGTTTCTGAGATCTTCAAAGCTGCCCAACACTTCTCTCAAAAGGATAGAGAGGAAGTTTTTACTGAAAGAAAGAAAAATGCAGATCTTATGGAATGCTTGTTGGCGCATGGACTCTCTGTTAATGATATCAACGCTTTTGTTTCTGATGGGACACTAGCAACTACTGGTCAGGCCCTCAAGATGCCTATTGGAAGTACTCAAAAAACTTCTGCTGCACGTCTGCTGGTGCCTTGCTCTGTTTCTGGCCAGTCTACCCTTGGCAGATCTCTGGACCCTATTCCCTCTGTTATAGCTGCTATTAAACCTGCTGCATCTCCGGTTGAGCAAGGCGAAAACCCTCTTTTAAACCCTGGCCCACCTAAATCCTGGTGTGAGGTGGTCTCTCCTAACTCCGGAAAACCTTCCCGTTCTCTCTCCTACCACCCTCCCTTAACCGAAGATGGTCCGATTCTAGTCAAACCTCTCATCGATGTGCTCAAACGTGGAAATTTGCTCTGGTCTTCCAGCCTTGTGGGTTATTTCTTACACTCAAATGTCCCCTTCAAGGTGGTCGAACCCATTGCCAAACGTCTCTGGGGCGACATGGGTCTCACAAGTGTTTTTCTCCATAGCAAAGGCTACTATATTTTCAAATTCAAATCTGTCTCTGCTAGAGACAATGTCCTTGCCTCGGGTCCTTGGCACTTCGCCTCAAAAGTGATTGTCCTACAACCTTGGAAAGAAGGAGTTGAATTTACAAAATCTGATCAGCTCAAAATTCCCATTTGGGTAAAGCTTAGCCAAATCCCTCTTTCTTACTGGTCTGATGAGGGTATTAGCTACCTTGCTAGCGCCATAGGTAGGCCTTTATTTACAGATGAAATGACTTCTAAGCATGACTTAATGCACTTTGCCAGAGTCTGCATTGAAGTCCAAGCTTCATTCTCTTTTCCTTCCTCTATTAATGTTGTTGTTCTTAACGAAGAAACTTCTGAAGACATTATTGTCCCGGTTAGTGTTGAATACCAGAGTAAGCCACCATCATGCCCTTCCTGCAAAGTTTTTGGCCACTCTCCTTTGAAATGCCCCAAATCCAATTTTAAATGGGTGCCCAGAACAAATGCTCAACCTGAATCTGCTCTCAAACCTGCTGACGGCACTTCGGCCCCTGGCCCCTTACTTCCCACTCATGTTCCTGCTGTTGTCAAAAATCCACATGCTGGTACTCATGAAAATGACTGGGTAACTGTCTCCCGAGGTGCCAAAGTTGGAAATAACCCAACTCCTTCTCTTCCTATCTTGGCCTCGCCTAACTCCTTCTCCCCCATTGCAAATGCTATTGTCTCTGATGTTCTCTCTCCCTCTGACCTGGATTCACCCCCCATTAACTGCCCTATATTGAACAAGCTAATTGATATTGATGAGAAGGAGGGCAAGGACCAGAAGCATAAGCAACGATCTGGGCTGGACCCTTCTCTTTTTTTTTTGCTAATTTTAGACTGAAATAAATAAATGGAGGGTTACAAAACTCATGGGAGAGACCCAATCAGAATATAGCCAAAACATCATAGGACAACCCCTATGATGAAAGGACTATAAAGGATTACAGGCAGACGCCCAAAACATAAAACAAATCACCCAAAGAACAAATACAGTACACCCAATCAGAATACGGACCGAGCCTAGGCCAGGAACAAAGGTGCCCGATGCCAGAGCACAATCAGTCGAAAACCTAAACCTCGAAGCCAAAGCGGTGCCCAAAGCCAAAGCCATAATTGCCGAAGCCATCCCTACCGCAACCATCTCGAATCCGAAGCCTTCCTTCCAGAAAACCATCCCAACTGGCCGAAGCCGAAACTGAAGCCTTCCTATCAGAAGACCTAAACCTCGAAACCTAAACGGTGCCCGAAGCCAAAGCCATAATTGCCGAAGCCATCCCTGCCGTAACCATCTCGGATCCGAAGCCTTCCTTCCAGAAAACCATCCCAACTGGCCGAAGCCGAAACTGAAGCCTTCCTATCAGAAGACCAGCCCAACTGGCCGAAGCCGTAGCCAAAACTATACATTCTGATCCCCTTGCTGCTGAAGCTACACGTTTGTGCCCCTCCAAAGCAGGCTTATGTTAAACAGTTAATCCTAGATAATAGTATCTCCCTCATTGGTCTGTTGGAAACCAGAGTCAAGCAGCATAAAGCAAGTAGAATATCCAATAATATTTGTAGGAACTGGACTTGGTTTTATAACTATGATTACCACTACAATGGCAGAATTTGGGTTGGTTGGAACCCCAATATCTGGCAAGTGGATATCCTCTTTGTATCCTCCCAAGTTATTCATTGCAACATCAAGCACTTAGCAAATGACTGTACTTTTTTGGGTTCTTTTATCTATGGTTTGAATTCTATATCTGAAAGGAAGAACTTATGGGTTGATTTATCCTCTCTTAGTTCCCCTCTCAACTGGTGTGTCCTGGGTGACTTTAATGCCATCAGCAACCTTAGCGAAACTGACAGGACTGAAACTGATTGGGACTCTGGTATGGAGGATCTCAAAGAGTGCTTGCAGAACCTTGAAATGGTTGATATTAGGGGCATTGGTCCCTTCTATTCTTGGTGGAACTGCCAAATTGAAAATCCAATCCATAAAAAACTAGATAGAGCTTTGGGAAATGCATCATGGCTCAACTCATTTCCCCTTGCCCAAGCTACTTTTTCCCCCAGAGGAATGTCTGACCACTCTCCTGTCATACTTAACCTTGGCATTCCGGCTTCAAGGTCAAGGAAGCCTTTCCAGTTCTTCAACCACATGATTCTCTTGGATGGCTTTCTCGAATGTGTGTCTTCTGCCTGGATGCAACCCGACCTAGGTAACCCCTTTCATATCCTAACTGCCAAGCTTAAGAGAACTAAAAGAGCCTTAGTTACCCTCAATAAATCCATTGGAAATCTATCATCTTTTGTTAAGGAAGCAACTTCAAACCTCCACAGAGTCCAATCCTTGCTCTCCAACAGGCCACTTGATCTGGATCTCATTTCCCAGGAGCAGAGCTGCCTTCAGGTTCTTTGGAATTCCTTGGCTCTAGAGGAAACTCTCATCCACCAGAAATCTAGAGCTACCTGGCTTGCTACAGGGGATAGAAACACCAAATTTTCTCCAATCTGGTGAAAAGCAGGTGGAACTCAAACAAAATCCTTTCTATTTATAGCTCTTCCGGCGATCTGGTTCAGGGGCAGGAGGAGGTTGAAATTGTGGCTATGAATTATTTCAAGGATTTGTTCAATTACCAGCAACTACCTCCTTCAGCTGTTTTTGAAGATTATGGAGTTCTCCCTACCAAACACATAACTGTCTCTCAAGCTGACATCCTTTCGGCTCCTATCACAGCTACTGAGGTATTCAAAGCTCTCAGTGGTATGAAGCGAAACAAAAGTCCAGGCCCGGATGGTTTTAACGTGAATTTTTTCACTCACTGCTGGGACATTGTTGGTGAAGACTTCACAAAAGCCGTTCTATTCTTCTTCTCTTCCTGCCGAATGCCTCGAGGTGTAAACTCAACTGCCATTGCCCTTATCCCAAAGTGCTCGAACCCCTCTCTCATGTATGATTTCAGACCAATATCATGTTGCAATACAATCTACAAGTGCATATCAAAAATTCTAGCTGATAGACTCAAATTGGTCCTCCCCTCTCTTATTGATAAGGCCCAGTCTGCTTTCATCAAAGGAAGAAGCATAAGCGACAACATATTCCTTGCCCAGGAGCTATTCCGAAACTACCACCGAAAATCTGGTCCTCCACGCTGTGCTTTAAAAATTGACCTAAGGAAAGCGTTTGACACGCTAAATTGGGACTTCCTAATGGGCACCCTCAAATCCTTCCATTTTCCCTCTCAATTTCTAGACTGGATCTATCCCTGCATTTCCACTGCTATGTTTTCAATCAAGGTCAATGGTTCCCTTGCTGGATACTTTGGTAGTACTCGAGGCCTAAGGCAAGGTGACCCCCTTTCCCCCTACTTGTTTGTGCTAGTAATGGAAATGCTCTCCCTTAAACTCAACTGGGGTTCAAAACAATCTTGGTATATTCACCACTGGCGCACTAAAACCAGCGACATATCTCATCTCCTTTTTGCTGATGACATCTTAATCTTCTGTCATGCCAACCTTCAAACCATTTCCATAATACATTCATGTATCCACTCTTTCTCCCTATTCTCCGGTCTCATTCCTAATATTCATAAGAGCCAATGTTTTCTAGCCTGCGAAGACCCTGAAACAAAAGCTTCCATCCTATCTTTCCTGGGCTTCACTCATGGTACCTTCCCCACCAGATTTTTGGGTGTCCCCCTAATCTCTTCTAAGCTTTCTTACCAGGATTGTATTCCTCTTATCCATACAATCACACAAAGAGTCTCTTCATGGACTGCCAATGCCCTTGCTTATTCTGGTAGGGTCCAACTCATAAAATCTGTGCTCTTCGCAATACAGTCGTATTGGAGTACTCATTTCCTACTGCCTAAAGCAGTCATTAGAGCCATTCAGTCTATTCTTTGTCGATTCCTCTGGAAGGGAACCTCCCTTACTCCCTATGGTGCTAAGGTTGCATGGCATAACATCTCACTCCCTACTGAGGAGGGGGGTCTGGGCATTAAAAGTCTCCTAGATTGGAATAAAGCCCTTCTTCTACTACATTTCACCCATGTATTGCAGATTAACACTAAATCCCTATGGGCTAAGTGGGTGCAGACCACTGTTCTTTCTGGGAAATCTGTTTGGCAGATAGAAATCCCCACTGATTGTTCATGGATTTGGAGACAACTACTCAAGCTCCGGCCTGTTGCTCTTCAGCATCTTGAATACGTTGTTGGTTCTGGAGAAACCTTCAATCTATGGTACGATCCCTGGCTCAATGGTTCTGCCATCAACCCGAGCAGTGCCTTGCTCTCAAATTCAGGCCTCACCGTCTCTGCCACAGTCAGGGACATTATGAATACCTCCTCCTGGCACCTTCCCTTATCCAACCATCATGAGGTAATTCTCCTTCGGCATCTAGTACAATCTGTTCCCTTCCCCTCTGCATCCATGGACTGTATCCTTTGGGACTCAATGGATATCAACTGCATTAAAGCAAGACATATTTGGTGAAGCATCAGGAACAGGAAACAGGCTGTTCAGTGGCACACAATTCTATGGCATAAACTGCATGTGCCGAGATACTCTTTCATGCTCTGGCTTGGATTTCATGGAAAGCTCCAAACAAATGACATCACTCGAGCCTATACAGGAAGGACCTTCAACTGTCAGCTTTACAACAAGCACCCTGAAACCTTTTCACATCTTTTCTTCATCTGTGAATACTTCACTGTCATTATAAAGGCGACACTCCAACTGGGTGGATGGCTCTCAATACCCCTGGACTGGACTGGACTCACTGACTTTATCTCATCTTTCCAAGGAAGGAAATTATCAAAACATATCCTCAGCCTCTCTTTGGCTGTTTCTTTCTATAAAATATGGGAAGCTAGAAACAAAAAGCTTCACAATGGGACACTCATTCCTCCAAGATGTCTTGCTACTGATGTAATTAGTATCATTAAATCTAGATTATCTACTAATTCATCCTTCCTCAAAGCTACCAACTATTGCCAATACTACTGTAATTGGCTTAGGACAACGATCTAATGCGCATCAGATGTCATGACTGGTTTGGCTTAACGGACTTGGGTATGCTGTGTTGGCTGTTGCTGTGTTGCTGCCTTGTTTTTCAGTCCGCCATCGGGTTCGGCTGTTTGCAAATAAGGGTCTAGGATGACACCTGGGCTTAGCATCCTGGTTCGGTTCGGGGCTCGGCACCTTGTCCTCGGGACGCTGGGAATGTTGGTTTTGGCTTCGGGGTTCGGTTGGTTTTGGCTTCGGGGTTTGGTTTATATGGGTCGGCCTTTCGGGGTCCAGCCTCCTGTCTTCGAAAGCTTAGTTTCCTTGGCAGTTCGGCAGTTCGGCAGTTCGGCTTCCCTAGCGGTTTGGTTCAGTTATTGCTTCTGTTTCTTCGGGACGCTGAGGGTTTCGGCTTCGGGGGACGGTTATTATGATTCGGCCCTTCGGGGTTCAGCCTCTTATCTTCGGGATGCTGGGGATGCTGTTTCCGGCTTCGGGGCTGGGTCCCTTATGCCTCAGCTTCCTCTTCTGCTACTGCTCCAGTTCAGCTCGGTCTTCGGCCACATTCTTTTGGCTGCCTGGTTCTAATGTTGCTTATGTTCCCATGCTTGTTTTTCTATTATTTTTTCTATTGTCTTGCTTAGTTCTGCTCCTTGGCTTGGCTGTTTGCCCTTTCCTTTGTTGTCCACGATGGGGGTTGTCCCGTGTGGTTTTTCCAAAGCTTCTGGGGTATGCCCTTAGCAATTGTGTTATCTCTTTTCCTTTCTTATATACAAACAAACTTAGCGAAAAAAAAATAATAAAGAATGGAATAACAGAAGAATTTCACCATGTATGCGGTACTTCGCATAAACAGGTTATTCCAACATAATAATAAAGAATGGAACAACAGAAGTTGTCTTCATGAATACGAAAGAAATAATACCCCTTACGAGTACAAAAATAATATCCCCCTACCTTAGAAAACTGAATACTGAAGTAGTGAAGTAGCAAAATACATTTCTCCTTTCTCTCTATAGTTTCTATCTCTAGAGTTTCAGTCAATTTCCACTAACACAAATAATTCCAACACAATGGAACTATAAAATTCATCTTTAATCAACACGAACTTATTCATCATTAATATTATAATTAACAATATTTAACAACCAGGTCGTTCCCAGGAAAGAGGGGGCTTTTCGATAAGGATTTCTCCTTATTGGCACGCAATTAGGTGACCAAACCTCTCCTTGACAGAACTTCTAGACATTGTCAATATTACAAATAATAATATGAATAACTTCGCCATCTCAATTATTGATTTAACAATATATCATATTATGCAGATGATACTGTGACAATAATTGAATCAATAATATGAGAGATATGATGCAGCAATTACTGTAGCAATAATTGAGTATAACTGAGTGACTTATCACGTAAGCATCAATAATCAATACCGTGTGGTACTATGCAACCACGCGTATTACTGTACTTTTACTACCAAGTAGTTCAACAGTTTTAATGGTAACACTTCCGTCGTTATTTTATAAAAAGATAATTATGTCGTTTTCTTACTACGATAATACTTCCGTTGTTGGTTCACCAATGATTGTATCGTCGTACAGATATTCCCGACAAAAAGAATATTCCCCGACCAAACAAATATTTTAAAACAACTTGCTTACTTTGCAAAATTTATAAATATTACCCATAACTATAACATTATATCAAATCCACACCATAATATTCAAAAAAATATTTCGAGAAATTTAAATCTTTATTCATAAAATTTGGGGTCTCACAGTATGCGTCACGACAATTGAAGGATTATGATAAGGGGTATCCGACCCAAGACTTGGAGTTAGCTGCAGTGGTTTTTGCGTTGAAAATCACGAGGCATTATCTCTATGGGGAGAAGTGTGAAATATATACAGACCACAAAAGTCTGAAATATATTTTTACACATAAGGACATGAATATGCGCCAAAGAAGGTTGTTGGAGTTAATTAAGGACTATGATTGTGAGATTTTATACCATCCGGGTAAGACAAATGTGGTTGCTGATGCCTTAAGTAGAAAGGGTCGGGAGAAATTGATGATGTTGACTGCTCAGGAAGAGCTAATTTTAGAAATGGAGAAACTGGAGTTGGAAGTGAAGTATCCTATGGAAATTGATGAAAAGCTATTTTAGATGCAATCTGGTACATCCCTACTAGATAAAGTTAAGGAGGCTCAACTTCAGGATGAAGAATGTAAAAAGGTAAAAAAGAAGATATTCGAAGGAACCGAACCGAGATTAAAGATAGACAAGGAAGGAATACTGAGATTTGAGAACAGAATTTGGGTATCACCAGTAACAGAGATTAAGGAAGATATTTTGATCGAGGCTATGGCTCACGATATTCGATTCACCCTGGTAGTACCAAGATGTACCAAGATCTTCGACAGCATTTCTAGTGGCCAAATCTGAAACGAGATGTTGCAAAGTGTGTTACCAAGGTTCTGAGTTGTCAGAAAGTGAAAGTAGAACATCAGAGGCCGAGTGGATTACTACAACCATTGGAAATCCCAAAATGGAAATGGGAACATTTTACGATGGACTTCGTGGTTGGCCTTCCGACAACTCAGAAAGGCTATGACGCAGTATGGGTTATCGTTGACCGATTAACAAAATCCGCACATTTCCTTCCGATTAAAATCAGATTCAACTTAGACCAGTTGGCAAGGTTATATGTGAAAGAGATTATTTCGAGGCACGGAGTTTTTGGTGTCAATTGTTTTCGATAGGGATCCACGCTTTACATTGAACTTCTAGAAACTTCTACAAGAATGCTTGGGTACGCAATTGCGAATGAGTACGGCACATCACCCTCAAACAGATGGGCAGAGTGAAAGAACGATTCAGGCATTAGAAGATATGTTAAGAGCATGTGTAATGTACTTTAAAGGAAATTGGGATGATCACCTACCGCTCATAGAGTTCGGCTACAACAACAGCTACCACGCTAGTATTGGCATGCAGCCTTATGAAGCTTTATATGGCAGAAAGTGTAGAACTCCCCTGTACTAGGATGAATTTGGCGAAAGAAAATTACTAGGCCCAAATTAGTACAGCAGAAGTCAGGGATAGTTAAAGTGATTCGAACAAGACTGGTAGCAGCTCAAGATAGACAGAAGAGATATGCCGATTCACACCGTAAAAATGTTGAGTTTAAATCGGGTTGCTATGTTTTCTTAAAGGTCTCTCTCTAGAAGGGAAAGATCAAGTTCAGAAAGAAAGGGAAATTAAGCCCAAGATTCATTGGACCTTTTGAGGTACTACGAAGGATCGGAGAAGTTGCGTACGAGGTAGCTTTACCTCTAACACTCGATAATGTCCACAACGTCTTCCATGTTTCCGTCTTACGACCCTACAAACCCGATTACAAGCACATGATTGAATATGAACCAATCCATTTTGAGAAAGACTTATCCTATGAAGAAATTCATGTTCAGATTGTTGACCGGAAAGAACAAGTTCTCAGAAATAAAGGGATACCTTCTGTTAAAGTAATTTGGAGGAACCACAACGCTGAAGAAGCAACGTGGGAACTTGAAGAGCACGTGATGAAGAATTACCCTCATTTATTTACTTTAAATTATGTGCAAGCGATTCTGGGGACAGAATCTTTGTAAGGAGGGGAGAATGTAACGGGTCGAATTGATTGAGTAGTGATTCTGGGGACAAAATCCTTTTAAGGGGGCAAAGATGTGACAAACGAGATTTTGTAATTTAATTTTAATAGTAATTGAATTAAATAAATATTTTTGATAATTTAATTATTAGATTAAATAATTAAATGATGCAATTGTGGTAGATTAATTTAATTATATGCGTTATATTTATTAAATTAATTTGGAGAATTTTGTTATTCAAAGTATGTATTTATGTGAGTTTGTTGAATTAAAAGAAATATTTAATAAGCCTAATATTATTTTATTTAAATTAATATTTTATGAGAAAAATTAATAATTTGACTTAATTAATAAATGAGAAAATTAATTATGTGATTATGTGAACTAATGAGAGATTATTATATTTTATTCAAATTAAATTAAACAAGATATTTGATTTATTGTGTAATTGGGTGTGACATTATTAAACTATAGTATAAAAGAATTATCAAATTAAACGGGAGTGATTTTTTAAGAGTGGCCAAACAGGACCTTAAGAGAGGTTGAGAGTAGTTAACCACGTATGGGTTAACTGACCTCAACTTTACTGGTTATAATAGGTGCGCCTTCAGTTTTCATTATTACGTATATTATTTTGAAACAAAACAAAACTGAGAGTTAGAGAATTCAGAGAAATTGTCAGAGAGAGCTAGAAGAAATTGTGTTATTGAAGAATCAGAAGAATTGCTTGAGGGTAATCTCTTTAACCCAGTTTTTATTTACGTCATTTAAAGTTTTCATGAAAATGGCTTTCAAGATGGTTTAAGTCTCTGTAATCGAAAAGGGTAATGATTATGGGTTATATATGTGATAAGATGTCATCATATCATGTTCTACTATATATATTGTATAATTCCATAGCATCAGTTTCATAAAAACATGTAGTGCAAACTTTCTTCAAAATACAGAGTATGAAAATATGGCCATATGGCCTTACATACCAAATTTAACACAATAATCATAAGTTGTATCATAAAGTTATTCTTGTATATAATTATGCATGTTAAAACGAAGAAAACAAACTTCAAATAAACAGATTCGGTGTTATAATGAACCCGTAGTGGTTATTTTCATGTTTTGTATTCAAAACATTCAAAAATATCAAGAACAGTAAATTATATATTTTCATTATGCAAATTATGTGTTATAACATGTTAAAAGCATGCTAGAAGGGTTGAGTAGTAAATATATGTGTATTACAGTGTTTGAGTATGTCTAATTTTGTGTAAGAATAAATTAATTAGAGGTGTTGGCCATGTTCTGCAATTTTTCGCGAATTGCAAAATTGTTATTGGTTCGCCGCGCTGCGACGCCAGTCCCACGCCTTAAGGCCCGCGCCGCAGCGCCAAAGGCCAAGCGGCAGCACCGCCGCACCGCAGCGCCGAGAACAAGCACAAAAGTGGCGCCGCAGCGCCACTCTGCAGAATGTCCAGAAATAAAATTTTAAGTGTTCAAGTCCATGAATGTGATAGTAACACATATTTAGAGTGTTCCAAGTCCATGAATGTGATAGTACGGATTGAATTCTTGAACACATATTTAGTTTGTTGTTCATGTAGGGTAATATTATATGACAATAAGTGTGATAATTTGACTAAATATAGTCATAACCGAAGTTTAGACAAAAGAATAAACTTGTGATGACTAGTTACGTTATAATTGACTAGTATTGTGAACATGAATGGTATGTAGGATTAAGTCGAGGAACAAGTATAATTAACGTGTAATCTATGTACGAGGCAAGTTTCCTAACTCTACTTGTTATCATTATTCAAGTTAATAATTTACGTCGAGTAAATTCTCATTATTGTTAACCAAGCTCAATTTGTTATATTAAAGATTATTTATCTTTTCAAATTATGATTCTGTTATACAATACTTGTTCTATTGTATACCCCTTGAGATTGTTATTCAATTTAAATATTATTTATTATTGAACCTTGTTAGACTAGTGAACCCTTATTGATTCGACTAGTCCATAGTTGATGAACGTTCTAAATTTCAGAACCCTTATTAATTTATCCAAACCAAACTTCATTTGGTGTGGACTCTAATGTCAAAATGAGATGAACAACCCTGTATAGGGATTACTTATGCATTAGCGTTAATATATTGTGCAGAGTATGGTACTAAGGGCTGATCCCCCTAAGTACGAGTAGAAGAGTCCATAGTCTTTTTTTTCGCTAATTTGTTTGTATATTAAAAAGGAAAAAAGATATAACAATCGCTAAGGGCATACCCCAGAAGCTTTTGATAGAACCACATGGGACAACCCCTAAAATGGACAACAAAAGACTAATAACCAAGCCAAAAGAAAGAACAAGGAGCATTACTAAGCAGGACAATAGTAAATACAAGCATGAAAACTTAAACAACCAATTAGTTGAAACCTAGCAGCCAAATGAATGGAGCCGATGACT
Organism: Panax japonicus; assembly: GCA_020205505.1. Classification (NCBI taxonomy): domain Eukaryota; kingdom Viridiplantae; phylum Streptophyta; class Magnoliopsida; order Apiales; family Araliaceae; genus Panax; species Panax japonicus. Next base: position 21,730,097 of record CM035107.1, on the reverse strand, counting down.
GAACTGAACTGCACTGCAGTAGCCGAAGAGGATGCTGAAGCATAGGAAGCCGAAGCCGAAACCAGCATCCCCCAGCGTCCCGAAGACAAGAGGCTGAACCCCGAAGCCGAACCAAGATGCCAAGCCCAGATGTCAGCCCAGTCCTTTACTGGCCAAAAGCCCAGTATCGGACTGAAGATGCTACCAAACCCATAACGAACAGAAGCAATAGCTGAACCAAACCTCTGAAGAGGCCGAAATGCCATGGAAGCCGAACTGCCATGGAAGCTAAAATGCCAACACAGAAGAAGCCGAACTGTAAATGCTGCGCGTGCCAAGAAGTCGAACAAGGTTAAACCAACCAGACCAGAACCCCCCAACTTTCAAACTGACCAAAGAGCAGAACCATGAGGCCGAATCCTTTAGCACCAGACCTGCCCTGCCAAGCCAAAACCAGTTGAATCCTAGATGCGTGCAACAGGCATGCATGCAGCAGTCTAGCAACAGACTGCAACAGCACCACCGATAACTCAGACAGCAGACTGCAACAGCACCAGCAGACCAAACAGAAGCGAAATAGCGCCAACCAACTTCTGCAGCAACCAACCATACAACATAAGGCAGCAACACAGCAACAGCCAACATAGCAGACCCAAGTCCGTTCCAGCCAAACCAGCCACACCACCAGACATGCATCAGACCATTGTCCTAAGCCAATTACAGTAGTATTGGCAATAGTTGATAGCTTTGAGAAAGGATGGACTAGTAGATAATCTAGATTTAATGATACTAATTACATCAGTAGCAAGACATCTTGGAGTAATGAGTGTCCCATTGTGTAGCTTTTTATTTCTTGCTTCCCATATCTTATAGAAAGAAACGGCCAGAGAGAGGCTAAGGATATGTTTTGATAATTTCCTCCCTTAGAAAGATGAGATAAAGTCAGTGAGTCCAGTCCAGTCCAGGGGTAATGAGAGCCATCCACCCAGTTGGAATGTCGCTTTTATAATAACAGTGGAGTATTCACAGATGAAGAAAAGATGTGAAAAAGTTTCAGGGTGCTTGTTGCATAGCTGACAATTGAGGGTCCTTCATGTATAGGCTCGAGTGATGTCGTTAGTTTGGAGCTTTACATGAAATCCAAGCCAAAGCATGAAAGAGTATCTCGGCACATGCAGTTTATGCCAGAGAATTGTGTGCCATTGAGTCCATAGTCTTTTGACTGTTAAAGGTGTCAAGTGTAAGACCCCAACTTATTATAAATAAAATTGAATTTTCCTATTTATTATCTTGAAATAGTAAAGTGATAATTTGATATAATACTTTGGTTATGGGTGAAATGTGCAAATTTTTCAAAATAAGCAAGTGGATATAAAATATTCATTTTTGTTGAATTATTGATTCTTACGTAAGAAGGCACTACTCAATAATTGTTACAGTAAATACTGCTCAATATTTTATTTTATTAATTCAATAATTACTGCGTTGATATTTTATATTATTGTTGTTTCAATAATTGTCATTGTGCAGTATTTCCCATTATCAGATCAATAATTCATATTATTTGAATAATATTATTAGATAGCATTATTGGCAATGTCTAGAAAGTTCTGTCAATGAGAGGTTTGGTCACCTAATTGCTCGCCAGTAAGGAGAAATCCTTATTGGAAAGTCCCCTCTTTCCTGTGAACGGCCTGTTTGTCATTATTGTGATTCTATAATATTATTTGGGAATAATTAATTATTGGTTTATATGATAAGAACATATTTATTTTATGTGGATATTAATGAAGGAATTTTAGCATGAAATAATTATTGAAAGTTAGACATATTTTTGTGAAATTACAATTATTTCTTCGATAAAATATTCATTCAAATATTATATATATATATATATATATATATATATATATATATATATATATATATATATATATATATATATTAGCATGTGATTAAAGGAAATGAGTGAACAAAATGTATTTGAATGCTTTGTTTTCAAAGTGTAGCATTGTTTTGATTGGTGGAAATGGTTGGTGGAGGAAATGGTCTGCAAAGGCATTTCAATTTATGTGTTCTCATGCGTGGGGCCTTGGAAATGAAGGATTGCATGTTAGGAAGTAAGGAAATTTAGAGGTAATGAATTATGAGATATCCTGCAAAGTAATGTGTGGCCCCCACCCATATGGAAAAAAAGAGGAGTTAGGCAACTTATTAGGCAAAGAAAAAAAAAAGAGAGTTACGCAAAATGCCTTATTTGCTTTCTCCTTCCGTTGCTATAAAAGGGGGTAACCCCTCTTTCCTCAACACACCAATTCATAATCAGAAATTCTTAATTTATAGTATTGTGAGTATTTTCTTGAGTATAAGAATACTTTGAGCGTAGTTTTCTGCAAGATTTTCTCAGAATAATATCTGATTTTCCAGTCAAATCCAGCTTCTACTAAGGTGAAGGATATTATTTTATTGCAACACTCGTGAGAAATATTATTTTCTTTCATACTCCATATTACGTAAGCGATATTATTTCATCTCGTATTCTTAAATTTGAACTTACTATGGTAATTATTGCTTCTTTAATTCCTGAAATGATTAAAAATTTTGCTTCATCTAATATCATTTCATAGGAATATTGGTCTGAACTTTTTATCAAATTGGGAACTTTTCATGACTGGGTACTGTACACGGGTATTGTTCACAGTTACTATTCACGAGTACTATTCACAGTTACTGTTCATGGGTACTGTTCACAAAAGAAAAAAAAATTATTTTTTTCTTCCAAGTTATCTGTTGTGAACCTTATTCTTGAAATTTAATCCATGTTTTGATCTTCATTCTTTAAATTTACTCCACTATAGTTTATTATGGAGTATTATTAAACTTGGATAATATGAAATATGAATCCCTAATATTTGTCCTTTTGTCTCACTAGATTCGTTCTCTAAAATGTTATTCATCATTCTCAGTCCTTAATAGGTGATACTTGATGAATATCTTTGGCTTGTAATGCAAAAATGAATTATTATCTGATGAATATCTTTGGCCCGTAGTGCAAAGATGAATATTTGATGCAAGATGTATATTGATTGATGTTACAGGGATAAAATATTGATGATGAATTTTTAAATCTTAGAAGATATTAGAATTCATTCTCTACATGACTCTTCTAATGGATTGCTGTTTTCGCTGCATTTGTTGATCTAAAACTTAATGTCTATTATATTTTATCAGATTTTCCCCTGTTGAAGACTAATGATAATTTGTTGTATATTATCTTAGTCATAATATTCTTTACTGGGCTAGTTGAGCTCACCCTTTTCCTTGTTGTTCCATTTTTCTTCTCAGGAAGCGAGAATATAGAAGGAACCAGTCGGGGTAGAGAGTGATGGTTTTAGAAAGTTGTTTTAGCAGTCCTCACTATTTTTGTAAAATAGTGTATGAATAATTGTAATGAGGACTTATTTGAGTGTGGATATTGTCTAGAAGACAATATTTGTATTTAAACTCACAATATGTGGTGTCGTATTATACACGGCAATTGTAATAATGAAGTTGTAGTTTTCTTTCTGTACCATGTATTTGGCGACTCAGAATAGGTGTTGTATACCTATTTTGGGGGCGTCACATCAAGTATAACCATTGATAACCTAGGACATAGTTCAAGGTCTTATCACCCACAGAAATCTTTTGATTCTTGTTATTTATTCTTGATTCAAAAGTTGAGCTTTTATTCCAGAAGTCTTTGATTCACTCGTATGTTATTATATTGTTATTCCATTGTTATGTTTGTGGGCAATCATGCTCACTCTTACGTAATAATAACATTGCAATTAAGAATGAAAGGTCTGACGAGCCTTCTACTAGCAAAGGCAAGGGCAAGATTAACAAGTGATGAAGACTTGTTATTTTATGTGATGATGTATTTCTGTTTTAGACTTATGTTAATGATGTACAAGATGATTAATTATTTATGTTTCTGCAATTAAGATTTAAGGTTAGTATGACCTGGGATTTATGTATTTTTATGATGTAACTCCTTAAGGAGAGGATTTATTTCTATCTATTAATGCTTTCATTTATTATAGATAGATAGACATATGATGTTTGTATAGTGAACACCAAATCACGTGGGAATTGAAGTACCCGGATTTGGGGATGTCACACATGGTGTACCTGTTTCCATAGTATCATATCGAGACCCACGTTTTACTTCAAATTTTTGAAAAAGCCTTTAGAAACATTTAGGAACACAATTAAGATTGAGTACAACTTATCATCCTCAGACAGATGGACAGAGTGAAAGAAACATACAAACATTAGAGGATATGTTGAGAACATGTATCATAGACTTCAAAGGAAGTTGGGAAGATCAGTTACGTTTAGTCAAATTTGCCTATAACAATAGTTATCATTCTAGCATAGGTATGCCACCCTATGAGGCCTTATATGGAAGGAAGTGTAGAACACCTTTATGTTTAGATGAAGTCGGGGAAAGACAAATGCTAGGACCAGAAATAATTCAACAAACTACTGAAACCATCAGAATTATACATCAGTAATTGCAAGCATCTCAAGATCGACAAAGTAAATACACTGATCCACATCGTCAACGACGAAACTTTAACGTAGGAAGCCACATATTCTTAAAGGTATCTCCTTGGAAAGACAAAATACGTTTTGGTAAAAAAGGAAAACTAAGTCTGAGATTCATTTGACCTTTTGAAATTTTGAGAAGGATTGGTGAAGTTGCTTATGAAATAGTACCACCTCCTGAGTTGAATCATATCTATAATGTGTTTCATGTGTCTGTATTACGACCATACAAACCTGATTATAAACACGTTATAAATTATGAGCCAATTCAAATAGAAGAAGATATTTCTTATGTAGAAGAACATGTGCAGATTATCGACCATAAAGAACAAGTCCTGAGAAATAAAGTAATAGCATCGGTTAAAGTGATCTGGAGAAATCAGAACGTTGAAGAGGCTACATGGGAGCTCGAAGATAAAATGCGAGAGAATTATATTCAATTATTTACTTAACTTGTACTTTAATTTCTAAGACGAAATTCTTATTTGGATATGAATCCTGTTCCTATTCCGAGATTAAATCTTGTTGGATTTATTTTCTGCCCTTTGCCAAATTTTCAGTTCGTGTTCCTTATGTTCTGAGAGTCTGAGGTTTTCTTTGTTCTTCCCTGTTTGGGGTTTAGTATTTTCGTGCTTATCCTCCATGGGTAAACAACTAAAACGCTCAAAATCCAAATCTGTAACGAAGCGGCCTCGGTCAAAGCTGGTGCTCGGTTCTTTCGAAAATGCTTGTGTTGAGGATTGCTTTGATTCTTCTAGATCTAGTTTCAAATCTGCCGTGTCTAGTCTAAAGGATGCTAATTTTGCTTTGTCAGATAATTTCTACTCCTCAGATGAGGATGGTTTGTCTATTGTTCCTTCTGATTCACCATTGAAGGTGAGTGAATCTCACTCTCCTGGAGCTGCGTGTGTGTTACCTGATGGTTTCCATGGGACCCACTCAGCTGCTTGTCTCAAGGAACCTTTGGACAGTAGGCCATATGCGTGTGATGATAACCTTCAGCCTTCAAATTGTCTGAATGGAAACTCACCTTCTACTGCCCATTTTAATTGTCTGGGACCTGCACTTGCACCTCAACTCACCCATCAAATTGGTTACTCCTCTCTGTCTAAGGAGGGCGAGAACTCTTCTCCCATTGCCAGTGACTCTTCGACTCACGGTAGGACTGCTCCCGCTTCCTCAGGTTCTTTGCTCCATCATAAGGTATGTCCGCTTAAGGATCATGATATTCTCTCCATTCCTTCAAAAATCTCACAACATGGAGTTCATGTTTGGTCCCTCTCCCTTGTGGGTTCGTTTGTTGGTTGTATGAAATCTATTCACTATGCTACCTTCTGGGCAAAAAACATCTGGGGGGACCGAATTAATAAAGTGTATGCTAAAGGAATTGGTCTTTTCATTTTCAATTTTAAGCTAGAGGATGATTTGCTAGGTATTCTCAACTCTGGTCCTGTATTCTTTGGAAAATCCCTCTTGATTCTTCATCGTTGGCAGCCTGGTTTGGAATTGGTTAAATCTGATCCTACTACTATTCCTATTTGGATCAACTTCCATAATGTCCCTCTAGCCCTTTGGCATGATGATGGTTTTGCTTATCTTGCTAGTCATTTTGGTAAACCTTTATTCCTTGACGAGCATACTAGGAAGGGAATCAAACTTGCATATGCTAGAGTATGTGTGGAAATTGAGGTCGTCACTACTGTTCCAAGTTCCTTTAGAATTCAAATTGAAAATTGTGCTCCTCATGAAATCAAGGTGGAAATCCCTTGGCAGCCTTGGAAATGCTTGCATTGTAAAGCGTATGGTCATTCCGATGCTTCCTGCACACTTAAGCCTCGAGCTATGGCACAGAATTGTGGGAAACGCAAGCCTTTTAGGAAAGAGGTGGAGAAACCCTCTTCTCCTATTCTGCCCCCGAAACACTGTAACGAAGTTCAATCTAGTAAGGTTAAGCAAAATGAACACCCTCTTGGGGATTCACTGGCTTCCACTAGTATAGATTTGCCCTTGGACCTTAATATTGGATTTCAGGCCGCTAGCCCAAGAAATGTTGATTGCAATGGGAAGGTTTTGACCATAAACTCACCGGAAGTTACATCCTCTAAGCGAAAAGATATATCCCCAGGATCATGTTCGGAAAAAAAAGTTCACTTTGACAAAACTACAGTTTTAATGGATATAGCTAATATTGCTAAAAAAGATGCCCTCGCTACTATCTCCTTTCCAACCCTCAAATCATGCTTAAAAATCTCCACCGGGAGAACTGCAATGCGGCTAATCGAAAATAAACCACCTTGACTTCTTATGTTGTCATGGGCTGGTTGGTTGCTCCCCATGTGGTTTTCAGCTATTTTTTTTTCGAGTTGTTTGTCTGGCTTTGTTTTGGCCTATGTCTATGTGTCATATCAGGATATCAATTTTGGTTCCAACTGCTATTTGGTTCAGTTGTGGCTTCTGTTTCCTTTCTTGTTTTGCTCAGTTGGTTCTGGTCTGATTGTGCTTGGCCAAATGGAAGGTGTTGATATTTTCGGCTGGTTATTTGGCTAGTTTTGGGAGTTGCTGTTCTGGACTGTTTTCAGATTGGATGTTTTGATGTTGGGTTTTGGGTTACCCAGTTAGTTTTCTGATTTGAATGTTTTTTTTCTACTCATATCTTTTAATGTTCAGATCTAAATTCTCAGTAGGTCTGTTCTTGGTTGGGGTTTGATTGTGTTTGGGTATGGCCAGAATTGGCATGACAGTGACCCCCGTGCTGTTTACTTCCCGGTGGTTCCTTGCTGGAATTCTTCAGTGGTCTGATTGGGCCTGCTCTGTTCTGTCTGTTTGAACCATAGTGGGCTGCCTACTGGTAATCCTTCCCTGTAGCCGGTATGTGCCGAAGATGAGATGTGTTTCAGCCGTTGTCACGTGGGTTCTGTTTTTGAGCAATGTGATGAAGGGTGGTGATGGATTAGTATCTAGGTCCCACGATAATCCTTGACTGATTTCAAATTTATATTTGTAGTCCTGGTAAATTTAAACTCATATGGGCAAATTACCCATGTGGATTTCTGGTTTTGATGACTATTGACCTAACCTCGGGTTATGAGGAATTGTGATTAGGTTAGGTCTTTGGTTTCCTAGCTTTTTCTAGGTGTTTTAGTCCTCTCGGGAGAAGAGGACTATGATCTGATCTTCATTGTAATATCTAATTTTTTGCTTTTTATACACAAACAAATTTAGCAAAAAAAAAAACCAAAAACCCTAATAAAAATTTTCGTTATGTAAAATCCCGTTATATCAATCAAATTTCTCCATTCTAAATGTATTATGTGTTAATATATACTCTATTTAACAAATTCGATCAAATAAAATTTCATCTAAAAAACTTCGTGCTTGACACCTCGTGCTTAAAAAATTTCTTTCAAAAATGGACTTTTTGGTATATTTGTTTTCACAAGTTGCTTTGTTGTGACGCCCCCAAAATTAGGTATACGTCACCCATCTTGGGTCGCCACTTACATGGTACATAAATTCAAATATAACTTACTAATACAACTGTCGTGTACAAACGACAAAACATAAACTGTGAGTTTGAATACAATTATTGTCTACTAGAAATTATACAAACTCAAAAGAAGTCCTCATTACAATTATTATCACACCATTTCACAAAATAGTGAGGACTACTAATACTATCCTCTAGACCATCACTCCGTTCCCCGACTCGTCCCAGCTATATTCTCATTTCCTGAAGAGAACAATGAAAGAAAGGGTGAGCTCAACTAGTCCAGTAAGAAATATTATGACTAAGATAATGCAGAATAAATTATCATTAGCCTCCAACAATGTTAAACTGATAAAATACAATAGACATCAAGTTTAACTGCAGCGGAACAAGCAATCCATTAAAAGAGTCAAGTAGAGAATAGAATCTACAATCTTTTATGATTTAAAAAGTTTTTCATCACTTTTATCGCAAATAATCTACATCATTAAATCATCCATGCACTACAGGCCAAGGATATTCTTTAGCATCACGACCACGATTTATCCATGCACTACGGGCCAAAGATAATCGTGTTTTCATCAACGGTCCTGATCATGCCATAAAACAATTCATCATTGCTCCCTTGGCCGAAGAGAATCCATATCCATAATCATACCAAAAACTGTCCATCAATGCTGTGACAACCAGAAAATTTTTAAAATCTTAAATGATTGATTTAAGGTCAAATAATTGATCTAGACAGAAAATGAGTGTATGCGTTTGATATTATTAGGGTAAAATTTTGATGATTTCAAAATTCTGTGAAGAATTTAGGTGAATTATTAAGGATTAAGGATTTATGTGATTATGTTCTGTGAAAATTGTTATGTATGTGTACAGAATGTGGTTAAGGGTCAAGGGTTGACCAGATTAATTATATATGTGTCAAACCCTAAGTTTATATTAAGAATGCCAACGTTCAGTTAGAAAACCCTAACGTCTGATAAGAAACCCTAGAAATCGGTTCTGGAAACCCTAGTTTCAGTTCTAGGAGTCCAAAACCCGAAATCGGATATTGAAAACCCTAGATTGGGAATGCATTGATATGTATAAGGTTAAACATAATTAATTTTAATTTATTTGGAAAAACCCTAATGAATTATTGAAAACCCTATTTGATTATTAGAAAACCCTAATACCAGATTTGAAAAACCCTAGTCTTAGATTCTGATAAATTGAAGCCCTAATCTGGGAATAGAAAGGATAATTATAATGCTTATGTGGTATTAATTATACTACAAATTAGGGCAAAGCTTAATTAATTAGCAAACCCTAATTTCAAATTTAGAAAACCCTAATTTCCAATTTTTGAACCCTAATTGTACAGTGGTGGATTTAATTGCTATATTAGCAATGTTAATTAGGAAATATAAATCCTAATTGTCAAGTTATTAGAAACTCTAATCTAATTAGGAAATCTAATTTCTAAAATTGAAATATTATTTTTCTATTTCAAACCCTAAAATGTGGTTTTGAAACCTAATGTGTAAATTTGACCCTATATATATACACACACACACATATAACATCTTATATTTCCGCAACCGTGTTTTCTTAGATATATAAATGTAAATTTAGAATTCTTTGAATCCAGTTGAGATCCTTGGGAACTATTTATCTGAGTGAAGATATTAGTGATATGGATTGTTCATGTTATTACTGATATTTTGGATTTCAGATAAATAGTTACTATCGATACGATAGTATAAATTCGATTGGCATAGATTATACATATGGGTGAGGATATTAGTAATATGGAATGTTCATGTTATTATTGATATTCTGAATTTCCGATAGATAGATTCTATTCACAGACATAGTTCATACATCCAAGTGAGGGTGTCCAAACACAGTAATAGTTCTCCTAAGAATTATCATCTGTTATAGGATACTGTGAATTTTTGATTTATGAGAATTATATCTGATAGTTCCTTAATTTAATATAAGCTTATAATCAGATACCATCGGTGTATAGGTTTAATTGCATTATTTTGATTCTTAGTAAGCACCATATCAGATACCATGGGAGTATAGATATGGGGGCGTTACATTTGTACTATGTATTACGCAAACATTTTAACGCTATTGCGTAGCTCTAAAATAATCCCCTAATATAGGGTTGTTCATCTCAGCTTAGATTATCAGGTTTTGAACCAAAGAAAGTTTGGTTAGGAATTAACTTCAAAGAAATTCTAGATATTTAGAACGCTCATCAACCAAATACTGGTTGAATCAGATGGGGACCGATAACTATTCAAGAGTTTGATTATAATATCTTCATGAACAAGGTATATCGATGAATCAATAAGAGCTAGAGTATTAACAGTTTCTAAATTGAACAAATGTTATCATCGACAACTTGCTTTCAAAATTGTGTGAGTACATAAGCAAACCAAAGAAAGTTTAGTTTTGGTTGACTTCAAGGTAACTTATAGTTTAGAACATTCATCAACTAAGGATTAGTTGAATTGGTAAAGAATCACTATGCAACTTAGAGTTCGGTACAATAACGGAAGATAGTACAATGACATTGGAGAATGAAGATCAAACAACAGTTATTAGTAGCTGAATAAACACATTTCTTACAACAACATTACAAACTTTGAAAAACAAAGTAATCTCGTTTGGAATAAAGAAATAAAGATTAATTAACTTGCTCAACAGTAAATGAGGGTTAAAGAACTTGCATAACAATAAATTACTCAACAAGAGATTAGAAATAGAGAACTTGCAAAAGTATATCATGATAATGAAAAGTAACTTTGCTGAATAATAAAGTAGCAAAGGTTAGGGAACTTGCCTCTTGTGTAAGCTATACAATTACAACTCATTTACTCCAATATCCTACACATACCATTAAGATTATCACATCAATTAGCTACATACACATTAACCTCATAGATTCATTTCTTATCTTAGTTAAGTTATAACCTTTAGTTTAAGGTCTAACCATATTAATAAACCACATAACACGAATCTGAAAACTCACTAACACATACATAAGACTTTTAGCATCCACATCACATTTTTAAATCTTATTAATCAATACTACATTTCTCTATAATCAAACTTGAAGTTCAATCAAGTGCTTAAGTCTTCCTAGGACTACTTACTGATTTTATATTAACCACATTCCATAACTTATAATGTTCATCTCAAAATCACAAGTGTTAGCTTCATAACACCCATTCATTATTCATTGTGTACTTTAAATAATAACATAACGCGTTCGTAACTTACTAATCATTTTACAAAATTGAAATTATCAATGACATGACTCGATTCTGTTTTAACCTCCTTGTTACATGCTTGACACATTAACATATCCTTAGACCAAGTTATAGTGGTATCCCAGGTCTGCAGCAGTAGTAGAAGCCACTGCCTTAGATCAGTGTATGGCACAGCTGCGCCATACAATAGCCTGGGACCCCATTTCTGGCCTTGGCATTGGCGCTGCTGCGCCGTGCACAGACAGAACTAGAGATAGCAGTGAACAGTAGCCGACTTTAGCCCAACTTACACAAATTTCACCAACCAAACAGTGAAATTAACACATACAATTAATATAAAACTATCATCAAAATATGTTTCCTCACATATTCATCAACATAGAACAATTTAACAACACTTTTAACTATTTTAATTCCTTGAATTTCATGTTTTTATACAAAATTCCATTTTTTACATTCTTCACAAAATTTGACACTGTGATCACAATTCTTGTCCAAATTACTTCGTTCAAACTACGTTATCTTCGTTTCTTAATGTACTAGCATAAAAAAAAACTCAATTCATAGTTTAACATACAAATTGACCACTAAAATTTGTACTTTTACAAGCTATATGTAAAATACATATACTGTAATTACTTTCTTTCTTTTAAACGTAATTAGCATAAATATTCTTATCTAAACACTAGTTCTAATCATCACAAACATATACAATAACAAGTAATCAGTTGTATATCAACAATTCAAAAAGACGAATTCACATAAATTGAAGTTATATGCCGTGAAATTCATATATATACATATATATAAATATATAACATTAAGGTTATGAGTAATACCTTCTTATGCTTGAAAATCTTTGTTATCCACTGATAATTCCTAAGAAACACAGGAATCTCTCAATTCTCTCTCAAACTCTCTCAACTTCTCATTGTAAACCTCCTTCTTCCTTCCTCAGTATAAGCCAAAACTAAACCTTTTACGTAACATAAAGGAGACGCACCCAACATATGTAACTGTCGTATACTTATTATAATACTAATTACATATCAGTTAAAAAAATAATATATTTTATATTTATTATTTATTTTATTTTATTTTATTTATATTATTTAAAAAACTAAAAATCCCAAAAGTCATAAGACTCTGTTTGACAAAACCCTTTAAAATTAAAGACTTAATATTTTAAGCCTTGTTTGGCAACACTAAATTAAATTCCTTTAATTTATTATAATAAACAATTTAGTTTATAATTTATAATCACATATTATTTATTTCGATTTGCATATCCAACATTAATCAAATAAATTATTTACACATACTATATTTTAAATAAATTTTCCACATAAATAAATATTATAAAATTATAATCTCACTATAATTAAGTTTAATAATTTAACATACCGTTTTAAATTATTAAATCAAAACAACCATATAAAATCTCATGTTATATTACAACTCTCTAAATTATAAATTTAGAATATTATCTAATAAATTTAATTCATAAATATTTACTAATAATAACCGGGTTAAATATTTTCTAAGTCATTGTACTATATGTGAACTTACAACTGGGTCACTGAACTTTTTTTTCTTACAGTCAACTCACTAAACTCGATTTTTCTAAGAAAAAGTTAAAGAAACCGTTACACTAGTTTGACTGTTAACGGAAAACGGCTGAGTTATCAAAAAAAGCTTATGTGGCAGTTAGTATGCGACGTGACAGTGATGATGTGGATTTGTAGAAAATAATTTATTAAAAAATGGGGAAAAATATTTTAAAGTATAATATAAATTTAAAAAATTAGCCAAAAAATTTATATTATACTTTAAAATAAATTTTTCCTACAAATTCACATCATCACTGTCACGTTGCATACTAAATGACACATAAGCTTTTTTGACAACTCAGCCGTTTTCCGTTAACAGTCAAACTAGTGTAACGGTTTCTTTAACTTTTTGTTAGAAAAATCGAGTTTAGTGAGTTGACTGTAAGAAAAAAAAGTTCAGTGACCTAGTTGTAAGTTGGCATATAGTACAGTGACTTAGAAAGCATTTAACCCAATAATAACCACATCAATAGAATACTTATTTAATTTAAGAAATACTTTAAATTACAAAACAACAACTTCATCAATAAAATATTTATTTAATTTAATAAATATTTTAAATTACACATAAAATCTTAGATTGTTGCATCCTTCCCTCCTTACAAGGATTATGTCTTTTTTTTTTTTTTTTTTTTTTTTTTTTTTTGATAATGTGGAGTTTCCCAACCGCAGTCGGACTAAGTCTCCCCACCCCGGACCAGGCTTTGCGCACAGGCTCGGCCTAAGACATGGCTCCGCCCAGAAATGTGCGATCCGTGGCCACACGGACCAGTTTTAATTGGCCCTCACACTTGTTACAGGCGGGGATCGATCCCAGGATGCCCGAGATTACGGTTCACCCCAGGTGAAAACTTACCGCTGCGCCAAGTGTTGTGGTTCAAGGATTATGTCCCCAGAATCACAACTCAAACAATCAAATAGTCACATTCTCTCTTCCTTAAAAAGATTCTATTCCCAGAATCGAAGACACAGATTAAACAAATAACTCAGGGTAATTCTTTTTCATTACATCCTCGAGTTCCCACGTAGCCTCTTCGACATTGTGGTTCCTCCATATCACCTTCACAGAAGGTATCAACTCATTCATGAACACTTGTTCTTTCTTGTCAACTACCTGGAAAAAAATTTCCTAGTAGGACAACCATAATGATTCGTACTTGATCACATGATTACAGTCAAGCTTGTTCAATTATATCACCGAAACATAAAAAACATTGTGAATGCGCTTTAACTGTAGAGGTAACGATACCTCAAACCCATTTTTTTCAACTTTATCAATGCTCCCTGCCATAACCGTTTTATACCCAATATAGTTCATCAAACTTACCATACTTTGGAAATCCAGGAACTTGCCATAATCATATGAGTTTAGGAACTTATACTAGTCAAACCATAGGCGTCCATTCACTGAGGGGTTCAAAACATACCATATGATTATGAGTCATGAATTTACCATAGACTTTAGTTTTAAGAACCGAACCTAATCTGAATATCATCTAACTTAATCTTAAAAACCTCTAACTACCAAATATATACATGAGAATATGACTCGATATCAGAGACATCAATATTGTTGGATTTTTCAAAATGCAGTGGTAGCACAAGGGGAGATGGGTTAGTTTCTCTCTCTAGATTTTGCTCTCCCTTCTCACTAGGATTTTAGGCGACCTCTCCCGTCCTTTCTCTCCCCCGTTACCGTTAACTTCCATTTTCTTTCCTTTTTTATTCTCCCGCCCAACCTCACCTACCTCTCCATCCTTACCAAAATTTCCTGTTTACCCTTTCTGGTCTTCTACTCTTCCATCCTCCTGCTACCGTTCCCTCCCCTCCGGCCTCCTCTCCTCCGTCGTCTACCACCCCTCTCCATGGTTAGCCATTCTCATCTCTCTGCTGGAAACTCCCTGAGCTCTGTCTCTAGGGATTTCTTTGCTGAATTTGGTGTCTCAAACCCAAACTCTCCCTCTCTTTCCTCTCCTTTGGTGCTCAGCAGTGCTGACATGGCTGTCTCCGCTGACCTATCCCTCAACGTGGATGCATTTGCAATGCTAGAATCAGACCCAAATCCTGTTACTGCTGATCTAAGTTCTGAAGACTCTACCTCACTTGCAAATGAGATAGGAAGCAACCTGGGTCAAGCTCTTACATCTAATGTTTCTGAGATCTTCAAAGCTGCTCAACACTTCTCTCAAAAGGATCGAGAGGAAGTTTTATCTGAAAGAAAGAAAAATGCAGATCTTATGGAATGCTTGTTGGCGCATGGACTCTCTGTTAACGATATCAACGCTTTTGTTTCTGATGGGACACTAGCAACTACTGGTCAGGCCCTCAAGATGCCTATTGGAAGTACTCAAAAAACTTCTGCTGCACGTCTGCTGGTGCCTTGCTCTGTTTCTGGCCAGTCTACCCTTGGCAGATCTCTGGACCCTATTCCCTCTGCTATAGCTGCTATTAAACCTGCTGCATCTCCGGTCGAGCAAGGCGAAAACCCTCTTTTAAACCCTGGCCCACCTAAATCCTGGTGTGAGGTGGTCTCTCCTAACTCTGGAAAACCTTCCCGTTCTCTTTCCTACCACCCTCCCTTAACCGAAGATGGTCCGATTCTAGTTAAACCTCCCACCGATGTGCTCAAACGTGGAAACTTGCTCTGGTCTTCCAGCCTTGTGGGTTATTTCTTACACTCAAATGTCCCCTTCAAGGTTGTCGAACCCATTGCCAAACGCCTCTGGGGCAACATGGGTCTCACAAGTGTTTTTCTCCATAGCAAAGGCTACTATATTTTCAAATTCAAATCTGTCTCTACTAGAGACAATGTCCTTGCCTCTGGTCCTTGGCACTTCGCCTCAAAAGTGATTGTCCTACAATCTTGGAAAGAAGGAGTTGAATTTTCAAAATCTGATCAGCTCAAAATTCCCATTTGGGTAAAGCTTAGCCAAATCCCTCTTTCTTACTGGTCTGATGAGGGTATTAGCTACCTTGCTAGCGCCATAGGTAGGCCTTTGTTTACAGATGAAATGACTTCTAAGCATGACTTAATGCACTTTGCCAGAGTCTGCATTGAAGTCCAAGCTTCATTCTCTTTTCCTTCCTCTATTAATGTTGTTGTTCTTAACGAAGAAACTTCTGAAGACATTATTGTCCCGGTTAGTGTTGAATACCAGAGTAAGCCACCTTCATGCCCTTCCTGCAAAGTTTTTGGCCACTCTCCTTTGAAATGCCCCAAATCCAATTTTAAATGGGTGCCCAGAACAAATGCTCAACCTGAATATGCTCCCAAACCTGCTGACGGCACTTCGGCCCCTGGCCCCTTACTTCCCACTCCTGCTCCTGCTGTTGTCAAAAATCCACATGCTGGTACTCATGCAAATGACTGGGTAACTGTCTCCCGAGGTGCCAAAGTTGGAAATAACCCGACTCCTTCTCTTCCTATCTTGGCCTCGCCTAACTCCTTCTCCCCCATTGCAAATGCTATTGTCTCTGATGTTCTCTCTCCCTCTGACCTGGATTCACCCCCCATTAACTGCCCTATATTGAACAAGCTAATTGCTATTGATGAGAAGGAGGGCAAGGACCTGAAGCATAAGCAAAGATCTGGGCTGGACCCTTCTCAAGATGCTAAGCGTAAGAACAAAGGCAAGGGCCAGGGGGGAAAAACTTCCTGCTAACCACTACCCTCTTATTTTTCTATGTTAATGTTAGCGACATATAATATTAGAGGTCTTAATAAAAAGCCTAAGCAGACTTATGTTAAACAGTTAATCCTAGATAATAATATCTCCCTCATTGGTCTGTTGGAAACCAGAGTCAAGCAGCATAAAGCAAGTAGAATATCCAATAATATTTGTAGGAACTGGACTTGGTTTTATAACTATGATTACCACTACAATGGCAGAATTTGGGTTGGTTGGAACCCCAACATCTGGCAAGTGGATATCCTCTTTGTATCCTCCCAAGTTATTCATTGCAACATCAAGCACTTAGCAAATGACTGTACTTTTTTGGGTTCTTTTATCTATGGTCTGAATTCTATATCTGAAAGGAAGAACTTATGGGCTGATTTATCCTCTCTTAGTTCCCCTCTCAACTGGTGTGTCCTGGGTGACTTTAATGCCATCAGCAACCTTAGTGAAACTGACAGGACTGAAACCGATTGGGACTCTGGTATGGAGGATCTCAAAGAGTGCTTGCAGAACCTTGAAATGGTTGATATTAGGGGCATTGGTCCCTTCTATTCTTGGTGGAACTGCCAAATTGAAAATCCAATCCATAAAAAACTAGATAGAGCTTTGGGAAATGCATCATGGCTCAACTCATTTCCCCTTGCCCAAGCTACTTTTGCCCCCAGAGGAATGTCTGACCACTCTCCTGTCATGCTTAACCTTGGCATTCCGGCTTCAAGGTCAAGGAAGCCTTTCCAGTTCTTCAACCACATGATTCTCTTGGATGGCTTTCACGAATGTGTGTCTTCTGCCTGGATGCAACCCGACCTAGGTAACCCCTTTCATATCCTTACTGCCAAGCTTAAGAGAACTAAAAGAGCCTTAGTTACCCTCAATAAATCCATTGGAAATATATCATCTTCTATTAAGGAAGCAACTTCAAACCTCCACAGAGTCCAATCCTTGCTCTCCAACAGGCCACTTGATCTGGATCTCATTTCCCAGGAGCAGAGCTGCCTTCAGGTTCTTTGGAATTCCTTGGCTCTAGAGGAAACTCTCATCCACTAGAAATCTAGAGCTACCTGGCTTGCTACAGGGGATAGAAACACCAAATTTTTCTCCAATCTGGTGAAAAGCAGGTGGAACTCAAACAAAATCCTTTCTATTTATAGCTCTTCCGGCGATCTGGTTCAGGGGCAGGAGGAGGTTGAAATTGTGGCTATGAATTATTTCAAGGATTTGTTCAATTACCAGCAACTACCTCCTTCAGCTGTTTTTGAAGATTATGGAGTTCTCCCTACCAAACACATAACTGTCTCTCAAGTTGACATCCTTTCGGCTCCTATCACAGCTACTGAGGTATTCAAAGCTCTCAGTGGTATGAAGCGAAACAAAAGTCCAGGCCCGGATGGTTTTAACATGAATTTTTTCACTCACTGCTGGGACATTGTTGGTGAAGACTTCACAAAAGCCGTTCTATTCTTCTTCTCTTCCTGCCGAATGCCTCGAGGTGTAAACTCAACTGCCATTGCCCTTATCCCTAAGTGCTCGAACCCCTCTCTCATGTCTGATTTCAGACCAATATCATGTTGCAATACAATCTACAAGTGCATATCAAAAATTCTTGCTGATAGACTCAAATTGGTCCTCCCCTCTATTATTGATAAGGCCCAGTCTGCTTTCATCAAAGGAAGAAGCATAAGCGACAACATATTCCTTGCCCAGGAGCTATTCCGAAACTACCACCGAAAATCTGGTCCTCCCCGGTGTGCTTTAAAAATTGACCTAAGGAAAGCGTTTGACACGCTAAATTGGGACTTCCTAATGGGCACCCTCAAATCCTTCCATTTTCCCTCTCAATTTCTAGACTGGATCTATCCCTGCATTTCCACTGCTATGTTTTCCATCAAGGTCAATGGTTCCCTTGCTGGATACTTTGGTAGTACTCGAGGCCTAAGGCAAGGCGACCCCCTTTCCCCCTACTTGTTTGTGCTAGTAATGGAAATGCTCTCCCTTAAACTCAACTGGGGTTCAAAACAATCTGGGTATATTCACCACTGGCGCACTAAAACCAGCGACATATCTCATCTCCTTTTTGCTGATGACATCTTAATCTTCTGTCATGCCAACCTTCAAACCATTTCAATAATACATTCATGTATCCACTCTTTCTCCCTATTCTCCGGTCTCATTCCTAATATTCATAAGAGCCAATGTTTTTTAGCCTGCGAAGACCCTGAAACAAAAGCTTCCATCCTATCTTTCCTGGGCTTCACTCATGGTACCTTCCCCACCAGATTTTTGGGTGTCCCCCTAATCTCTTCTAAGCTTTCATACCAGGATTGTATTCCTCTTATCCATACAATCACACAAAGAGTCTCTTCATGGACTGCTACTGCCCTTGCTTATCCTGGTAGGGTCCAACTCATAAAATCTGTGCTCTTCGCAATACAGTCGTATTGGAGTACTCATTTCCTACTGCCTAAAGCAGTCATTAGAGCCATTCAGTCTATTCTTTGTCGATTCCTCTGGAAGGGAACCTCCCTTACTCCCTATGGTGCTAAGGTTGCATGGCATAACATCTCACTCCCTACTGAGGAAGGGGGTCTGGGCATTAAAAGTCTCCTAGATTGGAATAAAGCCCTTCTTCTACTACATCTCACCCATGTATTGCAGATTAACACTAAATCCCTATGGGCTAAGTGGGTGCAGACCACTGTTCTTTCTGGGAAATCTGTTTGGCAGATAGAAATCCCCACTGATTGTTCATGGATTTGGAGACAACTACTCAAGCTCCGGCCCGTTGCTCTTCCGCATCTTAAATACGTTGTTGGCTCTGGAGAAACCTTCAATCTATGGTACGATCCCTGGCTCAATGGTTCTGCCATCAACCCGAGCAGTGCCTTGCTCTCAAATTCAGGCCTAACCGTCTCTGCCACAGTCAGGGACATTATGAATTCCTCCTCCTGGCACCTTCCCTTATCCAACCATCATGAGGTAATTCTCCTCCGGGATCTAGTACAATCTGTTCCCTTCCCCTCTGCATCCATGGACTGTATCCTTTGGGACTCAATGGATATCAACTGCATTAAAGCAAGACATATTTGGGGAAGCATCAGGAACAGGAAACAGGCTGTTCAGTGGCACACAATTCTTTGGCATAAACTGCATGTGCCGAGATACTCTTTCATGCTCTGGCTTGGATTTCATGGAAAGCTCCAAACTAATGACATCACTCGAGCCTATACAGGAAGGACCTTCAACTGTCAGCTTTGTAACAAGCACCCTGAAACCTTTTCACATCTTTTCTTCATTTGTGAATACTCCACTGTCATTATAAAGGCGACACTCCAACTGGGTGGATGGCTCTCATTACCCCTGGACTGGACTGGACTCACTGACTTTATCTCATCTTTCCAAGGAAGGAAATTATCATAACATATCCTCAGCCTCTCTCTGGCTGTTTCTTTCTATAAAATATGGGAAGCAAGAAACAAAAAGCTTCACAATGGGACACTCATTCCTCCAAGATGTCTTGCTACTGATGTAATTAGTATCATTAAATCTAGATTATCTACTAATTCATCCTTCCTCAAAGCTACCAACTATTGCCAATACTACTGTAATTGGCTTAGGACAACGATCTAATGCGCATCAGATGTTATGACTGGTTTGGCTCAACGGACTTGGGTATGCTGTGTTGGCTGTTGCTGAGTTGCTGCCTTGTTTTTCAGTCCGCCATCGGGTTCGGCTGTTTGCAAATAAAGGTCTAGGATGACACCTGGGCTTAGCATCCTGGTTCGGTTCGGGGCTCGGGACCTTGTCCTCGGGACGCTGGGAATGTTGGTTTTGGCTTCGGGGTTCGGTTGGTTTTGGCTTCGGGGTTCGGTTTATATGGGTCGGCCTTTCGGGGTACAGCCTCCTGTCTTCGGATGCTGGGGGTCGATGGTTTCGGCTTCGGGGTTGGGTTGATCTTAGTCTCCATGGCAGTTCGGCAGTTCGGCTCTCATGGCAATTCGGCAGTTCGGCTTCCTTAGCGGTTGGGTTCAGTTATTGCTTCTGTTTCTTCGGGACGCTGAGGATGCTGGTTTCGGCTTCGGGGGACGGTTATTATGGTTCGGCCCTTCGGGGTTCAGCTTCTTGTCTTCGGAAAGCTGGGGATGCTGTTTCCGGCTTCGGGGCTGGGTCTCCTATGCCTCATCTTCCTCTTCTGCTACTGCTCCAGTTCAGCTCGGTCCTCGGCCACATTCTTTTGGCTGCCTGGTTCTAATGTTGCTTATGTTCCCATGCTTGTTTTTTCTTTTTTCTATTGTCTTGTTTAGTTCTGCTCCTTGGCTTGGCTGTTTGCCCTTGCCTTTGTTGTCCACGATGGGGGTTGTCCCGTGTGGTTTTTCCAAAGCTTCTGGGCTATGCCCTTAGCAATTGTTTTATCTCTTTTCCTTTCTTATATACAAACAAACTTAGCGAAAAAAAAATATATACATGAGAAAAGAATCACCATTCCACCACATATACATTGATAGCGCGATACCAATATTCCAATGATTATCAATGTGATAAACCAAGTATATGCACAAAACCCCTGCCCATACAAAGGTATGTACAACTTAGTCACCATATGAGTCCTCAGTTGAAAACCCACCTAACATTACCTTACTCTTAAATTATTTTTAACTTACCCATAACTTTCTCAATGCGGATTCGTCGTATGACATTATCGAAAACTTTTCGTGTGTTTAGCACAGCACGCCTTTCGATGTTTGGACTTCCATTTAGTTTGGTAATCGATTTGCAAACGATATGACATACTTATTTCTAATTGTGTTCCACACGTTCTTGCAAACCCTTTTGAAAATTCGATGTAAATCGTGAATCTCGATTCGACACAACTTATACTGAAACACCGTGACTTGAAACACGTTAACATATAACTTCGCACACTGATCGATAGGTAATATGCTAACTTTGACATACCATAAAATTTATCACCATATCTTGCCTCAATAGCATTATCGAAGGCAATATATACTTTCGTCCTTCCTAGTTGATTCAATATATAAATTTTATGCAAAACTTCATTTTCAATTCCTAGTATTAGCGAAACCTAGTTTCTTCCTTCTACTTTCAACTATAACCATTTAGGACATTGCATTCATAATCCTTAAATCAAGTCCCGCTATCACTTCAACGTATGCTTAAATACCCCTGTGCGAGAATACACTTTAGACACTTATGGTCTTTTTATATCTCACACTATTTCCCAAAAATAAAACCTCTAAATCCTCAGAGCGACCACTAATACCTCTAGCTCCGAATCGTGAGTCGGATCCCCTTTCACCTAAAAATTTTAACTGACGCGATGCGTAAGAAATGACCCTGTCGTTCTGCCTAAACACACCGCCTAATACATTGTATGATGCGTCGCTATAAAACACAAAGTTTTCTGTATTATCTGGTAGAGACAACATAGGTGCCATACTAAATTCTTCTTCAATTCTTAAAAATTCACTTTATAATTTCCTGCCCATATAAATTCCATGGATTTCCTCGTCAATTTATCTAACAAAGTAATTATCTTGATCTTCACATAACCCACATATTATTTTCTTAATAACTTCTTGTTTTACAACATCGATAAATAACTCTACCGTACAGACGTCTTGCAACTAAAAGAATAAAATACTACCTTTGACTTCCTTAGAGTCTTAAGGTTTAAGCACTTTCTTTGACAATGACTTATCACCACATGGTTTAACTACTTTAGAGTTTCATAAATCAAATTGGAAATAAATCCATTATGTGACCTTTAATACCAACACGACAATTCCATACATCAAGTTAAAAGGTATCACTATTAACACTTTCTATATTTAAGGGAATAGTCTAACTCTTCCTGAAGTGAATCTAGTTTCTAAATGAATTCATCAGGTATAAATTAACAAATGGCTCCTGATCGGTATCAAATTAACAAGATCAAGAAACAGTCTAACGAGTCTTTTAGAGAGTATGCTCAAAGGTGGAGACGCCTGGCTGCCCAAGTTATTCCTTCCATGACAGAATCAGAGATGGTCATGACTTTCATAGACATACAAGAAGCGCCTTTCTATGAAAGAGTTTTAGCCGGAATCGGTAAACCATTTTCTGAAATGGTCAAACATGGGGAGATGGATGAGATGGGATTGAAGTCAGAAAAAATTCAAGACCTAGCTGCCCTCAAAGCTGTTGTTGATCACATCCAATCTAGAAATTATGGAAATAACCCCCGGAGGGTCCATAAAAAAAAGAGGAAGATGTTTCGCTGATACTACAGGATCAAAAAAGGCAATCAGAACATGCATATTCAAAGGTGAAACTACACTCCCTTTCAAGCACAGTCTTCAAACCCTCCAATACCAAAAGGTGGAGAAATCAAATGCCCTCGAGTGTTCACACCCTTAGGGGACACCCTCGAGAACATTCTCACTCTTCTGACAACACAGAAGAAAATTACGCATCTTCTTCCACCAGCCAGCCCTAATGGACGGGGTTTCAATGCTGCTCGAAAATGTGCTTATCATGCCGAGGCACCTGGACATGATACTCAGGATTGTTGGGCCTTAAAACACAAGATCCAAGACCTGATAGACAACGGTGAGATCGTGGTTACGAAACCAGATCAGCCTCACATTCAAGATAACCCTCTTCCTCAACACAAAGAAGAAGAGGTTAACATGATCAATTGGAGCAATGGACAGACCCTCAAAGACGGTATTGACAAATGGGATTATGCTAAGTTCCAGTTCATAATGTAACGAAAGATGAAAGCTCTATGCAAGAAAATTGAGCAATTGGCAGAATTGGTGACTTTTCAGCACCAAGTGACATGTCAATTAATTAGCCAAGAGCATACTAGTCTCCTACCTCTTGTCATGAATATGCCCTCGTCACTTTAAGAAAATGAAATGCTGGAAGACAAAGTGACAAAGAAAGTAAATGCCAAAGCCCGTCGGGATTTTGCCAACAAAAGGGAATTCACCTATTTAGGCCAACCCATGGAGGAAATCCTCCAGCTGTTAATCAATGAAGGAAGGATTAGTTCCCTTCTACCTCCAATCAACCCCCGTTCAGGACGGTATAATTATGATGGAGTATGTCAATATCACTCCCATTCTCGCAGTCATAGCATAAAAGAATGTTGGATACTCCGCCACCTAATCCAAAATCTAATTGGCAGTGGTGTCCTGCACCTAGCGGACAATGATACTGTGTTACTTGAAAGTGAGAATACATGTCCTACTAAGTGGAAGAATTTGGTAGCAGTCATATCCACTGAAACTGATGGGGCTAACAAATCACTCACAATGCCAACAATTCAACTCAAGGGAAACAACAATCCTTTAAAAGTGGCCGCTCCTGAGCCAATCAACTTGCCATACAGAGCACAATACCCTATTGTTAGCTTGCGCAAGGTTCCGTGGAATTATGGAGAAGGTGAAGGATCCACCTCTCATACCACTGCTACAGTGTTGAAGGAAAACCCACTGTATCTTCCCCAACGGGTGATGAAGTCTCCCATCAAATCCAAGGGGAAAATACCCATGGAGAAGATTAAAAAATTCCTCCGCACTATGGGTCATCACGAAGCCAAGGTGGTTCTAAGCTTGAGAGAAGCTCCACACCAAATTTCAATTTTGGACTTAGTCCTAACTTCCGAGGATCATCTGTTGAGGATCACATCAGTTGATACGGAAAAATTTCAACATCTGGTTGATCACATTTTAAACAAAAATGTGATATCCTTCACTAATGATGACATACCGCTCGAGGGGACCGATCATTGCAAGCTATTGCACATTGCGGTCTTGTCCTCCGGATACATGCTAGCTGGAGTCTTGATAGATGGAGGTTCATCTCTGAATATCTGTCCATACGCTCCCTTGGTGAAGATGAATATCAATCTCCACCGACTCTGGAGTAGCCATACTGTCATCAAAGCTTTTGACGGAGCCCGCTAGAATTTGGTCGGAGTAATTGAACTGCCAATCGAAATTGGTCCCCATACATTCTGTGTATCCTTCCACGTACTCAAGATAGATTCGGGATACAACCTGCTCTTGGGACGACCTTGGATCCATATGGCAGGGGCAGTCCCCTCCACCCTTCATCAGCAGTTGAAATACATTATCAACAAATAGCCTAGTCACGGTCAACGTTAAATTAGAGTGTCCTCAACACGGGAACATGCCATTCATCAATGCCAATGTAGATGTTGAATCGGTCAGTTTTCATGCCTTGGAAGTAAGCAATACCCAATACCATGCTATTGGAATGCCATTTCTCGAACCCAAGATTTCTATCGAGGTAATGTCGGCTACTCAAGAAATGATGTCACAGGGTCATAAGTCGAGACAAGGGCTGGGTAAAGATCGCTAGGGTATCATGTACCCAATTCTAATAACCAAGCAAACTGGAATAGCTGAACTAGGCTATTCTGCCAGTTCTAGTCATAGGAATCCTCATAAGCATTAGCAGATTCCTGCAGCTTCAACTATGCGGCGTTTATCTTCGCCTGCAAACTCTGAGTCCGAACAACCTCCTATAAAGGTGCCAGCCAATGTAATGGCTATGTTATTTCCCAAGTCGGTACCGGTAAAGGAGAAAGAAGTCTTTGTTCCAAACCCCGCAGTGGAAGAGGAGGAACAGAGAATCAAGCAAGACGTCATCCGAATGATGTCAGGCATACGCATCATCATTCATGATGAACATACCAACAGATACAC
The DNA here is from genome assembly GCA_020205505.1 of Panax japonicus. Taxonomy (NCBI): domain Eukaryota; kingdom Viridiplantae; phylum Streptophyta; class Magnoliopsida; order Apiales; family Araliaceae; genus Panax; species Panax japonicus. Next base: position 21,704,741 of record CM035107.1, on the reverse strand, counting down.
TCCAGACAATGATTGCCCAGATGTAATGGCCATCATTCGGGATAGGGAGGATGATGACAACCCCTCCATCACTATAGTCCACCTGGACTTTGCCCTTGCCAATTGGAACAACACTCCTTGCATTGGTCGACAAGGGTAAAATGGGCAGAACTCTTTCTGCCCCGTAGATATCATAACTTCTTACTTTTATATATATTATTAGCAGTTTATTTTGCCAGTATATGCTAACACTGTGTATGATCAAAACGTTTCATATATACTAAGTGAAAGCATATTTTGTTTTAGGACCCTGAATTTAGATGTGCTTGTACTTGCTGATACGGTGCCTCTTCTCCACAAGGATTGTACCTTTGATGTAGAGATGAATTCAGCCTTGATGGAAATACAGGATGACATTGAGGTGCCTCCAGAAATTCAAGAATGGGTCAAAGACAAACCTAAACCCAACCTTGATCAAACCACTTCCTTCAATCTCAGAACCTTAAAAAGCCCTAAGTTAATCCAATTTTTTTTTTTTTTGCTAAATTTAGACTGAAATAAAAGAAAGAATAAGTACATGGGGCAAACCCAAATAGTATACCATAGCCATCATAGGACAGGCCCTATGATGGCAATAGTAAACCAAAGCTAGACACTAGATAACAAGGATCCAACAAGGAACAAGGAAAAGAAACAACCACCAAATGGCTTGAAACCCACCAAAACTACAACAAAGCAACATGAAGCAAAAAACGAAATGAAGCTACTAGACAAACAAGACTAACAGACATCAGATGGACTTCAGCAGCAAGCCAGCAGATGGACATCACCTTCAGCCAACTGCCCCAGCAGAACCAATCCCAGAAGCAGCATCCAAGAAGAAGCAGCCAAGCCAAGAAGGAACCAGCACAAATGCAACCTGGCAACACCATCAGCCTAATGCCCCGGCAAAACCAAGCCCAGAAGCAGCAACCAAGGAAACATCAGAGCCATATCACAGCAGCAGAAAGGAAGCAAAGGCAGCAAAATCAGCAGGAACCAAGCAGACCCAAATCACAGACCCAAAACCAGCCCAAACAACCGCAAAGCCTAGCTAGCAAAAACCAGCACCACAGCAACCGAACTAGATCAGACCAGCCCATGATCAACATCACAAACACAGAAGATATACAGCAGATCTGCCAAGGAACACAGCAACACAGTGCTGCCAACTGCATCTAGCGAAACCCTAGCCACACAGCACCAAGAAGAACCTAGACCCAGCCCAAACTCCCCCAATGCACCCAGCGAACCAGCTGACCCAGCAACAAGCCCAACAGGCGAGGCCAGCAGCCACCTAGCAGAAGCTGGTATTCCCAACAGAGCCAATCAGACAAAACAGACCCACCAGGAACAATCAGCAGGACTGCCAAAACAGGACATCACCAAAACATGAGGAGCAGCCTCCCGAGGCCCAAACAGCAGAACCACAACAATAGCAACGAGATTCCAGCTCTGAAAGATTACAGAGTCAGATGTTGATATAATACCTTTGCTTTAATTTTTTGAAACCGAGCATTAGTGTGGAGACCACACTTAAGTAAGTGAATAATATCTTGGAGAATGATCCGAGCAGGGATTGCTACTTGAGTGAAGATTCTAGCATTCCGTTCTTGCCAAATCCTATAGACCACAACAGCAAAACCAAAATGCAGAAGGCTGTTAAGAAATTTGGGGCAGGAGCAGTCAGTGATAAAATCGATGATAGTAGACCAACTACGACTCAAGCCTCTCCAACCACATCTCCTAAGGACCGCTACCAGAATCTGAAAAGAGTAACTACAGTCGAAAAATAAGTGCTGAAAAGTTTCCCTATCTTTGGAACAGAGAACACATAAGGGATCAACTGTAAGCCCAAATAAGAGAAGCCTATCCCGAGTTCGAAGCCCATTATGGAAAGCAAGCCAAAGAAGGAAAGAATGACGAGGAGGCACAATCTTATGCCACACTAAACTATGCCACCTAACAGTCGCCCCAGCTCGCCGAATGGAATGCCAAAAGGTAGAGGCTTTCACGTCCTTAGCCCCAATACCATCCCAGATAAGCTCATCCTGACGGGCCGAATTACAAATCCTAGAACAATCAAAAGAGGACCGGAACTCAATAACTTCGCAGTAATTGGAATTAGGGAGAACCCAATCAGAATCAATAATAATACTACTAACAGAAGCAGTAGGACCAAGACCCGAATTTACAATTAAGGGGGAATGCACAGAGGAGGCCAAAGGATCCCCCAGCCAAGGATCAAACCAGAGACTGGTGTTAGCCCCATTACCAATTCTAAAAGATAGAAATCTGCGAGCTAGGCCCCTAAGTTGAAGCATTTTTCTCCAAATCCAGGAGCAATCATTTGGGATAGGGGTAGTCCAGAAAAAGTTATTCTTAAGATGAACTACACGAACCCAAGAGGCCCAAATAGAGATAGAGGAAGGATTTATGACGTTCCAGAGATGCATCATGATCAAAGCTTTGTTCCACTCTTCAAGGTTCCTAATAGCGAGCCCCCCTTCCGAAGCAGGCCGAGAGATCTTATTCCAGGCAACCTTGGAACCAAATTTCTGCATAGAAGGACCTTTCCATAAAAATCTAGACATAGAAGATTGGAGATCTTTCGGGAGAATGAAATGAGAAGACCAATAAGCTTGGATGCCATAAATAACAGATTTAATAAGTTGAAGTCTACCAGCATAGGACAAAAATCTATTTGTCCACGAGCTTATTCTAGCTTTAACCTTATCAAGGAGAGGTTGACAATCCGCAATACTTAACTTGGAGGTTAGCAAGGGAACTCCCAGGAACTTTGCAGGGAAGGTCCCTAACTGGAAACCCAAAGCAAGGATAATGGAGTCGGCCGTTTCAGGAGGAACATGAGACAAGAAACACATACTTTTCGAAGCATTAGTGTGTAAACCCGAAAAAGAAGCAAATTTCTCAAGACACTGCTTAACAATCATTACCGAATTAAGGTCTCCGTGGCAGAAAATGATGAGGTCATCCGCAAAACAAAGGTGAGTAAGAGAAATTTGACCCGTTTTCCAATGATGCTTAAAAGCAGGAAGCTTAGAATCCTTCGCGAGCATGGTAGAAAGGACCTCCATAACAATAACGAAAAGATAGGGAGACAACGGGTCACCTTGCCTGAGACCTTTCGCCCCTTTAAAATAGCCACACAGAGCCCCATTAACCTTCACAGAAAAACTTGTCGTAGTAATACATGCCTTAATCCAATACATGAATTTAGGAGGGAACTTAAAGAACTTAAGGGCAGCTAATAAGAAGTCCCAAGAAATAGAATCAAAAGCTTTCCTTAAGTCAATTTTCATTGCACATCTGGCCGGACCCGAAGGACGGTGGTAGTTCCTGAATAATTCTTGGGCCAAAAGAATGTTGTCCCCAATTCTCCTTCCCGGAATGAAGGCCGATTGGTTAGGGGATATAAGAGACGGGAGGATACATTTTAGACGAACAGCGATAATCTTGGAGATGCATTTATAGGTAGTATTGCAATAAGAAATTGGCCTATAATCATTCATTGAAGTGGGGTTAGAAATTTTTGGCACCAGAACTATCGCTGTAGAATTAGTACCCCGGAGCAAACAGCCCTGCCGAAAGAAGGATTGAACAGCATTGGTAAAAACCTTTCCAACAATGTCCCAGGTGTGGATAAAGAAATTCACATTAAACCCATCCGGACCAGGGCTTTTATTCTGCTTCATGTGCTTTAAAGTGCGCAAAATTTCGTCATCAGAGACAGCCCTTTCAAGTAACAAAGCTTGTGTAGGAGAGACACAGTTATGCTCAGCAAACTCCCAATCATGAAAAAATTGGCCCTCAACCTGAGATTGAGATCCTAAAAGAGATTTAAAGTAGACAACAGCAATACTTTGGACTTCCGACTGACTATAACACAATACACCTTCAGAATTCTCAATAGCCAAAATTTTATTCTGATTCCATCGATTCTTAACTTGGTTATGAAAATAACCAGTATTCTTATCCCCCTCCTTAAACAAGCGGAATGACATGGTTACACTACTAACCCAATTTCAGGATGTGTTTGCATGGTCTCACGAAGACATGGTGGGTTTGTCCATTGACATTGTCCTTCATCGCCTTCTTATTAAAGAAGAATTTAAACCAGTAAAGCAAAAGCTAAGGCGATTGAAATCTGAGTGGAGTTTAAAGGTAAAAAAAGAAATTGTGAAACAATTTCAAGCTGGCATCATCATGGTGTCCACATATCCTGAGTGGATATCCAACATTGTTCCCGTGCCTAAACCCGGAGGGAAGGTGCGAGTCTGCGTGGATTACCGAGACTTGAACAAAGCTTGGTTAAAAGATAGCTTTACTGTGCCATTTATCCACATTCTCATTGATAATACTACTTAATACAACATGTACTCCTTTGCTGATTGCTTTGCGGGGTACCATCAATCATGGTTGCTGAGGAAGATCGTGAGAAAACTGCATACATGTGATAAACTGCCAATCCATCGGCGTCATCATCACATCACAGTCCAACAAATGGAGTGACTGAGTCTGATGAAACCATCGCTCACACAATGCCCTGAGGTAACCCCAGGGACAACGACGGGGAAGGATGGAGAAGAATGCCCTGAATCCCCAATCATGCACTACCGCTCTGTAATCAGGATGAAGAGCCTGATACAGGGAGTGTATACTAAACTAATTCCCTCGAGGTTGTGTGAAGCCGGGAACCTACGTGAAATGCAGATCAACATCAAAACCCTTTAATCCTCATCAATACAAAATAAGGAAAATCAAGATCCAACGTCATACCTCGTTAGCATTCAAGTACATCGAGGGATGTCTGCTTAAGTCACGCAGAAGCTCTAGGTTTGCCACCTGAATACAAAAGAGCTCTGTACGGGGAACATATGCAGCAGGAGCGGGGTCCTCAATTAGAATATCCTCATCCTCGTCCTCAACGTATGTCACGTTAGCCCGGACTGGACGAATCACAGCCTCCACCAATCGACGAGGCTGTCTGACAGAACGGGGTCGAGGCACTTCAGAAGGCCTCCGCCGTATACCAGAAGTGGTCCTATGGGAACTACTCGGCTGATCCGGATCCATAATATCTGGACAACAAATCTCCAAATCACCTCAGAAAGGGTGTGGTATTTCCTTACCTGAAGCTTTTTAAAAATGCATTTTATTACAACATGCATGCATGCATTACTTTAACATACATCTATAGTGGAGTTAAAATTGCATGACTAATTAAATGCCTACATTTTGAAATTTTTTTGCCATAGTCCCCTTTGAAAATAAGACTATCCACATGCACATAGGCATGTCTAGGGGGCCATTCAGTAGCACACCTGCCCCAAAGTCATGTACATAATATATTCATTAAAAATCAAAATCATCAATGCATAAGGTTAACATCAATATCAGGAGTACTTTGCATTTCTACCTTTTGCTCATTGGACCTCAAATAGGACAAAAATAGCAGAAAAAGGTGGCAATTTGACTGTCTCAAAAGTTAAATTTTTTTACATCATTATGTTCAGCATGGTTTAATACTAGCATTTACTATGTTGAATATTTTTTATCAAGTCATTTGTGCATACATAATCATTAATATGTGTTCAGATGCATTTCATGCGATAACTCAATTTCTAACAGATAGAAACAGGAAAAAAAATACATACATACGTTACCAGGATAGTGCAAAACACTTGTACGGTGACATAATTTGCAGAAAATAGCCCGAACTCAGCAGATCTGAAGGAGGTTCTCAGATTTTCCTTTGTGAGACAAGATGAAAATGACTTGTGAGACCAACCTGCTGGATTATAAAATCCACGGTTGGCCACAGGTCCATCTGCTCCTGAAGCATGTGTACCTGCAACACCTCTATCGAGTATTAAAGGAGTTCTTGCGGACTGAAAAAGTCAAATCGAGAATAAAAATGCAACGCGATTGAGCAAAACAACTTACAATCCTGGTCTTCTCGAATGGAACTTCGAGTCTATACATCACTCATTGGTAGTCACCCGAACACGAGGTATACCCTGCCAATGATCTCATTTGTTACAAATCACATCCGGCAATACCTTGTAAAGGTCCAATGCCTCCAACTCCGGGTCATTACCCTAAAAGATCAATGTGATCCTCGACGGGGGTTACTATGTGGATCCCCGACGAGGGTTACAATGTGAAGCCCCGACAGGGGGTTACAACGCATATTCAACCATTAACACAAATATCAACGAAGGTCAAGAAGCCTTGACATTATCTCAGCCGATGGCGATGAAACCTATCGAAGCTCGAGAGCTATTCGAGGATTTCATGCTCGATTACTCATATTCCTTAGCAAGTCCCTGGCGGGGGTTACATCGCGTTCTGCCGTTAATTCACGCGTCAACGAAGATCAAGCAACCTTGACAAATTTTCCCCATGTGGTTCTTTTCTACCCGTTGATTCACATGCCGATGAAATACACATCAATGAAGGTCAGGCAGCCCTGACAGCATTTGTTGTTGGAAGTAAATCCAACAAAATCTTGACATGTCCTGGCGATACCAACTAGGAAAGGTCAACATCATCAAGGAGGATCGATGATGGAATATGTTATACACATCCTCAAACAGACCAAGCTTTATATCCACAGATCTCTTGCACATAAGAGGTACATCTTCAGGATTAAGTTGTTATCAAGTATCTAGGAATTTGGTGATAACCCCAACATCAACATCCTAACAGATTCGGATTACACATCAAATCTGGTCATCATTGCCAATCCCCAGTTGAAGCAACATGGAGCCAACAATCATCCCCAGCATGTTGAGCATCATGCATTTGCATCATGTTTTTACATGATACCTTGTTTGTCTTGTTGTATTTCAAGCGTCTAGGATTCTTTATCCTACTCATGCATCGCATTGCATAAATATGATAAAGAGGGGCATCTGTAGACACTCAATTTTTTTTTTTTTTTTTTTTGCTAAATTGTGAGTATTAAATAAAAGGAAAGAAAAAAGATACACATCTAGGGGCATACCCTGCGAAAGAGCTAAAAACAGCTACATCAGAGACAAGCCAATGATGCACTTGCTAGAACCAAAAGCTATAACTGCCAACATCTAAGGTTTGGATATTTGAGCGTATAAGAATTAAAATCCGTAACTGAATACAATTTGCATTTAACAATCCTAACACAGTCTTGAACGAGAGCAGTAGCAATACTAGGGGGTTCACCATGGACTCGCCTATTGCGTTCATTCCATACCTTATAAATAATAGTAGCCAAGCAAAGCTTTAAAATCCGAGATGACATGTGGTCCATTGGAGAATGCTGAATGAGGTGAATAAGCGTGTCCCAGTCACAAGGCACACCAAACCAGCCATGAAAAGCAAGCACTGACCCAAGAATCTGCCGTGAGAAGGAACAGGCAAAGAAAAGGTGCGAGAAAGATTCAGGGGCATAAGAACATAGAGAACAGGAGTCCAGCGGCCATGTCACTAGCCTCTTATGAAGCGCCAGCCAGAGGAAGAAAGAAAAGTGGGGGACCTGAAGGTTGTGCCAAATGAGTTTGAACCAAGGGACAGTAGTACCCTCACATCGAATAGAAGTCCATATATGAGAGGCTTTGACCGAAGAGATGCCTGCCCAGCACACCTGGTCCGGGCCGAGAGAAGGCAACGGGAGGTGTTGTAATTTATTTTTTTTTTTTTTTTTTTTTTTTTTGCTAAATTTTGTTTGTATATAAATATGCAAAAAACAAAAGATATTACAATGAAGATCAGAACATAACCTTCTTCTCCCGAGAAGGTTAAAACACCTAGATAAGACTAAGGAAACCAATTTCCTAACTTAATTAAATTCTTCCTCACATCCCAAAGCTAGGAAAGAGAACCAACTAAATAAACACTAACTAAAATAGATAATGACATATTTAGCTACAACAATAAGGACTTGTGTGATGCAATTGATAGCCCACTTGAGGCTGCATAATCATTTAAAATCCAAGCACCAGCCCTCAATGATCAGCACGTGAGCTACATAACGTGGGGCCCAGCAGTTTCATGGGTGGGATGTACAACCCACGTGCAGCTAAGGATGTTACAAAGCTTCAAACCAATCATTGTCCCAATTCAGCCCACGTGATGATTCAAATGACACAAAACATATACAACCAGCAGGAGACCATGTGCAGCCCCAAAATCAACCGGCAAATCACCTTGAACATGAAAGCCGGTATGCAAAAACATACTAGCCCGGACCCAAACAAACAGAATCCGGCCTATCAACCTTAACTTACGGAAATCAGATCTTGAACTCAACAATAATGAAAATGATTTCCGAACTAAACAAAGTCGACCATCAAGACTCTACAAAACCCAAACCAGCCCAAAGCTTCATCAAGATCAGATCCGAACTCTTCAAACGGGAGAGAAAGGGTGGGCCGCAGGATGAAGGGGGAGAAATGAGTGCAACAGAGGGTGGTGGTCAGAAAGAGATATAAGAGGTGGGGTTAAGACATAAGCTCAACCACCACAAACAGAGATGAACATAGGAAAGGAAGATCGGAAAAGATCCAAAATTGAACAGTAAAATGATTAATCAGTAAAAGCCGTAAAGTCAGATTTGAGAATCAGTACCAAATTAGGCTAAAACAACCCAATCGGTACAAAACAGACAACGAACCCAATCGGTACAAACAATGAGCAAATAAGAATCACGGATCAGGACGCACACAAAGGAATCCGGTCATCCGAACAAGATCCAAAGTCTAAAATCCCAAACATCAGCAGACAACAAGATCTGAAACACAAACACTACCAATCCCCTGCACAGATCATAACTTCATACCCAAGAAGAGATGGTGGGCCATAAGGAGGAGAGGGTGAGGAAACAGGTGGGCCGGATGTCAAGCCAAAGTTCCAAAACCAGATCCAAGCAACTGAGATCCACCCACTGCCAAGAAGAATGCTCCCATACTCACAGAAGAAAAAATTTAGCATAACCTACAAGCCACCAGACTTTGCCAAAATAGGTGAAAAAATTAGTTTTCTGGTTAAGACACATATGAAGTTTGCCGGATAGACTGCAAATGTGTCGAGCAAAAAGGCAGTGGAATGGGGAGAGAGTAGCAAGGGTGGGCCGGTAAGTGGAAAGAAGGAAATAGGATGGAATTGATCGGAGGTGGAGCAAAAAGCATAGGGGGGGTGTCCTAGAGAGAAGTCAGAGCTTCTCTCTCTACCCTACTTGGGACCCTTCTGTTGTAATTTCTCCTTCATCTGCATAAGGCTATGGTAATTTGATCTAGGAGGACGCCATGAACAGTGCATGATGATGTCGCTGACTTTTGCGGTAAAAGACAAACCAGAATTTGAGACAATAGGGTCTGTGCGGTGGCAAGCCAGAGGGCGATTGGTTAGCCAAGGATCTTGCCATAAGCTGATGTTCTGGCCGTTTCTTACTTTATATGTAACAAAATTTAGTGCTAAGCTCCTAAGGTTCAGAACTTTGCGCCAAATCCAGGATGCATTAGATGGAATAGGAGTAGTCCAGAAGTTGTGCTTCAAGAGAAGAGTTTTGTTAACCCATTGAGCCCAGAAAGAGGAACTTTTGAAGCTGATAATCTGCCAAAGGTGAAGCATAATCTGAGATTTGTTCCATTCGACAACTTTTTTAATACCCAGACCACCTTCTGATAAGGGCAAGGTGACACGGGCCCAAGAAACTTTTGCACCATATTTATCAAGAGAGGAGCCCTTCCAAAGAAATCTAGAAAGAAGCTGTTCAATTTGCTTGATTACCGATCACTGACATTGCTGGAGGACATATTCGTCTTTCAAGAGGGAACCCTGGAAGACAATCCATATCCATTCCGGAAACTACCGGAAGTTCAACATCAACCCCGGAACACACACCGAAGGAGACCGATTAATCTCGAAGATAACCCTAAGGTATCCAGTCTCAGTCCTAATCATGGGAATAACTACCAAGCTTGGTGATCACCCCAAGGAATGTAGTTCCAGTGATAACCCCGAAAATGCTTGTTTTAAATGCAACTAGCTTTAATCTCGGTGCTCACAATGAGACACCGAGTACCAAACACGGAGATAACACCAGGAGGACAGGCACACCTCAGAGTTGACACTGAGGACTTTCAACACTTGCAGCAGTCCAATCTCAGCGAAGCCCTGAGCAACGTCTGCTTTATTAGCCCAAACCAGCGATAAAACCAATGAGGGGTAACCTCGTCATCTTGCCAATGAGATGCCACATAACGTCGTCTCAACATTTTATACACACATCTCTACACAACGATGTCCCACAAGAATCAAGGAAAACCAATCCCGAGTGACTATTGTGCAGGGTAACGGATAGAATTTAAAGCTTGAAGACCGGAGGGCATCGTCCCATCTTCAATGACTTCGTACAAACTCTAATCCCATGCCATTGTACAAATCTCGACAATGGCGGTCCAAAATAGGTCCTATATACCTCAGTCGGATGCCCGGATTGTATTTTTAAAAGTTCGAGCGGACATTACAATCCCCTAGTGCACGTACTATGAGACGACCCGACCTGAGAAACCCGGGGCAACCCGGGCAGCCTCAGGTATATCTGCGGCTCAGCCGCAGGTACACCTGCAACTCCCCTCTCTATAAATAGAGGGCTTGGGGTGGCCATTTTGAGAAGAGAAAGAGCGAGGAAGCCCTATCAAATTTGCTCCGTACTTGCAATATACTGAGTGCTTTCCTATTTTAAACACCTGTGAGCTCATATATAGCTACTTTTCTGCCTACAAAAGGCAGTGTTTACCTACTTTAAAGATATAGAAGTCTTCTTTGGTAGCCCACTGTAAGCCTCCTCACACACTTTAAAGTCTTACTCTTCATCTTTGCACACACCCTTCTTCACGTTGAGAGTCGTGTTACGTGAGTTTGCCCGGACTTCGGTCCGTGGTTTTATTTCAGTTTGTATATACATATATTTATATATATATATATATATATATATATATATATATGGTCCGGATCAAGTGCATACCCTTTATCTTACTCACCCGTGCTTACCCCCCTTTAGGCGACGGTTTCGGTCATACAACTGTCGTCTATACTTTTAGCGACGAACAAACATATAGCGTCACTAAAAGTATAGACGACGGTTGTATGACCGAAACCGTCGCCTAAAGGGGGTAAGAACGGATGAGTAAGATAAGGGGTATACACTTGATCCTTGCTCTCTCTCTCTCTCTCTATATATATATATATATGAACTGTTATCAGACTCTGTTCGATGAGCCTGGATTTTATATCCAGAGCGTTTACTTGCTTTTATATATATATATATATATAAATTTATATATATGAACTGTTGTCGAACTCTGTTCGATGAGCCTGGATTTTACATCCGGTGCGTTGATTCGCTTTTATATATATATATATATATATATATATATATATATATATATATATATATATATATATATATATATATTGTCCCACCTGGAGTTTACTTCGTGGTGGTTGATCGCTTCTACAGCTTTCTTTACGTTTTGTCCGGCCTGGAGTTCACTTCGTGGCAGTTGATTGCTTTTGTACAGCTTTATTTACATTTTGTCCCCCTAAAGTTTCCTCTGTGGTGGTTGATAGCTTTACAGCTTCATTTACGTTTCGTCGCGCTTGGAGTTTCCTTAGTGGTGGTTGATAGCTTTTATAGCTTTATTTACATTTTCTGATCCCCCATGGAGGTGCTTCGTGGCTGGTGATCATGCCTGTATATATATATATTTACAGCTTTTATATATATATATATATCTGCTTACTGCTTTCATACAAATTGTGGTATCATGTGCGCCTAGGAATCATATGATCACAGATTCAACCTATTGGATCTAGATTCGGTTCCCGTGATGGACATTTTTAGCTGTAAGCAGCTTGTAAATTATTTTGTGGTGTCTGAATTTCCTCAGATGGTTTCCATACCCACGAGGAAGTCAGCATTATTTTGTATATTATTTTCGTACGGATGCCTAGCATCTGTAAAATAAAATCAATCCAGCCGAACACTTAATAAAATGGAAGTGTAAAAAGTCTCAATTACTATTGAGCATCAGGGTTTAAAAAAACCTTTTTTTATAAAACATCATTGCTATATCTTGCTCAAACTGAATTTTTACATAAATTCAAACCATGTGTATATAGTTACGAACGAGGCCTCGCACTACTTTTAAATAATAGCACATTGACCCACACACACACACATTCGGGTAATAGTTTCTTGAAAAGAGGCGGTCACTATGGTAACACAGATGTCGGGGGGTGCCTAACACCTTCCCTCTACATAATCAAGTCCCCGGACCCTAAAGAATCTCGGTTTCACCGACCCGTTTAACAATGTCATATCACTGGGTCAATGTGCAAACCTTTTCTCGGTTGTGTTGGTACAACCATTTAAAAAACCAACTGGCGACTCTTAACTGTCCATCGTCAACATTATACATATCGGACCTTTTTCACTTTTTTTTTTCAAGCAAATCTCACCTAAAATGAGAACACCAAAGAACAAGTAACGGAAAGGGACATCTAAAAATCCCGACGTCGACATCAATGAAATAAAAGCTGAATAAATTAAAGATTGTAATAACCCGGGATTTTGAATAATCCAAAATTTTTGAATAATTTTTTTTTAATTAATATTGACATTGACTGTTAATATTGCACGGTGTATCTGTGATATGAATCTTGAGAAAGTCAATTTGTGTATTGACTAATAAATTTAGAGTAGAGTTGTGCTTAACAAGTTTTAGAAACCCTAACTCACTCACCGATGGCTCTCTCTCTTGGCTGGTTTCTCTGCCTTCTCTCTAGAACCTTTTCAAAATTTCCCCCGCCCCTAGGCCTCACCTAACTATTCCGGCCTTACCTAACTTTCCCGGCTATTCCAACCCCCTGTCTCAGCTTCCTGGTGCCTTTCATCTCATCTTCGTCATTGTTCTCTCTCTACTTCTCTCTCTCTGTTTCAAAATTTTCTGATCCTTTACTCTTCTCTCTTCAATCATGGTCGACCACTCTCACCTCTCAGCTGGGAACTCCTTCAGCAGTCAATCTAGGGATTTGTTCGAGGAGTTTGGGATCTCTAACCCAAACTCCCCATCTCCTTCTACTCCACTAGCTCCTACTATGTTGTCATGTGTGAATCCGACTTTAACCCTGCCCCCTTGGCAGTTAGTACGAGTTCTGAGGATTCCTTTGCTTTGGAACATACTCTGGACATCAACATTGGCCCTGCTTTAGGAGCAAATGCAAAAGAAATTTTTCTTGCTGCTCAGCACTTTTCTCAAAAGGACAGAGATGAAGCTCTGTTTGAAAGGAGGAAAAACCTCCAACTCATGAATTTTCTTGCTGCTCATGGTATTTCTACTTCGAACGTCCACAACTTTGTTTCTTCTGGGAGACTCTCGGAGATTGGATCTTCCAAAAGGGTGGATACCTTGGCTCCATCCCATTCTAAGGGCATTTTGGTTCCGGTCACTTGTGTTGGAGAACCCTCTCCATTGGTGCATGAGGCTACTCTGCAGGTTCCTACTCTCCCCGCTACCTCTGTTGTAGGTACGGCTCTGGGAAAAAATATTTCAGATTCAAACTCTAACTCTAATGCTAGCAGCTCTACCGTTCCCCCTGTACCGCTCGGAGACTCAATCGGCCATCAGTTAAATACCCCCCCCCTAAGACTTGGAGTGCTGTGGTTGCCATAAATTCTGGGAAATCCTCACGTTCTCTCTCCTTCCACCCTCCTTCTATGGAAAATGGTAATATCCTCGTCCAACCTCCTGATGACATGCTCAAACGCAGTAACCAAATTTGGTCTTCTAGTTTAGTTGGCTATTTTCTTCACTCTTCACTTCCCTTCAAGGTAGTTGAGCCTATTGCTAGGAGGCTATGGGGAAATCTGGGCCTCTCAAAAGTTTTTCTGCATAACAAAGGCTATTACATTTTTAAGTTCCACTCCAAATTTGATTGTGAAAATGTGCTTGCCTCTGGCCCATGGCATTTTGTTTCTAAAACCATTGTTCTTCAAAAATGGCAAGAAGGAGTTGAATTCTCTAAGTCTGATTGTGAAACGTTCCCCATATGGGTCAAGCTAAGCCACATTCCACTGTCTTACTGGTCGGATGAGGGCATTAGTTACATTGCCAGTGCTATTGGAAAGCCTTTGTTCTCCGATGAAATGACCGCAAAAAATGATCTCTTGAACTTTGCCCGTGTTTGCATTGAAGTTAATGCCTCCTACTCATTCCCTTCCACTGTCAATGTGGTTGTTCTAAATGAAGAGAAATCGAAGAAAATATCCATTCCAGTAGAGGTGGAATACCAAAACAGGCCCCCCTATGCCCTACTTGTAAAGTGTTTGGTCACTCTCTCCTAAAGTGCCCAAAATCAAACTTCCAGTGGGTGCCTAAAGTTCCTATTCTAGTTGCCTCTCCAAAGCCTCTTGCAGCACCTCTTGCAGCACCTTTAGCAGCACCTCCATCGGCTAACTCTGGTCCTTCAAAGACAACCTGCATTGACAAGCAAAATGCCTGGAAGAAGATCCAAAGGAGCCAGATTGGGTATGGATCCTCCCCATTCCAGTTCACCCATGGTCACCACCAATCCATTCTCTCCTATTGCTACTCCAGCTGGCTCTCTGATCCAGACTTTGTCAGACTCGGAATCTCCTGCTTCAAACAATCCCCTTATTGCTAAACTCAAAGTAATAGATGAAAAGGAAGAGAAAGAACTAAAACACAAACAAATTTCTGCGAAAGACAATCCACAAGCTGCCAAGAAGAGGAAAGACAAAGGGAAAGTTGGAATACCCCCTCCTTAATTTTATGTTAGCGTCATATAATGTTAGAGGTCTAAATAAAAAGCCTAAGCAGGCTTATGTTAAACAACTTATTGTAGATAACAATATTTCTATTGTTGGTTTGCTGGAAACTAGAGTTAAATCGCATAATGCAACCAGAATCTCCAGGAACATTTGCAGTAACTGGACCTGGGTTTACAATTATGACTCCCACAGTAATGGTAGAATTTGGGTTGGATGGAATCCCACCCTTTGGCATGTGGATACCCTTTTTGTCTCCTCCCAACTGATTCACTGTAAAGCTCAGCATATTGCTAGTAATAGTACTTATTTTTATGTTTCTTTTGTTTATGGGCTGAACACTTATATGGAAAGGAGAGACCTGTGGAGAGACCTCTCAACTCTCACTCCCTCTGACAACTGGTGCTTACTGGGGGATTTCAATGTCATCAAAGATCTCATAGAAACTAACCAAGAGGATGGTAACTGGGACACTGGCATGGAGGATTTCAAGGAGTGCATCCAATCTATTGGAGTTGATGACATCCGAGGTGTTGGGGGTGGAACTACCAAACGACCAGGCCTGTTCACAAGAAACTGGACAGAGGCTTAGGAAATGCTGCCTGGTTATCCTTCCCTCAAGCCCAAATTTTCTATGCTCCTAGAGGATTGTCAGACCATGCTTTGGTCCTGCTCAACATTGGTACTCTTGGGCCTCGGCCTAGAAAACTCTTTCAAGTCTTCAACCACATGTTACTTCTTGATGGATTCAACGACTGTGTGCGCTCTGCCTGGGGACAACCTTCTTCTGGTAACCCTTTCTTCGTGTTCTCTGAGAAATTAAAAAGAACTAAAAAAGCTCTTATTTCTCTTAATCTCTCTGCTGGGAACCTCACCTCCTCTGTCAAACTTGCAAAAGATGACCTTCATCATGTTCAGATCATGCTCCAATGCAGTCCCCAGGACCCTTTACTCCTTGAACAGGAAAAAAGTAACATCCAGACTCTTTGGGCTGCTTTGGATAGGGAGGAAACCCTTTTGCAACAGAAATCAAGAGCTACTTGGCTCTCCCTGGGTGACAGGAATTCCACCTTCTTCTCAAACATAATGAAAAGCAGATGGAACACCAACAAGATTCTATCAATCCAAAATGCCGAAGGGATCATGGTTCATGGTCAAGAGGCTGTTGAATTGGTGGCTGTGGATTATTTTAAACACACGTTCTGTTCTTCTGTCGATCCTCCCTATTCCGGATTGGATGATTTTGGCTCCCATCCTCATAATCTGATTAGCCCTACACAATCTATCATGCTATCGGCACCTGTCTCTGACTTGGAAATTTTCAAGGTTTTAAACTCTATGAAAAGGAACAAAAGCCCGGGGCCTGACGGATTTAATGTCAATTTCTTCATCAGCTGTTGGCATATTGTTGGGGAGGATTTCACTCGGGCTGTGCGATACTTCTTTTCCTCTTCAAAGATGCCCAAAGGGATAAATGCTACTGCTATTGCATTAGTTCCTAAATGTTCCAATCCTTCAGCAATGGCAGATTTCAGACCTATTGCCTGTTGCAACACCCTTTATAAATGCATTGCAAAGCTTCTTGCTAACAGACTCAAAGAGGTACTGCCATCTATCATTGATAAATCCCAGTCAGCCTTTGTCAAAGGCAGAAACATCAACAACAACATCCTTCTTGCTCAAGAACTTCTCAGAGGTTACCACAGAGCCACTGGCCCTCCCAGATGTGCCTTAAAAATTGATCTCCGGAAAGCCTTTGACACTGTCAGATGGGATTTCCTCTTTGACACCCTATCTTCTTTTCAGTTTCCCACTACCTTCATTAGATGGGTCAGAGCATGCGTCTCCACAGCTATGTTCTCTATAAAGGTTAATGGTACTCTTGCTGGGTATTTTGCTAGCTCCCGTGGTCTCAGACAAGGTGATCCATTGTCACCCTTCCTTTTTGTTCTTGTCATGGAAATGTTATCCTTAAAACTGAATATGGGTGCACTGAATCCGGAATTCAAACACCACTGGAAGACTAAGGAATGCAAGCTGACTCATCTTTTATTTGCAGATGATATTCTCATCTTTTGTCATGCTAGCATTCTTTCTATCTCCATCATCAACTCTTGCATCCTTTCATTCTCCCTCTTCTCTGGTCTGATCCCTAATGTTCAGAAAAGCCATTGTTTCCTTGCAAATTCAGACCCTCATACCTCACAGAGCATCCTATCTCTTCTTAACTTCCAATCTGGTTCCTTGCCCACAAAGTTTCTGGGAGTACCCCTCATTTCAACAAAGCTATCCTACCATGATTGCATCCCCCTTATTCACAAGATTACTCTTCGAGCCTCTTCCTGGGCTACCAAAGTCTTATCTTATTTCGGCAGACTTCAGTTGATTCAATCCATTCTCTTTTCCATTCAATCTTATTGGAGCAGCCACTTCATGCTTCCCAAAGCTGTTCTCAGATCCATCCAATCTATCCTTTGCAGATTCCTATGGAAGGGGTCATCTCTATCTATGCATGGAGATAAAGTTGCTTGGTCTTCTATCTCTTTACCTAAATCTGAGGGAGGACTAGGCATTAAAAGCCTACTTGATTGGAACAGAGTAATCATGTTGCACCTTCTGCATATTGTCCAATTTCAGCCTCATTCTCTTTGGGCTTCTTGGGTAAAGTCTACCATCCTTAAAGATAAATCCATCTGGCAGATCCCTATCCCTTCTGACTGCTTTTGGATCTGGACACAAGTTCTAAAGCTAAGACCGCTTGCTATCCAACATCTCAAATACATGATTGGCAATGGACAAAATATTAGTTTATGGTATGATCCTTGGATTGATGGCTCGGCTATTAACCCCAGCCCCAACTTAATTTCTAATTCTGGCCTTCCTACCTCTGCAAAGGTCAGTTCTATTCTTTTGAACTCCTCATGGAACCTGCCGCGTAGCAACCACCAGGATGTTATCATGCTCCGCAGACAACTTGAACAACTCCCCCCTCCTTCTTCTTGTGACTCTGTTTTATGGGAATCTATGGCTATCACTGCAGTCAAAGCCAAACTTATATGGGAGAACGTCCGAACTCGAAAACAACCTGTCACATGGCACACCATCCTTTGGAACAAACTGCATGTTCCTCGGTATTCTTTTTTCCTTTGGTTGGGCATTCTCAAAAGGCTTCCACAAATGACAAGACCATATTTTATACTGGCAGAACCTGGAATTGCCACCTTTGCCAACACCATCCTGAAACATTCGGCCATATGTTTTTTAGTTGTGATTACTCCACTGTCATCATCAAATCTTCTCTAAGTCTGGGACAATGGACTGACATACCACTGGACTGGGAAGACCTTATGGACTACAACACCTCATTCCAAGGCACAAAGCTTACAAAGAACATTATTTGCCTCACGGTTGCTGTCTCTCTCTACAAAATTTGGGAAGCTGGGAACTCAAAGTTCCACAAAAACACCTCCATCCCTCCACTTAGTCTTGCAAAAGATGTCATTCATATTATTAAATCTAGACTCTCTACATGTAAATCCTTTATTAAAGCCACTTCTTTTTGTTCATTCTACTGTAACTGGCTTATGTAATTGCAGCAGCTTGGCTTGGCTTCTTATGTAATTGTTCATTCTCTCTTATAGTCCTCTCATCTATTGGCCTGTCAATAGATGATTTGCTATAGGTTGGGGTATGCCCTTAGCCATTGAACATTTCATCTTCGGGCGTGCTTGAGGTGGCTTCGGGCGAGGTAGCTTCGGGTTCGGGCGAGATGATCTTCGAGCGAGGTGGTCTTTGGGCGAGAAGGAGAGGAGGTCTTCGAGCAAGGAGGCGAGGTGGTCTTCGGGCGAGGAGGCATTCGGGCGAGGTGCGAGGTGCTCTTCGGGAAAGAAGGCGAGGTCTTTGGGCGAGGTCAAATGAGGTGGTCGCAGGAGGAGGTGGTGATTGTGCTCATGTTTTGGCCTTCGGGTGTGGTGGTCTGGCAGCTGCTGCTGCTGCTCCTCGAGAAGTGTGTGTGTGTGTGGGCGAGCTGAGTCGACTGCTCTCAACTAGTAAATTTTTCCTAGGCCACAAACTGTATTCAGTACTGTTATTGGTTGTTAGTTTAACTTGTTATGTTGGATTCTCTTCCTTATATCAACTTAGATGACGTTACTATATTCTGGGGTATGCCCCTTAGCCATTGTTTTTGGTCCTCTTTTATATACAAACAAACTTAGCAAAAAAAAACCCTAACCCTAATTGTCGGATAGGGATTCAGTAGAAAATATAATTTAAAATAATTATATTGGTGAGAATGTATATGTACTGTATAGAAATGTTAACCAAACCACAGCACTTGGCGCAGCGGTAAGTTTCCACCTGGGGTGAACCGTA
Organism: Panax japonicus; assembly: GCA_020205505.1. NCBI lineage: Eukaryota > Viridiplantae > Streptophyta > Magnoliopsida > Apiales > Araliaceae > Panax > Panax japonicus. The sequence goes on along the minus strand of CM035107.1, from coordinate 21,685,492 downwards.
AACCCGGGCATCCTGGGATCGATCCCCGCCTGCAACAAGTGTGAGGGCCAATTAAAAATTGGTTTGTGTGGCCACGGATCGCACATTTCTGGGCAGAGCCATGTCTTAGGCCGAGCCTGTGCGTAAAGCCTGGTCCGGGGTGGGGAGACTTAGTCCGACTGCGGTTGGGAAACTCCACATTATCAAAAAAAAAAAAAAAAAAATGTTAACCAATGTTTTACTGGATATGGTTTAAAATTATAAAACCTAATAAGAGATTAGAAACCCTAATCTCAAGATTAGAAACCCTAATGTGCTGTTAGAAACCCTAATTTCAAAACCGGGAATTGAAAACCCTAAATTAGGAAACCCAAATTCTATTTGGCAAACCTAATGAGTTCATTAAACTTAAATATGATTAGAAAGTTCTAATTATATTTTTGTATATTAATTTTCTATTTAGAAATCCTAATTGCATTTTTAGAAATTTTATTTTCTAATTTATAAACCCTAAATTTGAAATTTGTGAGAATTAGAATTTTTAAACCTAAAGGGTTTAAATCCTAACCCAAACCCTAAACCCTAAGGGTTTGAGCAAATGACTAGAATGCCATTAAATTTAATTAGATAATGACCAAAATGCCATTTTATATACTAAATTAGCTAACTTGTAGAATTGGCCATAACTTTAGTTGTTGAGCTAACCACTTGACTTTGTATAGCCTACAAACACAGCACATCAACCTATATTGCCAGCCAATTCATCAAATACATTGCACTTGTTGAGTATATAAGAGAATTAGAGAGAGAAAGTTCAAAAAAGTTAGCCATTTTGTAACATTGCTCTCACCAACTCCCTCTCTCACTAAACCTATGAAAATTAGAAGTGTTTCAGTCATTTTAATCAGCCTTAGGTCAATCAATAACAGATTGAAGGATTAAGATCAAGAATTGGAAGCTTAAGGTATAAATCAAATTTTTATTTTTGATCCAAGTTGCTAAGAAAATCTTTGTGTTTATGTGTTTAGAATCTTGCTATTGGATGTTTTATGAAGATCTATGATGATCTATCATGAATCCATAGCATCAAAATGCGTTAAAAGTGTTAATTTTCAAAACTGCCAAGAATAACTTCTGTGGTCTGACAAGCAAATGTCAGGCGCCACAGATTCTTGTTCGTTGGTTATTTTTAATGTTTTATCTGATGTATATATAGCCTGGTATGTTGGCTTTAATCTGCAATGGTAGTACTGCTAAATGATGTCTAGATCAGGAGTTATTAACGGTCAAAACCCGTTGACCAGACTTGACCGAGCAAAATTCTTTGTAACCCAGAGCGCTAGAAAAACATCTGACAACATTTTTCAAGGTCCGGATCTGACAGGTGTTGGGTTATTTGATGCCATGTTTGTAACCAAGTTGTAGCCTGCTAGATCTACTATAATAATATGTCCTTACATATTTCAAACCATCAACATAGCGATTGGAGTGGCTAGTCAAACTAGCCTACTCGACATGAATGCCTGTTTTCTGGAATTTTCAGAAAACGTATGAACTAAGTTTTTTTCAGAGTTTGACCGAACCATAAATTCTAATTCTGTTATGTTTGAACTAAGCTTATGCTATATACTTGTTCTTTGTCATGCACACTAGAGGTTTAGACCTTAAGAACATCAATTTTATGACCAGAACCTATATATAATCGAGCACCAAATTAGGTACTCGAAACTGTTTAAGCCCAGAAAACACAGGAGCTGTCTGACAGCTAGTTTGGATGGCTATAACATCATGATCTATTGTTATATGAACGAGTTTTTGATGGATAATTGTAGTGTTGTAAACCTAATACAAGACCAAAGTCTTAGATCGAACAGATCATGCAAGAACAGAACATTAAGACCGGTCAAACCATGCACCATGAACACTGACCTTGTCAGTGTTCTTGAGGCCAAGAACACCTATAGCGACAGAATGTGTCGCTATAGGCCATTAGCGACGGATTAATTTATTTATTTTCTCATTTTTCTGGTAATTAATTAAAAATAGAAAATAAATTATAAAAATTACCAAAAATAGTTTTAAAAATTAATTTTAATTATGAAAAATAATTTTTGACCAATTGGAATATTTTTCTTTAATATTTATAATTAGTTAAATATTAAAAGTATTTAATTTATTTAATTAGTATATTAAATAAATAAGAGAAAAATGATTTAATATTATGAAAAATCATTTTAAATAAGAAAAATGTATTTCAAAATATTTTGAGTTATAAAATGTAACTTTTAATATTTTTGGAGAATTTTCATTAATAATTTAATATTATCGATATTAGATTTATTTGATTATTAAATTAAATAAATAAGATAAAAATGATTTTAATGATTTAAAAATCATTTTAATTGAGAATAAAGTGTTAGAAAATATTTTAAATTATAAAATATAATTTTTAATATTTTTGGAGAATTCTCATTAATAAATTTATATTAATGATGCTAGATTTATTTAATAGTTATATTAAATAAATGAATTAAAAATGGTTTTATTGATTTAAAAATATTTAAAAATGAGAAAAATTATTTAAAAATATTTTATGTTATATTTAATGACTTTTAATATTTAGATAATAATTTTATTAATATTTATATATTAATGATGATGATTTAAAAATGATTTAAATACTTTAAAAATCATTTAAGTGGAATATTGTTGATTTAAAAATATTTTAAGTTATTAATAATAACTTTAATATTTTGACAAATATGTTATTAATATTTGGATATTATTAAATATTAATAATGACATGATTAATTGATAATTAAATCATTTAAAAATATTTCTGATATTTGGAAAATTATTATAAATTATAATAATTGCTTGATAATTATTAAAAGCTTCCAAAAAATATTATTATTGATAATTGACTTATCTGAATTAATATTGAAGCTTAGAGACCAAGTGTAATAGACAGATAACCGTGTTAATTGTTAGATAGGGTGACCAGAACACAGAGAACGGACCGAAGTCCAACCAGACCGAAATAGTTAGACTTGTTAAGTGTTTATATAGGTTATAAACACTGTTGTGATTGTGTGCTAATGTGTTTAGGAGAAGGTTTAACTGTAAATTACAGTGATGTGTGTTGTGAATTATTGTACTAATTATGAGATCGACATTATTGATTATAGGTCTTACGAGCGTAGTTAATTATATTGTGTAGCAGTAATCAACGCGAAAGGCAAGTTTCCTAACTCAACTTGAGTTATTGTTTTTCAAGCATGGTAGTGAATAATTATTGATAGTTATTCACATCTATAATGATTGTTGTAATTTGCACGTAGTGCAATTGAATCATATTCTATTATTTGAACTAATTATAAATTATGTCTCAACTAATTGTTTATGCGAGACTAATATTTGTTAAAGCATGAAAGGTTCTATTCATTATGAACAGAAATGTTATTGGAAGATTTATGCTATTGATTTCGGCTAGATTAGCATTGTTATTAATTATTGAAATCCTAGTATTTCTTTGAAAGTAATCCAAACCATATTGTTGTGGAACGGACTCGTGAAGTAAGACTGAGATGAACAAATTTTAATGTCGTAAATCGACCTGTGCACTATTATTGAGTATTATGCATAATATAGGGTACAAAGGAGTTGGCCACTCCAGGTACTTGCAGAAGAGTATAGTTTAGTTTTGATAACTAATTTATATTCTTGTGGTAATTTAGTTTTAATAACTAAATGAATCCTCTATTAGTTCATGATCCTCTGTGATCACTCAGCATAAAATCTAGGTATATCCCACATTATTGAATATTGTTGCAGTATTGTTAATTCAATTGAATATTATTGAATCTTTGAAAGAATTGTACTCTTTCATATCAAATAGGTTATTTAGTATTAAATAGTAGAAAGTTATTATTCAGATTGAATTATTATTTCGTTATCTCGAAATCGTTTGATAATTGTTGAAGCTCTATTCAATCTAGACTCTTCTATTTCTAATTCATATATCATTTATTGTATATTTTAACTTGCGGGGCAAACTTGTTGCTCACCCTTGCTAAATAAAATATTTAAGCTAGGAACGATGAGGCCAGCGGGGCTAAAAGGAATAAAGGCAAAGGCATAGTGCTGGAGTAGTTTTATATTAAGCATATTTAATATGTTGTTTTGTAAACCCTTTTTGTTTATCAAAAGGGTAAAGTTTGTAATGTTAAGGTTAGTTGACCTGGGATGATGTTGTTAACTTAATAACTAATGATATGTAAGTTTATTATAATTAATGAATGGGTAGTTAGATGTTATTATATTGTGGATCGTGAGCACCAAACTCGGGGGTCACGTAACCTGGATTTGGGGGCATCACAGGTTGGTATCAAAGCTGTAGGTTATAAACCTTAAGTGGGGTGGGAAAAACCCTAGGATTATAACCATAAGCGTGATAGAGAATACTCATTTAGAGTAGTAAGTGAGAGATTGCTGAAGTGCAATGATAGTGATAAATTTAGACACATAGTGAGAGAAGTTTGTACTGGTAAAGTACTAATCAAGTTGTTTAAACTGATTGTAGGATGTCGGGAGAAGATAAGATGAGTATGGAGATGCCAGTGGCTATTGCACCAATGCTATTAGCTGAGGTGCCAACTCAGAGTGATTCAGTTGAGGAAGTTTTAAGAGATGAACCTGCGGTAAATCTAGCAAGTGATCATGACGAGTACCCCGAGATGGAGCTGGATGAAGAGGGAGAAGTATATTCCAAAGAAACAGCGGTAGAGCTAGAAATAAAGATTAAAGATGGGTAAGAAGACAAAGTAGCAATCGAAGAAGGTCAAGCATCTGCAGAAGTTCAAGACTGAATATTGATGGGTTAGCTTTATCTCTCTAGATATGTGCTCTGACTTCTCTCTAGACTTTTTAAAAAAATCTTACCCTCTTTGCCCCCACCTAAATTTCCCGTCATTCACCTACTTTTTTTTTTTTTTTTTTTTTTGCTAAGTTTGTTTGTATATAGAAAGAAACAGAGATTAAACAATAGCAAAGGGGCATACCCCAGAAACTATAGGATGAACCACATGGGACAACCCCCTTAGGGAACACTAAGGACCAACAACCAACCAATTGGGATTACAAATTAGAAAAAAAATAATACATGCATACGGCTGCCAAGAGCTAACAACATGTGCTTGAAGGTGGCGATTAGCAGCTGCCCCAACTCAGCTCGCCAACCTGCGCCAAAGAGCATCTGAGCCAGCATCCCACCCATGTGCCGAAGAGCAGCACATTTGTCACTCTCTTCCCCTTTTCACCTATATTCCTCTGACATCCTTCGGGTCCTCTTCCTCCCCGGCTACTGATTTACTAATCCGGTCTCTCCTCCCTCTCGTCACCTCCTCTCTGCTGCTCCCCCTCTCTGGTTCCTGCTAGTCCCCTGTTTTACCCCTCTTATCATGGTTGACTACTCGCATCTCTCGGCCGGAAACTCCCTTAGCAGCCCTTCCCGGGACCCTTTGGAAGATTTCAGAACCTCTAACCCCTTATCCCCGGGTTCTGATGATGCAACCATGGTGGAATCGGAGCCTATTCCGGTTCAGATCACTTCTATCGCTGTTAGCTCCTCTGAATCAGATAACCATAGTCTTGAGAATGGAAATGATGAATCACAGATTGGTCATGCTATGTCTGACATTTTCAAAGCAGCCCAACATCTTTCTCAGCAGGGTCGTATTGATGCTGCTGATGAGCGTAGGCGTAGCAATACCCTTATGGACTTCATCCTTTCGCAAGGTTTTTCTGTCCAGAATATAAATGACTATGCGAACAAAGGCAAATCGGTCAGGCATGTCAATGACTGGGACCTGTTTGATACCAGCACTCTGAAAGGGCCTTCTGGACTTCCTGTCTTAGCCCCCATATCTGGGCTAACTTCTGCCACCGTGAAGACTCTTGCTATGCCTACCCCTGGCTCCCCTGGGCCACAGGTTATGGAAGGGGCCATCAATGTGGAGACTTATGTCCCTTTAGATATGCCTGTTTCTAGGTCCAAGACTGTGGTCGGGAGGGCTACCCCCTCTGATATGGTGGAGAAGAAAAAACACTCTTGGAGCGAAGTGGTGGCTCAAGACGTAAAACCTAGTTTTACTCTTGACTACTTTCCCCCATGCCCTCCTTCCTCTGAAAATGCGATTATTCGTATTAAACCTCCTCCTAATATTCTCATTCAAGGTAACTCTCTGTGGAACTCCTGCCTTGTGGGTAGTTTCATCACCTCTCGATTGCCGTTTAAACTGGTTGAGGAAAGTGCCCATAAGCTTTGGGACAAATCACTGCAAAGGGTTTTCCTGCAAGATAAGGGGTATTTTGTGTTTAAGTTTTCTAGCCCACAAGATCGTGAGAATGTGCTTGCTCTCGGCCCATGGTACATTTCCAACAAGCTGATATGCCTTAAACATTGGAAGGAAGGGTTAGACTTCCATGTAGAACCATGTACAAAAGCACCTGTTTGGGTAAAATTTCACAATGTACCTTTGTCCTATCTCTCCCCGGCTAGGCTCAGCTATCTAGCAAGTGGTATTGGCAAACCCCTGTTCGTTGACAAGCTAACTGAAAAATTGGAACCTATGTCCTTCGCCAAAGTATGCATTGAAGTTTCTGCATCCTCTCCCATGCCTGACTGTCTGGAAGTAGTTGTTATAGAGGATGATACTCTATCTGAAAAGGTTTGCATGGTAAAGGTGGAATATCAAAATAAGCCACTATTCTGCTCCCATTGTAAATCTTTTGGCCACACATTTGTCAGGTGCCCAAATGCAAACTTTAAGTGGGTCCCCAAAGGTCCAGTGATAACCCCTTCCATCCAGAAGGCGGATCTGGCTCTTAGCCATGAGCCTCCTATCCCTCCTATCGGTAATTCGGGCCCTTCTCCCTTGGGTTTAAATTTGCCTCCCCCCTATTCCCCGGGGATTAAGAACGAGTGGACTGTTGTGGCTAAGGGTCCTAGGCCGGCCCCTATTCCCAAGCAACCCTTCACCAGTGCTCCTCCACCTTCTGTGTCTGGCTTAAACCCGTTTGGCCCTCTTTCTCCGGTGGCTGTGCCTCAACCTGATCCTTTCTCTGACACCGATTCCACCCCTCCACCTGGTCCCCTGGTGGGCAAACTAAAGCTAGTTGACGAAAAGGATGGTATGGACCTTAAGCACAAAGCAAATAACTCTTTTGTCTCTAACAAAAGCTCCAAGAAGAAGAAAAAGGGGGGGAGCCCCATCTCACAATCTTAACTGTTTTATGATCAGTTTTTGCTCTATGAATATTAGAGGTGTAAATAATAGGGCCAAGCAGGCTAGTGTTAAAGATCTTATTTGTAAATACTCTCTCTCTTTAGTTGGTCTTCTGGAAACCCGAGTCAAAGCTCCCAAAGCCTAATATTACTACAGCCAGGGCTATAGTAGGAAGGGATTGGAAATGGCTCTTCAAATATGAGCATCATAATAACGGGAGGATATGGGTTGGCTGGGACCCTTCTGTGTAGGATGTTGCTACTATTTCTATGTTCTCTCAATTCATCCACTGTATGGTTACCTTTTTGGATCGCAACATCAGCTTCTATGTGTCCTTTATCTATGGGCTCAACACTTCCGTGGAAAGGAAACTTCTTTGGGGGGCCTTGAGGGATATTCTTGTGCTCACCGATAAGCCTTGGTGCATCCTAGGTGATTTCAATGAGGTTTTGAACTTATCTGAGATCAATGGGGGTAGTGAGCTTTGGGATAGAGGCATGCAAGATTTTAAAGACTGCATTGGTGATTTATCCATGCTCGATCTTCGGGCAGTGGGCCCCTGCCACACGTGGTGGGACTCTAACAGTGTGAATCCTATTTACAGAAAATTGGATAGAGCCATGGTTACCTCCCAATGGTTACATAATTTTCCTTTATCTTAGGCCATCTTCGCTCCTCGTGACCTTTCTGACCACTGCCCGGTGATAATCCAGACTGGAATGCACTTGCCTCGTATTCCTAAACCGTTTCAATATTTCAATTATATGGAGGGCGTGGAGAACTTCCATGAGGTGGTGTCAGAACTGCTTGGCGTATCCCTGTGTTTGGTGACCCTCTTCAAGTCCTCGCTGGGAGGCTCAAATCTGTTAAAAAGGCACTTATTGATCTGAATAAAAGCTTTGGTAATCTGACTTCAAATGTTGCTCATATTCGGTCCCTTCTCCATTTCACTCAGAATTGTATCGCTCATAACCCGAATGATCAGGTTTTGCTTGAGAGACAGAAGGATCTCACCAGCCGTCTTTGGGAAGCCCTCTTATGGGAGGAAAAGCTCTTCAGGCAAAAATCTAGGATTCAATGGCTTAAGGAAGGTGATAGGAACTCTGGCTTTTTTCATAACCAAGTAAAAGCTAGGTGGAACCATCACAAAATTTTGTCCATTACAAATGACGAGGGCAACCTAGTGAGTGGGCAACATAACATCCAACAGATTGCAGTGGCCCATTTCCAATCATCTTTAGGTTCCCCATCTCATGTAATCTCCTCAAATATTCAGCTCTTGGCAAGCTCCTTCAAGAAATTTATTACCCCCGTGGAAGCTGCTGCTATGGTTAGGGACATAACAGATGCCGAAATCCTCGCTACCCTCAAAAGTATGAAGCAAAATAAGAGTCCGGGCCCTGACGGCTTCAATGTCAATTTCTTTCTTGCTTGCTGGGAAACAGTTGGCTCAGATTTCTCTCTTGCAGTTAAATCCTTCTTCCAGCAGGGTTGTATTTTGGGGGGAACAAACGCTACGGCTATTGTTCTGGTTCCCAAAAACCCAAACGCCTCCTCCATGAAGGACTTCAGGCCGATTGCCTGTTGTAATACTACCTATAAATGCATCTCAAAGATCCTACTGAGTCGGATGAAGGGCTTCCTCCCCAAGATCATTTCTCCTTACCAAGCTGCTTTTGTCCCGGGCAGGAGGATTGGCAACAACATTCTTATTGCTCAGGAGCTTTTTCGGAACTACCATAGGAAATTGGGCTCCCCTCGTTGTGCCTTGAAAATTGATCTCCAAAAAGCCTTTGATTCTGTTTCCTGGGAGTTTATTCTGGAAGCACTGAGAATCTTCAAATTCCCCCCAAAGTTCATCTTCTGGATAAAGGCATGCATTTCCACCCCCACCTATTCTGTAAAAGTCAATGGGGGACTTTATGGCTACTTTAGTGGTGCCAAAGGGCTTCGGCAGGGAGATCCTCTTTCCCCCTTCCTTTTTGTCCTAGCTATGGAAGTCCTTTCCGTTATCCTCACAAAGGAGACAAATGGACCTAATTTCAAGTTTCATTGGAGAACAAAGCAGCTAAGGTTAACCCATTTATGTTTCGCTGATGACCTTCTTCTCTTTTGCCATGGAGACCTCCGATCAGTAAGCATCCTTAAAGAAAGCCTCAACTTGTTCTCCTCTATCTCTGGCTTGTGTCTGAACCACTCAAAAAGCACTTGCTTCTTGTCAAATGTCCTCCCTGAAAACTCTGCATCCATCCTTTCCTTTCTAGAGTTCCAAGAGGGGACATTTCCTGCTAAGTTTCTGGGGGTCCCCCTCCTTACCTCAAAGCTTAGCCTGACCGAGTGCAGACCTCTCCTTGACAGGATTACTAATAGGATTTCCTCTTGGACCAACAGATTCCTATCTTACGCGGGTCGCCTGCAGCTTATCAAATCCGTCCTCTTCTCTATCCAATCTTACTGGTCTTCAAATTTCACCCTACCCGCTGCTGCCTTAAAGGACATGAAATCCACCTTCTGCCGTTTCCTTTGGAAGGGCCCTTCTCTTTTGAAACATGGTGCTAAAGTGGCTTGGAGCAAAATCGCTCTACCCACCCATGAGGGAGGGCTGGGGGTTAAAAAACTGGATGAGTGGAATCGTGCCTCCATAATCTAGCATCTGTGGGATATCATCAACCCCGGTTCTACTTCTTTGTGGGCTGAATGGGTTAGGATATTTGCCTTAAAGGGAAAACATTTCTGGTGCATGGACGTTCCTGGAGACTGCTCCTGGATTTGGAGGAAAATCCTTAACCTTCGGCAACTTGCTTTGAACCACACATCATACCTCATTGGTAATGGTCGCCGCACTAAACTTTGGTTTGACCCATGGATCCTGAACGAACCGCTAGCCTATTCAAATTCCTCTCCTCTTATATCCAACTCTGGATTGGGCCCTGACGCAATGGTTAGTAGCATCATCAGCAATTCCGATTGGGCCCTCCCAAGTTCTAACCATCACTCGGTTATTGAATTCAGACATCTCTTCTCTCCGGCCATAGGCTGTAACCCCTCCATAGAGGACTCGGTTCTATGGGACAACACTAATTCAGGTGGGAAAGCAACTTCCTTCTTTTGGGGTTCCATCCGATCCTATGGTAATCTAGTGACATGGGATAAATTGGTGTGGCACAAATATCTCCCTCCTCGATATTCTTTCTTCTTATGGCTTGCATTCCAGAACGGGTTACGTACCAAGGATCGGCTCTCAAATTTTGGGCTCGTTGTAAACCAAACATGCCTTTTATGTAACTCCCACAATGAGAATTTTGACCATCTTTTCTTCAACTGCCCTTTCTCCTACAACTTGCTCTTTTCTGTCCTCAGGAATTGTGGGTGGAAGGGATCCTCAAGGAGTTGGAACTCTATCACTTCCTTCCTCATTGCCCAACCAAACAGCTCCGTTCAACATGGTATTCTTCTTCTAGGTTTTGCCATGGTTGCTTACCATATTTGGCAGGAAAGAAACGCAAGGATTCATGATAACGGTCCCATGCCGGTTAGGACTGTCACCCGTAATGTTATGCAGATTTTGAAATGTAAACTCCACTCCATTCGTAGATTTCAAAAAGTGAAAGACAGGCCATGGTTTTCTAATCTGGCCCTCTAGAGACCTGTCTATTTCAGGTTTGCCACTGTCGCTGAGCTGAAGGGCTGCAATTTGTTGCTGATGTGCAAAATGAGGGCGATGATGGTCTTGTTTGCTGGAGTTGTCTCGTCTTCATTTGTTTTGATCAGGGTTGAGATGTCTGACATCCCTGTTGTATGGGTGTGTGTTGCTGTAAGGAATTTTAGGTTGCTAGGCTGTTATTGGGTTCTGTATGGTCTGTTGGGGATCTATGGTTCTATGATTGGATCAGATGTGATCACCATATCAGCTGTTTCTGTTACTGGATGAGGGGTTTTGCTTCCAGTTCTGAATGCTTTTGCGCATGCGCTGTGGTTGCAGCTGCTCGATACCTAATATTGCTAGTGCTGCTAATGATGAGGTTGTGCTGTTCAGAATTGTCGGCTGATGCTACTACGGATGCTAGAGGTCGAGCAGCTGTGGGTCGGGGCCATCTTCTACTTCTACAGACCTGCTAGGCTTTGGCTATTCTGGGGTTCTCTGGTATCCTTCTGCCTCTGCTATATTATGCTTCTGCTGATTGCTACAGTACGGAGATTTCGAGCAGCTGTAGCTTTCTACTAGGCTGATGCTCCACTGTGGGCTAGATAGAACTTTAGGCAGACAGCGGATGCTGAGTTTTGTGGTTGCAGCTATTCAGTTGCTGCTGCTGTTCTTGGATTGGGTTTCTTGCAGAACTCAGATATTGTAGTCAGTGGTTAGAAGCTGTTGCTGTAGTCAGTGGTTAGCTGCTACGTTTATGATGCTAATATGCACATGTGATGTGCTGCTGCTATGCTACTGCTTCAGATATACACATGTGTTGTGTTGTTGTGCTCCTGCCGCTGTGCTTGATGGTTGCAAAGCTATGTTCGATTTGGGCTATTTATTTGTGGGATTGTGGTGCTGCTTCTTCTCCTCCCGGTGGTGTGCAAATGTGCTTGGCTTCATGTTTTGTGATTCCTGGTGCTAGGTTATGCTGGGCTAATGTGCTTTGTGCGGTATTTGCGTTGTTCCTTTGCATGCACCCTTTTTGGGTTGGTTTTGGCTTTGGTTTAATTTTTTCAGGTTTCGTTTTGACGCAGTTGTATTGACTGTTATCAAGCCAGTTCATTGGTTGTTTTGTGATTGTTTGTTCCTTGTTGAATCCTAGCTTGCTAGTGTCTAGTTTGGGTTTACTAAAGTCATCATAGGGCATGTCCTATGATGGTTATGGTATACTGCTTGGGGTGTGACCCTGTACTTTGTACTTATTCTTTCTTTATTTCAGTTTAAATTTAGCAAAAAAAAAAAAAAAAAAGAAGTTCAAGACTCAAGGACTAAAGTATTTCTTCTGGAGGAATTATGGATGACAGAAAGAGCATTACGCAAAATGACAGAAGAACGAAATAATCTGAAGGCACAAGTCAATAGAATGATGGTTAATTATAATGTATCATCTAAAGATATAAGCGAGAAAAAGAAGGCTAATAAAACGAAAAAGAACTACGACAGTGACAACAACACAGAGAATTCACATTCAAAGAAGAAACAATCATGTGGCAAGTGTGGAAAGAATCATTTAGGAGAGTGTATGTGGGGTAAGAATGTGTGTTACAATTGTGGCCAGAAAGGACATCTGTCATCAAATTGTCCTAAACCAAAGAAAGGAGGATGTTTTGCATGTGGTGGAACGAGTCATAAGGTTAAGAATTGTCCTAAAAAGAAGAAAGATTAAGTGTGAGGAGTATAATCTTTTGGAGTATAATATTCGTTTTGGTAAGAATAGGATATAACTTTTGTATGTCTCAACTTTTGTGTAAAGTTGTAGTAATGAATTCTGACTTTTGTCACAAAGGGATAGTACCCGTTTGTAGTTGTATGTGCAGTGTACTGAAAAGTACTATGTATTATTTGCATAAATATAAATGCAATGATATGTTTGTATGAATGAAATCTTTCTTTTCTATATGAATATAAGATTAAGATTACTTTGTAAGTTCTTAAAATTCATACTTATGGTAAGTTCATGACTCATAATTATGTGAACTGTTTTGGACCCCTCAGCGAATGGACACCAAAGGTCTGACTAGGATAAGTTCATACACTCAGAGTATAGTTTAGTTTTGATAATTAATTTATATTCTTGTGGTAATTTAGTTTTAATAACTAAATGATTCCTCTATTAGTTCATGATCCCCTGTGATCACTCAGCCTGAAATCTGGGTATATCCCACATTATTGAATATTGTTGCAGTATTGTTAATTCAATTGAATATTATTGAATCTTTGAAAGAATTGTACTCTTTCATATCGAATAGGTTATTTAGTATTAAATAGTAGAAAGTTATTATTCAGATTGAATTATTATTTCGTTATCTCAAAATCGTTTGATAATTGTTGAAGCTCTATTCAATCTAGACTCTTCTATTTCTAATTCATATATCATTTATTGTATATTTTAACTTGCGGGGCAAACTTATTGCTCACCCTTGCTAAATAAAATATTTCAGCTAGGAACGATGAGGCCAGCGGGGCTAAACGGAATAAAGGCAAAGGCATAGTGCTGGAGTAGTTTTATATTAAGCATATTTAATATGGTCATGGTGGCCACGGTACCCCAGGCGCAAGTCGGGTAGCAAACCGCTCTGGTACTGGGCTCGGGGGATTAGTCGGCCTGCGGGTCGGAAACCCACGGATACCAAAAAAAAAAGGGTAAAGTTTGTAATGTTAAGGTTAGTTGACCTGGGATGATGTTGTTAACTTAATAACTAATGAAATGTAAGTTTATTATAATTAATGAATGGGTAGTTAGATATTATTATATTGTGGATCGTGAGCACCAAACTCGGGGGTCAGGTAACCCAGATTTGGGGGCGTCACAAAGATATCGTCCTTTAAATTACAAATATAAACAAAAAGAAAAGAATAAATTCAGAACACTCTTCCCTTTAGTCCAATTCGTATTCGATGTGAAAATTCTTCAATTATCTTCACTCCAATGCTTGCTCCAAAAATCTCTCTTTAATCTCTGTTAATTGCCCTGTGTTGTATATCTCTTGTTATTTTCTGTAATATCTAGCTAAGACATGAAACCTGACAAAAAATCCCTGTCATTAAGAGTCCTAAGCTATTAACATCACTTAAACTTCACGTTTGTAACATTAGAAACCAACTATGAGAATACTATGCCCCGTACCCTGCCCCGGCGGGGGTGTTAGCTTGAAAATAGCCCGCCTCGGTGGGCATGCTCTCTGACTTCGGAGTTTAAGATCCCCCCGCCTTGGCGGGGGTTTTGTATAGGAAATAGCCCACCTCGGCGGGGGTGGCTTCTGACTTCTATCTTGTTTTGATCATTTTCTTGCCACAATACACCATAACTCCACCCTTTTTGAACAATTGCAACACCACCAAACCTACACACAAAATAACATTAAATAAATAAAAACAAACATAAAATCAAGGAATTAACACCAATTAAGTTTGAATTAGGAACCAATTTGCGGGTATAAAACCCACTTATCAAAATCTCCCAAACTTAAATCGTGCTAATCCTCGAGCACAAAACAAAACTAACATGCTATAAAATGAAATGAAATGATATGTAATTCATATAATCTAAATGTTTACGAATCCAACAGTATCATAGAATCAAAATTATTCCTCCGGCCTCAGAGAAATCAAGTAAACATAACTACACTTCATATCAAAACCAATCAATAATTCCTTATCCACCCTCGAATCTTAAATCGTTATCACTGGTATAGTGTGTGTGATCAACATCTATGTTAACTGATACAAATTCAAATCAATACATAACCAATCTCTTATCAGGAATCATACTGAGTAAACTCAAAAATTTCAAAAATAGAAGAGTTCCAACTAAAACCAAACATTCACCAAGATTAGGGGTCCGAATAGGGTACTCATGCTTTCTTTTTCATTCACGGGGACTCTTTGCTCTTATTTCCCATTTTTTATAGATAGATGGTTAGTGAGTGTGTTTTACGCTCCATCTCATGCTTGTATTTATGGGGAATATGTTTCACATTTATTCTAAACCCACCACAAGACTCAACTAGACATTCTCTTTTTTTTTTCTTTTTATTTTTCTGAAGCTTATATACCCCACTTCCCCCCCCCCCCCCAAACTTAGGTTCCTATCTAATTCTTCGTCTTTACTACCTATTCTTGTCAATCTTTCATTTAAACTAGAAGATTCCTTTAGAAAATCATTATGTATCAATTTGAACTAATCAGTCCACATAAGTGTTATTTGTTAGAGTTTGTGCCCTAGAGGCCAAATATTTGATATAATTGCTTAACATTTCGATATTATATTTGATTGAATAAATGAATGATTTTATTTACTGCGTTATATAAATGTTAACATAATAAAATTCCTTAGAATAGTGATACAAATTATATAGTTTCAAGTAGGTGACTTGAACATGAGATTATATAATTACAATTAATATCATTGCTATTAAATTTCCCTAGTCAAGTATCATTGTTAATGGGACAATAATGATGCATTGAGACTAGTATGTGAATTGACTGATGACCAAATCTCATTGGTTATAAATATATGAGATATTAAGTCAATGCATAGGTACATGTTAGAGAACGATGTGCTGGACAGACCCACCATGAGAATTCTACGTGGAACAGTATGCAAAGTGTCATTAGCGATTCTCATTGTGACTATTATGTAATGGTCCTTCGACCTGAAATCACTATATTACTACACGAGAATTTATGTACTTTGAAATCATCAAAGGTCACCTTTTATAGGGTAGACTATAAAGGTGATTATTGGGTACATCATGAATCTTGTGAGGAATATGAGTGATCTAGATGGAATTTAACCCTCCTGTTTATTAGGAGTGATATCCACAGGCCTCTTGATTGAGTAAGACTATGAAATGCATGACCATGCTCAAATAGTGATTTGTTTTATATAGTGTACTCATTGATCAAGAAAAACTCAAACTAAATTATGAAGAGTATGACACATTCCATGACTCGAGTTTAATCTAGGATATTAAGGTAAAAAGGATTAAATTACATTGAAACATTGGTCACGAAAAGGTTACATCGAATCATCGATCTTATTATTACTTGGGTAGCAGTGATGCATTACTAGATGTCGCTCACTATTTATAATTTTGTAATATGATTTTAAAATTATTGCCAACGTAATAATAACCTATAGGGTCACACACATAGAACGTTATTAAAAAGGGAATTAATTTAAATTATAAGGATTTAAATATATCAATATGATTGATAATATTTAAATCACGAATTTAAATTAAAAGGATAATTTGTATATATATATATATATATATATATATATAATTTCGGATTTTATTTTAATTAGATTAGGGTTTTGATTAATTCCGATTTACTGCTATATATATATGATATATCAGCATTTTAGGGAAGTTAATCATAACCTAAAACCCTAGCCGCTCTTAGAGAGAGACTAGAGAGAAATAGTTTCGAGATCCTCATCCTTGGTGGCTAGTACCGTAGTTCCTTTTACTGCAGATCGTACGACGATTCCCGAGGCGTTTGTGTGGATACCGTAGAGGCGCGGTTCGTTTGGATTGCACTGGAGATTTGATTGCATCAATTTCACCTTCAATAATCGGTATAAATTTCTAACCACTGAATTAATTTGGTTTTCACATGGATCCTGTTTTAGGGTTTCATAATTGCAATTAAAATTGTTTCTTTTCCGCTGCGTTTTATGTGCCGAAACCCAACATTATTGACGTGCCAACCTTTTTATACCAGTGTCAAACATGCAAAAGATTCAACTCGTAACTCACAATTACATCATAGTTCTAATATTGGGTACTGTATTTGTCTACTTAATCCCAATCTCATCATTGGCCAAAATAAAAGACTACAACAACTGCTGGACATATGCAATATAACACAATGTTTAACTAAAAGATTTTTATTTTTATTTTTATTATATTTATATATATATATATATATATATATGTGTGTGTGTGTGTGTGTATATATATATATATATATATATATATATATATATATATATATATATATATATATATATATATATATATATATATATATGGTAAACATAACATGCTTGCAAACTAAATAAAATTATTTACCATCCTAAGCTACTATGAAACTACATGACAACATGAATGCAAACATTTAATAATCCTAAGACTAAACATGAAATAACACATGCAAACCTAACAAATGACATTAAACATGCAAACATAAAAATTAAACTAAATCCCCCAAACTTGAAAACTACAATGTCCTCATTGTATTGATAAAGCAATGATCGTATGAGGACTTCTCTGTAATCGCCTAAGCCTGGGTTGGTGGTGGTTGTTCTTCATCGGAATCACTAGGTGGGAACCTTAGCATTGGAGCTGGCTCCTGGTATGGGAATTGTGCATTGGGATTGAAACTCTGGAGCATTGCGTTTAGTGAGGAGAATGATAAATTCATGGCTGCAAACATGTGGTCCTGCCTCGCTGCGAGCCACCGCATCTCTCTTCGTGCTTCCTTGTTATGCTCGTACATTTATTGTTGAAAGTTGAGGAACTGAGGAATAGATATGGCATCGGGTTGTGGTGTCGCCTCTGTTCTTTTCTCTCCCACCGACGTATCTTCTTGAAACTCGTCATCATCTGAGATGTCTTCAGCGTCAGCCTCGTCCTCCGAAGTTGAGGGAAATATAAAGCCTACTCCTCTAGGATGTGACTCACTCCTTGTATTGATAAAGAAATGATCGTATGAGGACTTCTCTGTAATCGCCTAAGCCTGGGTTGGTGGTGGTTGTTCTTCATCGGAATCACTAGGTGGGAACCTTAGCATTGGAGCTGGCTCCTGGTATGGGAGTTGTGCATTGGGATTGAAACTCTGGAGCATTGCGTTTAGTGAGGCGAATGATAAATTCATGGCTGCAAACATGTGGTCCTGCCTCGCTGCGAGCCACCGCATCTCTCTTCGTGCTTCCTTGTTATGCTCGTACATTTATTGTTGAAAGTTGAGGAATTGAGGGATAGATATGGCATCGGGTTGTGGTGTCGCCTCTGTTCTTTTCTCTCCCATCGACGTATCTTCTTGAAACTCGTCATCATCTAAGGTGTCTTCAGCGTCAGCCTCGTCCTCCGAAGTTGAGGGAAATATAAAGCCTACTCCTCTAGGATGTGACTCACTCCTTGTCCACACCGCATACCGTGCAATCATACTTGAATCTAATGTCTGATGTGGCATCTGGGTAGGTTCATCATCGGACCATCTAACTCTTGCTTGCCTACACAACCCATAAATGAGTGATGGATGTGGCAAGCCGCCCGAGAAATTTCCTCGTAAGCATCGTCGAATTGAAAAATTAATTATAGCCCCTATGTCGATGATGAAATCTTGTACAATTGCATATAAGAGTAATGCCTTCTCTTTGGTCACATCAGACGTGCGTGTGGATGGAAATAGCTTGGCACACAAGAATGCGTACCATATCTTTCCATACCTGCTGAGATCCTTACTGTAAAAAACAATGCCTCCTTTTCGAACTTTAATCTATGTGGTTCCCAATTTTGTCATTTCCTTTATAATAGCCTCAAAATCAGGATCAAAATCATGTAAGTGAGCGTACTGATAATGTCTAGGCACTCTTAACTTGTAGTATGTGTTGATAGTGTCGGCACTAAAAGGAACTAACCTACCCCGCACAAAAGCGTTGAAAGGGACCTTATCTTCGGTGTTAGCATAGAATTCTTTGACCACATTCACAATTGCGGCCTCGGGCTCTTCCGTAAACTTATTCCAACCCTTCTGATATATTTGTTGCATCATTTCACCGTCGACATGATCCGGTGCCAACCCCCGCTCTGGTGTCGGTGCTTTTCATACCATGTAATCGTAACGGCCGGCGGAGGAGGCACTTATGAATTTGCGCCAGTGAAGGGTTCGTGATGGTGGTGTGGTTCCGAAACTCTCTCCATGTTGCCTCTTTGATGTGGGTTTAGATGTTATTATATTGAATAAGCTTTAACAACAATTTTCCCCCCAAACTTCAGTTATGTAATCTATCGAACACTTGGTGTGCAAGATGTTCAATCCCCCCAAACTTAATGATTTTTCATCAACTATGGTGATAGAAAGTGAATAATTTGGAAAACAAGTAACTCACTCTCAATTGCTGCATAATTTCCCCCAAGAAAAACCCTAATTCGTAGCTTTCTGAGTTTGAGTTGAATGTATGTGGTTAAATTTGGTTGAGAGGGAATGAATTTATAGAGATGGTGTGATGGAGAAACGTATGGGGTGAAGTAATGGAGTAAAGTAGTGGGTGACTGTGCTAATGAAGTGGGATGATGGAGATTTAATTTCCAAAACGTGGGTAGATAGTGGAGAGTGGAATTTCAGTTTTTGAAGACAGTATAGTGTAACGACCCCAAAATTCATACAATTTAAATCTCAACTTTGGTCGTTAATAACACATCTATCTTCTGATTTTACATCATTATTCGATGTTAAACTTTATAAAATGCGGAATAATTTAAACTTTTATGTCTTCTTACTTTAATTCCCTGAATCAAAACATTTATCAACTACATGTCTTTGAATCAATCTTATTTTATGATTCACTTTATCTTGTTATCATATAAATTTTTACATTTCAATCCGATAACCTTTATATATCAGATAACTCTAACTCTAGCTTTACAACTCAATATAAAACTATACATCATAAAACATTTAATACATCTCATGAGTCTTAGCCATGGTTTAAAGAAATAGCCACTTTAGCTAAAAATATAAGTCTTCGTATATTATTTTTGAACCACTTCATTCAAGTAGCACATACTGAAATCTTCAATCTTTAACCTGCAAAAATGGTTATTTGCAAGGTTGAGCTCGACAGCCCAGCAAAATCTAACAGTTTTCATGCATCACGTAACATATAATAACATGCATCAACATATATCTCATAAACATTGTACTAACATCACATGCATGTTACAGTTCATACGACAAATATAAAGATTGAGTTCCTTACTCAATCAACATGCTTTATTCAATCAACGTAGTCATAGATTGACTTTAATGTTTTATACTTTCAACATATATATAACACATCATGTTATTTGCAATAAAGATTTAAAACAGTTAATCAGCAAGTTCACATAGTAAATAGGAACTGAAAGACTTGTCTGAATCGTTGCTTACCAACTACAACTTACTGCTTTGCGTTTATCCTACAATAGTTTAGAAGTTCATATATACAAGCATCAGTTACATATATACAATGAAATCAATTAGATTTCATTGACTCTTCCTCTTATCCTTTTATTTCAAAACATTTCCTTCTAATCGTCACTCGATGTTCAATCTAGTGTTTAATTCTTTAACCTTGTCTTTATATCACCTTAGACATATAATGATTGTTAACATTATTTTAGTTAACCTTCGTCTCGTATTTCTTTATACTTCTCTTTTAATCAACACTTAGCATTTGGTTAAGTCGCCATAGCTTGATATTAAATTATATTAATGTATTATCTTCATTAAAGTTAATTAAATCAACTTCCATCTCATACTTTTAAATTACTTCATTCAAATGGTTATATAACATTTTGTCAAGTTCTTACAATCTTGCATCTACATCCTTTTAGATGTATATTAGGTTGGTTAAATTAATTAACTTAACCTTCCTATCATTATTTAATTTTTATTTAATTTATACTTTCAAGTTATTTCTTTTAATTGGTACTTAACATATGGTTAAGTTCTTCACTTATGTCTCTACATCATTATCTTGCATGCTAAACTAGATTAGACCCTTGCTTGACAATCCTCAAATAGACAGACTTCTCTGCCTAGGCTCAGGGCACGGCGCAGCTGCGCTGCCCCAAACCTTGCCACCGGCGCAGCTGCACTGGTGCAAACTCGTAGAAGACCAACGACGCAGTTGCGCCATTTCTGGATGTGGTATTGGCGCAGCTGCGCCGGACACAGACAAAAAACTGCAACAACTCTGCTATTGCACCAGCCACACCAACTCAAACCAATTCCATTGAATTTCACAAACCTTAACAAATAAAATTTTATGATAACCTCCCTGAACATGTCACTCTTCATTCTCACTACATAAACCCCAATTTTACCAATTTCATCAATTTTTACACTTTTAGCGAATTCGATCGCCATGAATTCGTTTCTTAATCAATTGACACGATTTAAACTACGCCGCTTTCGTTTCTTAACATACTAACATAATCCAACATCTATTCGCAGATTATAACAACTATTGACCATGAAATTTTGTACTTTCTAAGCCATATTCTATAACATAAAAACTGTTATTTATTTAATTTTCTTTCCAAAAACGAAATTTATGAATTTGATCACTAAAGATCACTTATGTGTGATAATTATCAAATTATATATCCATATAATCAACAATCTAAACCCTAATCCCACAAAATTCCAAGTCACAGAGAATAGATATTACAAAACTAAGAGTATGAATTAGGAATATATTATACCTTTAATCCTTGATTTAGCAAAGATGATATTTCAAAAGCTTGTTCCCTTGATTCCCAATTCACAGAAAACTCTCAATTTTCTCTCTAGCTCCCTCAATTTCTTTCTAACACTCTGTGTTTTCTTCCTCTCTAAACTCCCTGTTCTTTAGCCTTTAGGAAAATAATACCCATAATATACACTGACTTCCTTTTCCCCACGTACCTCAGGTTAAAAAATAAAAAGGCTCACATCAGTTAAAATAACCAAAAGCCATAAGGCTACGTTTGGTTACACACTGATTCCCACACTAGATTATTTAAATAATATTTATATTATATAATTACACTTGTCACGCATGTAACCCATTTTAATATCTTATAATTTATAATTATAATAATTATATTCTTATTATAATTATGCTTATAATAAATAATTAAATAATTATATATCCAATTTAATTAATAAATTAGAAACTTCACTTTATTTATTTCCATTAAATTAAAAAATTCATTTAATTTAATTATCTTCTTAAATATTAAGCAATTGATTTCATTTAATTATTTTCCTTAAATTAAATCCTTCATATAAAATTATCAACACTCAATTTAATTATCATTAATTAATTTAGTTACTAAATTAATTCACCACAACTTTATCAACCATATATTTATCTCAATAAATAAATAAATTAAAATATTTATTTAATTCAATAAATATTTAAAATTAATTACAAAATTCATTTAATTTATTCAATAGTTAACTTAACTATTAAACCTCACTTTCCCAATATATAAATATATATATTTCTCCACACTAGATCATATATTTCTCTTAACACTAGATCATATATTTCAACATATATAACACATATATATACATACTCAAACTCAAAACATCTCATAATAAGAATTTTAATGATTAAATTCTTATTTTAATAATTTATAAAAATTTGGGTTGTCACATGTAGCACCCCCAAATTCTGGTACACTAGTTCTAACTATTGTAGAAGATATAAACATAAATTGTTTATACATTAAACATTACACACTATCCCTAAGGTCGAGAACCTTACTTAAAACCTGAATCAATATCGCATCTAACATACAATGTTATTATTATACAATATTGTTATAAATCTAGTTGCACATATATTCCCAAGCTAAACTTGGTTTTGACTTTTCCTTGTATCCGACGTATTCGCCTTAATCTGCAATGTTTATAATGATATAGCAAGGGTGAGCAACAAGTTTGTCCAACAAGTTTAAGTTCAATAAATTAAGGATATATCATGATGTAAAGATTTTGAATAATAGCTAGCTAACATTCAACAATATAATTGTGAACTAGCATGGATAAATTTTCATAGTTGAACGAACATTAAACATGAACATATTAATTATATCTGGGCCGAATGATAATGAAGGTGATTAGCATTTCATACCTGATGAACACATGCAATAGGTACAAGGTGCGATTCAACAATTCATAGATGTGATGTAATCAACAATGATAATCACGAGTTAAAAGAACACTCTAAGAAAAAATTTCACAATAAATGAGTATAAGAAACTTGCCTGATCGGTTGATTACCATTACGAAACATAACTTAGCTTTTTTCAAAGACCTAACATTAATCATATCGATTTCCCAAGTTAGAAAACTATCATCACAATAAAAAATAACCTAAACACATTACCACATAATCCAATTAGTCTATACAACATATAAGACAATATCAAGTCAAAGTATTGTAGTCTGAGTTGAATCTGACACAATTCTGACATCTCGACGGCCTAGTCGGATAACTACCGAGCCTAATATCCATAAGACTCTGTCTAAACGCAACACAATTAACTTAGACAAATAATTATTCAGTCAAAATAATTTTCATAGGCTCATAATAATTTTCAAGTAATTATTTTCATTTATTATGATTTTCAATCATTAATATCATATTTATATGATTTAAATACCACATAATTCCTTTATCATTAATATTTATTTAATACTAAATATTAATGAATATCATAATATAATATTATAATATATTTATATTATATCAAAATATTTTTAATAAACATTTAAATCCATTATCCGATAATTGCCATTAATATTAAATATTAATGTTTTTCATGACAAAATATCAAAAAATATATTTTATAGCTTAAAATATTTTTATAACAGTTAAATTATTTTTATATGATTTATAAATTATTAATTTTATTTTTCATAATTTATTTAATACATTTAGTAAATAAATTAATTACCATTAATATTAATTAATTAATGAAATTCATCACAAAATATTAAAAATCATCAAAAATAACTTTAAAAAATTTCTTATACCATAATATAATTTTCATTATTTTTCATGTATTACAATCATTTTTAAGTAATTTACTTAATATTATAATTAAATAAATTAAATATCATTATTATTCCAAAAATATTAAATATTTATGAAATATATATTCAGAATAATTAAAAACTAATTTTCAGGCTTTCAAATAATTTTTAGGAATTTATTATGTAATTTTAATAATTAAAAACCATTTTTATCTATTTATAAATTAAAATAATTAATTTCCATAAAGAAAACTGTGGGAGGTGTCGTTTACACTCCTAAATTAACCTCACTTTCACATTACAAATTTAAACCATTAGCACTGTAATAAGCAAGGATCGATCCCACATAGAGTGATTTGTTTTATATTTATCCTATGATTTCTAATGAAAAGGGGAATTTGAATTAATTAATTAAATTGACAATAATAAACTAATAAGAATAAACAATGAATAAAAAGATTCAGTTCTTCAATTCAGTATCACATTTTTATAATAATAGATTAATCAAGTGTAACATTATTTACCCTTCAATGAAACTAATAGTCCTAGGTAACAACAAGCTCTGCTACCCGAAACTCCCCTTGGATTGTCACTCAATGAAACAATCTCTTCACAAGATTCTAACAATTATATAACATAGAATAAGCTCTCTAGATTTAATATAAAAGCAACATTAAGAACTAGAGAATTAGACTATTCCAAGCAACAAACACATAAGCTCGGATTGTGTAACTTGTCTTCTGATAATCATAGCAATACTCAAAAGCTTGTCCACAATCATATATTACTAATTACTACTTGTGATTAGAAACAATATCAATTACACGTAATATTATTCATTGATCTAGCATATGATATTCGTTAACCAACTCAATCCTGCAGAAATCAAATCAGTTAAGTCAAATAGCATTCAGAAATTAAATCAGATTATCAAGAATGAATTTCATGTGAGAAGGAATAAATAATGAATACTCAATTAACCATTAATTATAAATAAGGTTTAACATCCCTTATAACTGAATAAAAAGAACATAGCTCATGTCTTCAATCCTCCAATGTTGTAGATGAGGAAATGTAGTAGATGATTGAATGAATAAAACCCTGACTAGCATCCTCTATTTATAGTGCTAGACAGAGTCCTAAATTCTATAGGAAGTAGAAATCCAAATCCTAAAAGGAATTACAAATCATAACTAGTTTTCATAAAGAAATAGAATCTAATTTAGAAATAAATCCTAGTATAAAGTAAATCCTAAAGCTAATAGAAATAATAATCCCATTCCATGTTGAAATCTGCCAAAATCTGCATTTAGAAACTTTCTAAAAATCCAAGATTTTCCAATTTTCGAAATCAAATTCGCTGGGGCGAATTTCTATTTTCTGTTGCGACGTCCTTTGGTAAAACGACCATAACGTTTGATCCGGAAGGAGTTACGGGACCTGATACCTATCAAAACGAAGATATCAACGAGATCTACAACTTTTAATCTTTGAGATTTGACAGATTCTGGATGAATCAAGGTCGAAATTGGGCTTCAAGTGACTGCTGTGCAAATTCCAACTTCCAAACTTTGATGTTCAACTTCCGTCTGGTAAAAATATCATAACTTTTTCATATGAACTCCGATTGGGAAAATTCAAGATGTTACGAAAAGCTAAGGAAGAGCTCTACAATAAAATCCAAGTCCTAAGCCAAGACCATGCATGCAACTTAATGCTAAAAACCCTGCAATTTTCCTTTTTTTCCTCATTTCAGCTCCAATTCCTCCTGAAATCATTAAACACCATAATAAGCTCGTATACACATGAAACATGCAATAAAACTAAATATAATGGAATCAAAATAAATGAATAATATGCACTCATCAAACTGTCACTAAAGGGCCCTATAGCGACAGAACCGTCGCTATAAGTGTTCTTGAGCCAAACTTAGAACATTCATAGTAGTTTACCGGGTGCCTACTTTGACCAAGTATAGATCGTTGATCTTCATGTTTCTGGGCAATCTAATGTGTTATGATTGTAGTACTTATGTAGTACTACAACTACAAACAACATTCATGGACATCATGCATCTTAACAGCAAGTTATAGGCCATCAAAGTCCTTGTCAGATATGTTCTTCATTTTCTGGGTTACCCAAAAAATGAAGAACATTCAAGGTACCTACTTTGGATTCTTATAGATTTCAGTCTAGGTCTTGTTTATGTTCTATAAAGGTTTAAACTTGTAGTAGTGATGTCAGAGTACAACTACATAATACCAGATTAGTCTAACAACATCACCAACTCAAAATTTCAGCCGGTCAAAGTATGGGTCAGACACTGTTCTTCACGATTTATGGGTTTTCCAGATTTCGTCAAGAGCAGTTGATTAATGATACTTTGACCAAGTTTATCTTGGATCCTATACATGATCTGGTTAATCTAATGGTAGGGATGTGTAGTACATATGCCAGACTACAAGTCCCAAGCAACAACATAATCTAAAACATTAAACACAGTAAGATTCATGGCCTGCAAAATGGTTGTTAGGGTTTCTGGAAAATTTTGGGTTGCCCTAAATTCCAGTTTCGTGATCGGTCAACTAGGTTTGACCACTTATAACTCCAGATCTAAGCATGATTTGCGCTTGATTCAAGTTCCAGATCAAAGCCCTTACATCATACTACAATTCTATAACTTAAAACACAACAAACAATTAACTAACAACGATCTATGAGCCCTGAGATTAGCTTGTCAGACAACATTATAAAAGTTTCCATATTTCTAAAAACTTCAATTTCGAGCATCTAGATGTTATGGATCTAGGAAGTAACAACCCAGATCACTAATATATACTACAAACAACATATTAAAACACTTAATCATAACATCTAACATAAGATTATATGATTTCTAAGTTTAGGGTTTTTATACCTTTTTAGCTTTGA
The DNA here is from genome assembly GCA_020205505.1 of Panax japonicus. NCBI lineage: Eukaryota > Viridiplantae > Streptophyta > Magnoliopsida > Apiales > Araliaceae > Panax > Panax japonicus. The sequence goes on along the minus strand of CM035107.1, from coordinate 21,658,798 downwards.
TCCTTGAATCTGACTTTGATGTTTGTTCTTGGCAAGCTAAATGTTGGTATTGGCTTTGCTTCTCACTCACTTTCACTCTAAATTTTTGGATGGGAGAGAGAGAATTGACTTGGCTCAAATGAAAAATAAAGTAAGCTTTGTCTTACTTTTAAATATCTTAGATTTTTAATCTATGGTCACAATTGATGCTAAGTGGCAATGAAATCTGATATTTGTGAGATATAGGCACATGGCTAGCTAGGGTTGGTCACCAACCACTTACTAGGGCTAGATCTACACTCCATCCAATTAAAATATTCAAGAAGGAACATTTGGTCATTTGACTTGTAAAGCTAATGGCTACTTGGTAACTTGTCACAACCCTTAGGGTTTGGCCCTTAGGGTTTAACCCTAATGTTACACAAATTTATTTTCTAAACTTTATAATTAGGTTGTAAAAAAAATAGAAAATTAAGATTTCAAAATTATAATTAGGGTTTCTTAATTACATTAGATTTTACTAATCACATTCAAGCTTGCTAATTATGGTTAATATTCCATTAATTAAAATTGCATATATAGCATTTAGGTTCCATAATTGTACATTAGGGTTTCCAACTGAACAATTAGGTTTTTCTAAAAAATCAATTAGGGCTTTCCCTAATTAAATATAAAATCAATAACATAAAAACCTTATACTATCTTCAAGCTTCCTAATTAGGGTTTTAATATTCTAAATTAGGATTTTGGATTCCCGAAACTGAAACTAGGGTTTCCAAAATCGGTAATAGGGTTTCTTTAGGGTTTTCTAACTGAACGTCAAGGTTCTTAATATATTATTCGGGTTAATGACTGATTTAGTTTATCTGGTCAACCCTTGACCCTTAACCACATATTGCACACATAAAACCTCATACACAGATTTATATACCCTTAAATACTTAACCATGCAAGTCTTTACTAAAAGATTTTAAACCCACCAAAATCTTTCACAAAATTTTGAAATTCTTAAAATTCCTTTACATAAATGCTAAAACCATTTACTTATTTTATGTATAGGTCTATTATTTAGCCTCTATTCAATCATTTAAGATTTTAATAAATATCTAAATTCTCAGGTTGTCATATTCACTCCTTCTTCTAAAAATTTTGTCCCCGAAATTTACCTTACACCTACACCCTTCATACTCATCACTACATGCTACCCATAACATCACTCACAAGAGTTAAATCTTTCAAATCATGCTGAGGAGTCATATAGACCATAAGCTTTTATGAAAATTCATCCGTAAACCGTCATAACTTACAGACATAGTGGGTAAGTAGCCCGGTATGCCTTGTATTGGCCATGTACTACTGGTCAGAACAAGTTTTCCCCGTTCTTTTTATCCGCCTTAGGCGTACAAAATTTCTTACCTCAGTCTTTATCGGATTCCTTACCAATACAATTTGGTTTAGGAAAATTTTCAAGGAACTCTTAGGATTTTATAAACGTTGGTCTAGCTGAATCAAATAGTGTAGACTCATATCAATAATTCAATTCATTCAAAATATTTAGGTATAGCCAAACCCCGTTGGCAAATTAAAATTATTTAAAAAAAATAGTTTGAAAATGACGTCATGATGCCGTACTGTATTAACAGCCCGTTTTAGGATGTCGTTGTAACGCCCCAAAATATGGTCTATCTTCACACCTGGATTCCGTACGTCACGAGTACATCCTTCATCCAACATACATCATTATATACAGAAATATAATAATATACACTCTCAAATCCCATGTTCTGGAAACCTTATAACTTTTTTCATTACAAATAATAATAAATACATTATTCATTTCATCTTACAAGAGTGACTTTTATCCGCCACCAAGGATACATAACAGTCCCTTAAACTAGTCTAGAGTTCAATTCATCTTTCTAAATTACAAGTCTTCATTTGATCTTCTCGCTACCTTCACACTCTGAATGACAATTCATAGAGACCGTCAGCTTGATCTTTACGGGATTCTTAGGTTCTTCTAAACTTGTTCGCTGAAAATTATTTTTCATTTAAATCAAGTGTGAGCATTCAATTGCCCAGCAAGTCATAACAGTTGAACAAACAACTTCAGAATTAAAACATTTCTTTAGAACTTCTATAACCGAACAAAGATTATGAAGTAGCTTGAATAATAGGAATAGTCTCGATTCCTATCATATTAAAACATCAGTCATTTTCACTTTGAAATACTTTCATTCTTCTACCTTTTTCATACACATCCTATCTGGCTAGAATCATTAGCACAGACTTAACAATAATGTTTCATGTATAAATAGAACATACTTGTATTGAACAGCTCAATCACAGAATAATGCATATCATAGAAACACCGAAGTGTTCAAATTGTGGCTTAAGGCCTCATACGTTCTACCACATTGTACAAATATTGCACATTCGCACATAGACAGATCTTCTCAAGTACAACATCTGAGGAGTTTAAGAAACTAGCATTCATGTAATATGAATGAAGTTTAGGAAACTTTCCTTACGCCTAACTACAGCATACGCTGTGTAACGCCCAAGAATTTTGAATTTTCAATGAATTAAATTTTTATTGGATTATGTGGATTAAATGAATTTAATTGAGTTATTATGTGAGTAAGATGTTCGAAGGTCGTTCTATGACCTAGAATGTATAGATGTGGTTAGTATTCTGGCTTTGTGCTAGAATTAATTGTTGTGAATTATAAAGACGAGAACGAAGGTTTTCTGAGATTGTTTGTGTAAAAACAATATTCATCCGATGACGTTCGGAGCTAGGATTTGAAATTCTGAGAAACGCATAATGTTAGAATATGATGATATTATGGAAAATCCAATAATATTACCGTTATGGCAAACGAAGTTTTTGCCTGCGAACTTAAAACCTAAGGGTTTGTGAAAGAGGTTTCCGAAAGGGAAATGTAATGCGTATAGTCGTTTCGATTATTATACGTAAGGAATATGAGTATTATACTAGTATGTATACGAGTATGATATGAAGAATAGTATGACGTATAATACGAGTATTATATGAATATTATACGAAGAGAATATGTGAATAATACCCGTAGAATACAAATTGTATTATTAGAGTATGAGCTAAGGATTTTATCCAATCCAATTGGACTTGGATTAATAAACAAGCCCAATGAATTAATTATACAAGCCCAAGTCAAGGCCCAATATTAAATTGGTTAAAGCCCAATGTTTTTATGTCAAGCCCAATCCAAAAAGTAAACCGCGGGTCGAACCGGTGGGTCAAGGGATGGGTAAAACCCATGGGGCAACCCATGGAGATAACCCATGGGCAAGGTGGGCCGGCCACTTGGTGTGCAAGGCAAGATTAACACTTGGTCACCAAGTACTTTACTTGGTGACAAAGTGGTAAATAAGTGAGGAGGTGGGGAATTGGACTATTTTTCCCCTAATTTGCTTTTTTATAAATATAAGGCTTATGTTGGCCATTTGATGGTTTTACAAAGTTTTTCCAACATATTTGAGAGAGAGAAAAGAGCTAGGATCCTATAATCCTTCTACTTCCAAGCAAACAAATAGACGTTTATCAAGAACGTTAACTACTTCAAAGGTAAATTCCTATAAACCGTAATCTTCATCCTTTTCGATTTCTTTCTCATAGAAGAATCGTAGATGAGTGGAGAGCGTTTATTGAGAAGGCCTATTAATGACTAAATCATGGATAGGTCTTGACCAATATAGAAATCTTAAGTGTTTACGGAAGTAGAAAATGTAGAAAGTCTTGAACGTGAACTTAGTTATAATTGAACGTTTTGGAAATCGTTGTAGCTAAGGTATGTGCATCTTGATTTGGTTAGGATGTAGATATGAAGTCCATGGAGTATTCCATGTGATTTGGCTTAAAGAACATTAGTAATGAAGTTATGACGGATTTTGCGGAAATAGACGTTAAACGTCGAAAATGTATAAAGTCCTGATTAAGGGTCAAAAGTTGTCGTGTGACATGAAAACGTCGGTTTCCAATGTCAACACGTGAGATAAGGTAATTAAGAGTCGTTGGCGAAGGAATTGTCGCATTCCGACTTATAACGAATAAAACGAGTATTGAACGGGCGAAAACGTTAAACGAACGCTTAAAAACGAACTTAAAGGTGAATTCCGAGTTAACGGATTTGAAAAGGTGAAATTCTTATACAAACACATAAAGGATGTAATTTGTGACTTGTAGGAATTCGAATGGGTCAATTCGGGTGTAAAACGAACAAATTAGGAAGCCGGGAGTTTCGTTTAGAAACCAAATCTGTTTTGGCTAACTGGTGCACAGACTCGGCGTCGTAGCGCCAAAACCAGTACAAAGTGGTGGTGTCGCAGCGCCAGACTCGGCCGAGTACCCTGCTAACTCGCGCCGCAGCGTCACTAAAACATAAGGAATGCCGCGCCGCAGCGCCGGCAGTGGGAAAAAGTTGACCAAGTTAGGTTTAGTTCCATTTTGAATGTAGACCTAAAGTAAGATGTTAAAGGTACTTAAAGTACATAATAAGACTTACTTTAAAACACTTATAAGATGTTAATGTAAGAAGAACGGGTAAGGTTTAATGGAAATTAAACGAAGATCACAAATACGTAATGAGTGAACCGTAAACGACATTCAACGTTGGTAATTAACCATTAATGATCGAATGTCGGCTAAGGACGTAAGAACGTTAATGAAACGTAACAAAGTATAGAAAGTCAAATCGACTTTAATAACGAAGTTAAAACAAGTAAGACATAGAAGAGAAAGAAGTTGGTAAGAACCGTAAAGATAGTTTATGTGATAACTAATTACAGTGTGCTTTGTGAATCTCTCATGTAGATCCCTATAAAGACTGAGAATTGTTGGAATATATATTCGAAGATGCTTGAAGGAAAGTCTTTCTTAACTCTTATCTGACCTTTTTGTTAGCCAAGTTTTTACGTAATGCATGATATACAATACAATGCATAAATGGTAAATAGAAAAGGAGTCGATGCCTGTTTTATCCGGGCTAGACAAGTATAGAATTGTTTACAAGTCTGTTGATATAGAACTGTTAACGCTATCCTAAGCCAAGTATTTGGTACGGATGAAAAGGTAAGTTTGTCTATGAACAAACAAAAGTATTTTCATCGATTATTCGATGGGCACGCGAGGTTGCCAAATGTTAAACGTAAATACGTTTAACGTAAGAGTGTTGATTAATATAGAGTACAATAGGCTGATCATCTAGAAGTGCTCGTAAGTAAAGACGGGTGGATGGCCTTAGTGCCGGATATCCTTTTCAAGTATGAAAACGAAAAGAGTATGTTCATGGTCTATTGACCGATTCATCATTCCTAAGCTATTATATATGCTCTGGAATTGTTGTAGTAGAAGTATTAGTCAAATGATTCAGAATGCTTCGTAAATAATTGTTTGATAGTGATATAAAGCATGCACTTATTGATGTGATATTCATATGTTTCGTTGTTCAGACTTGCTAAGCTAGTTATGCTCATTCTTGCTTGAACCATATGTTTGCAGCTAAAGCCGAACGAACTGAGAGTTCTATGAGAGATAAATGCAAGGCTAAGATGAACAATTAATCGTCCTGTAATAGACTAATATATTTGTATGTAATATACTTATGAAGAACAACGAATGTATTCGGTTATGAACCTGGGAAAGGATTTATTATAGATGTAATACAAATATAGTAATTACACTCATTTTGTTATTATTTCAATGGAATGATTGTATGAAATGTAGTATAGTGGAGCACCATCTGTCGGGTTGGAAGATACCCGGATTTGGGGGCGTCACAGGTTGGTATCAAAGCATTAGGTTATAAACCATCAGCACTTGGCGCAGTGGTTAAGGATTGATTGGGGGCGAACCGTAAACCCGGACGTCTTCAATTCGATCCCCACTAGCAACATTTGTTAAGTCAGAAATGGTCATGGTGGCCACAGTACCCCTGGTGCAAGTCGGGTAGCAAACCGCTCTGGTACTGGGCTCGGGGGATTAGTCGGCCTGCGGGTCGAAAACCCACGGATAACAAAAAAAAACTTAAGGGGGGAAGAACCTTAGGCTAATAACCTCATAGGAAAGGAAGAGTGTAACATTCCAGAATTTTAAAGTGTAATACTAAATATTTATTGATTTATATAAATAATTAATGGATATGTTTATTATTGAATAAATAATTGTTCAATTTGAGTTGATGTGATTTAGTTAATTATTTGTTGAATAAATAATTAAATATTAAATATTAAATATGTATTTGCAATATTAAATATTTATTGAATTATATGGCAATTATAGTTGATGTGGTTTAGTTAATTAATTAATGAATATATAATTAAGGAGCTAAGTAAATTAATTGTTATGAGATTATATACCAATTTAATTTAATAAGTAAGCTAGAGAGCTTATAGTGATTTAAATAAGTTGTAATATTTTAAATGGGAAATTGTAATTTAAAATATTAGTTGGTTAAATAAAATTATAATTATAAAAGAAAATATAGTTATGTGATATTAAATTATGTGCTAAAGTAATTTAATAGATTAATGTTTTAATTGATTTATTAATTAAATAAAAGTGTGACTAATAACCTTGCTATAAAGGACTTACTAAAATAAATTAAGGGAGCTTAATTCAGTTTTGCCAAACAAGGCCTCATGCCTATTAAGTCTTTTATCTAATTGTGTTTTACCAAACAAGGCATAAGGGTTAATTGATTATACTTTTAGTGGTTAGCCAAACAAGCCTTATGGCTTTTGATTTTCAAAACAAAAATAACTGATGTCAGTTAAGTTAGAGTTTTATTATATATTTAATATATACATTATATCTATATACGTTATATTATTTTACGTATGTTAGAGTTAGGAAGAAAGAAAAAGCTCAGAAGAAGAAAAAGGGAGAGAAGAAGAAAACTATAGAGAAAAAGTGAGAAATTCTAATAGGTTTGAGAAAGGAATTGGAGAAAAGCTTGATAATTAAAAGGAGAACTATCATCTTCATAATCAAAGGTAGGAGCTCAATCTTTTTCTTCAAAAAGTTTAGTTTTTCTTCTTCCAAAAAGTTCTCTGTAAAATATTTTAAATAGACGAATTGTTGATTTATATATATATATAACTTGGTATTCTAATTATTTGTAAAAGGTTTTCATGAATTTGTATGTGATTATATAGAAATTAAGTCACATATGTATGAGTTTTGTGAAGAAAACCATATTACAGTGTTTACATGAAAATATATATGAATATGGCTTAATTTAAAATAGAAACTAAGGTTTAATTAATTGTTAAATTGATAAATTGATTATTGGAATTGATAGAGTATGTAAAATCATAATCATGATGTTTTGAATTTACTGTTTTGATTGAAAAACAAAATCACAGTGTTGATTTCCATTGAAAATATCAAAAATGGAGTTTTTGCCAAAAACATTGAAATTGGGTGTTGTATATTTGATGTCTATGTTATTTTATGAGTAGGAACATGTTAGAAGTCTTCACAATATGTTTATGTGAAGTTTATATGTGTATTACATGATAATCAATCTATTAGATTCGAGCTTTTAGGCCAATTTGGCTTTTTGTTCATGCTGTTGCCGAGGCTGTCGTCGGATTCTGGACTCTGGCGCCGCAGCACGGCCCAGCAGTACAAATCTCGCACTGCAGCGCCGGCGCCACGCCGCAGTTCCAACTAATGGCATGTGACCCGCACCACAGCACCAACTCAGCGCCGCAGCGCGAACCACAGTGAAAACTGTGGCGCCGCAGCGCGAGTTAGCAGAATGTTCTGACAGTTTTGTTTTAGTGTACAAAACATGAAAATAATATTACGTGTTAATAATAATAATGTTAAATGATAATTTCAGTAGTATTAAACTATGAATGATCATGTTATTAAGTGTTACCTACTTGTAACATAGTTGATTATGTGAATGGGTAATTTAACCCATATGATGAATATATTTGTTTATATAAATATACAATGTTGGTAATGACTAACTATGTCAATATGTCATATGTATAGGGTATTAATTCAAGTGGTAAGGGTTTATCTTGTACTAAAGGCATGTTCTCTAACTCAAAACTTCATTGTGCAAGTTTTTCTAACTCTATTTTATAATTGAGCAAGTTTTCTAATCCTTTGTCTTATTGAGCTAATTATTGTTTTCAATTAGATTATCTTATAATGATGTAAGTGGTCTAAACTTTGGTTTGATGTTGAACAAGTTATTCTTGTATTTCAATTAGTGATTAACATGCATAACTGAATTGCCATGCATGTTTAGTATTAAATCCTAATTAACCTTGGCTTAGTATTGTTCAAGCAAGGTATGCTATATTTATTCAAATTGTATGTTATTAGATTATTCCTAATGCATGACTTTAGTTACTATGATTGATTCAATCACTATTATTCTATAGTATAGTGTTGTTGGTCTTATTCAACTACTCCTTAGTTGATGTTCGTTAAATTCCAAATTTCCTTGAAAGCTTATCCAAACCAAACTTACTTTGGTGCGGACTTGTATTCTAAATTCTGAGATGAACAACTCTTTTAATAGAGGGTTACGCTTAGCGTTGAAATGGTTGTGCACAATGCATTGTACGAAGGGTTGATCCCCCTAAGTACCTGGAGTCCTTATAGTCTTATGACTGTTAAAGTTAAAGTTGAAAGATTACTTATAACTGTGGACATGATTCGTGGTCATTAGACCCTCAGTGAATGTTAAAATTTTCAGAGAGTTAATAGAATATATTGTTCAGTTCTATTGAGCCTAATGTTGACAATTGATGTAAAAGTTTAAAGATATATTTATTGTTATTCCAAGTGGACCTTGTTTTTTCACTCTTGCCTGTAAAATTTCTTACAGCTAAAGTTGAAACTGGTGACGTACCTAGCACCAGTAAAGGAAAAGGAAAGATGAACAAGTACTGAAGACTTATAATAGATTTGATAGTATTATTATTAGACTTTTGTTTAAAGATTGTAATGAAGTTTATTTAATTTCTGCATTTGAATGATTGTTGTTAAAGGTTAGATAACCTGGGAGATTTTTATTTAAGTTTAATCCTGTATGGGCAGGTTTTGATTATTCAATTTTATTATAATTGGGTAGTTAGAAATGAATGTTTTGATTAAGTGAACACTGAATCCTGTGAAAATGAAGTACCAGGATCTGGGGGTGTCACAAAGAGTCCGAAGAAAGTTAACTCGAGTCAAATGAGTTAATAAGATATTGAGGAAACTTAGTACCAAAAGATTTAAAAGATGGAAAGTAACCCTAAATGGATTAAATGTGATTTGTGTGCTTATATTATTGTGTATTATGTACTAATCAATTTGTTATGTGTTATTGTAGATGTCGATTGATAACTTGATGTATAGGGATATACATGTGATCAGCGAGGAGTCCGTGAACCGAGTCGAAACAGTACCTGTGCCTATAGCAGACATAACTGTAGTGATTCTAGAAGAGTCAGAACCTGAGGAATATTACTCGGAGGAGGATTATTCGGAGGAGACCATGGGGATAGCATCATATTTGAATATGATGATTGATGTGGAGGATGACATGGAGGTAACATCGATTAATACGGTGTTGCCTGCCCTAGAGTCTACACCTACCGAGACTATGAGGGTAATGTACCTCTCAGTGCTTGACCGTAACGTGCAACTGCACAATATGGTGCAGCACCAGAAGGAAGAGATCAGTGATCTCTATGGGGCGAAAGAGTCTGCAGAGTCAGACTATGAGATAGAGCATGATGAGAAAGTGCTCATGACTGACAAGGACCAGGACTATAAGAACGAGGTCATAGAACTTCGCAAGAAACTGGTTGAAAAAGACCAGAAGATAGCACGAATGTCATATATAAATGACGGTGCGCACGAGGATTTCAAGCTTAAGATAGCTTGTTATTCTATTGAGTCGGGACATACTCGACATACTATAAGTCAGGATATTGTGTCGATTTTGGCAAACCAGAAGCATGAGAATGTTGTTAAACAATATTAGGAGTAGTATAGTGAATACTTTTGTGTAGTGACGTAAAACCCTCTTTTGTATAATTAAAGGGTAGTCTTTTTGTAAATCCCAATTTTTGTAGAAGTCAATCGCGGGATGTATATGTAATAGCTTTTGGGCTATGTAAAGCAACTTGTAAATAGTTTTGAACTATGAAGAAGAATTTTAATATAAGGAAGTTTTTATTTTAAATTTGCTTTGTTGTTTATGAGTTATTGTCCAATTGTTTGACGACTAATAACGAAGTAAGTAAATAAGTAATAACGGAACTTTATTTATTTGGGTTACCCAGTTGGTTTTTCTGATTTGAATGTCTGTATTCCACTCATATCTTTAATGTTCAGATCTGAATTCCCAGTGGGAACATCTTTGGCCATCGTCGGTTTCCATTTTGTTGGTATCGATCGGCTGCCGGATTGTTCCTGTTGTTGCTAGTTTGGGGTGGAGCTTCGCCGACATCTTTGGCTGGTGTTTTCTGCAGGTGGGGCCCATGTGGGCAGGTTATCCATGACTTACTGATAAAGCAATGTTTTGCGGGACCCACGGATTTTCAAATTTCAAATGGCTGATCCTCATTTTGGTTGCTAGTCTCTTGAGAATTATGGGTTCCTTAGTCTACGCCCTTGTTTGGTCAATTTTGATGTTTGTTGTATTAATATATTTTAGACCCAAAATGTAATGTTGTTTATCATGGGTTAGGATTATGTTTCCTAGCTAATGCTAGGTGCTTTTAGTCTCACGGGAGATGGGACTAATGTATTGATCTTCAACGTTTATCTGTAATTTTTTGCAATTAATATACAAACTAAATTTAGCAAAAAAAAAAGAGTTCGCTAATTTATTAACGGTTGCATTTAACCAAGTCGGGGGTAGAGCACCCGCAGGACCTAGAGTAGCCCGAACGACTACTTTTAAGGAATTTAAATGTGTAGGTCCACCCAAATTTAAGGGAACAACGAACCCAATGGAGGCCCAGACATGGGTCAAGGAAATAGAGAAGGCGTTTGTTATTACAAACGTAGTTGAGGCGCAAAAGACCTCTTTTGCGACCTATATGATGAAGGGGGAAGCTAACTACTAGTGGGAGGCTCACAAGGGTGGGGCTGGAGTGGAAGCTGTTACATGGGAACAGTTTAAGAAGGTATTCTTAGAGAACTATTTCCCTACTAGCATGCAATGAAGAATGGAGATTAAGTTCTTAGAACTTAAGCAGGGGGACATGATTGTTCCCCAATATTCGGCCAAATTCAATTAATTGGCAAGGTTCGCTCCACACCAAGTGGACACGGAGGAGAGGAAGGCTCGTAGGTTTGAACAGGGCCTAAAACCCTGGCTCTATAGTAGGGTGTCGGTTTTTTAGAGTGCTTCCTACGGGACCATTCTGGAAAAGGCGATAATAGCGGAGGGTGGTAGTGAGGCGTTGACCCAATACTACAAAGATAGGAAGAGAGAGGGAGGAAATAAGGCAGAGGTTGCCAGTGGAAGTGGCAATATGCCTAAGAGGAAGAATTTTAACCCTGGGAATACTGGGTCAAAACAAGGGGATCTTAAGCGGAGGATGGAGGCATGTAAGACATGCGGTAAGACTCATCTGGGAATCTGCCTGAAAGGGAAGACTGGTTGTTATAACTGTGGGCAGGAGGGTCATATATCTCCCAACTTTCCTAATCCTAAGAAAAGCCGGGGATGTTTTGTTTGTGGATCGGTAGACTACATGGCAAGAAATTGCCCAAAGAAAGGGGCGGAGGGTAGTAAGGGTTCGAGTAGTGGTAATTTAGTCATTACTGGACCAAAACCATCAGTGGGTAGACCCTCAGCCCGAACGTCTAATATTACAGTACAAGATGCGGTTGCATCAACGGATGTAGTTAGCAGGTATCATTCCAGTCAACGAAATAAATGTTTACGTGTTATTTGACTCAGGTGCTACTTGTTCTTTTATAGCATGTGGATTTTCTCAACAATTGGGATTAAATCCAAAAAAGTTAGAAATACCATTAAACGTTAAGGTAGCAAACGAGGAGATAATTCCCATTGAAAAATTCATAGGAATTGTTTCGTAGATATCAGGGGTAATAGATTATCCGTAGATCTTTTATCGATAAGGTTTAAGAGAATTCGATGTTATTCTCGGTATGGATTGGTTAATTAACCATAAAGCAATAATAGATTATCATGAAAAGAGTGTGAACCTAAGGCTTCCTAAGAAACCTGAGGTGGTGTTTTATTGAAATAAATCACCGGGACGTTCTTGTTGTCTAACCATGACACAAGCTAGGAAGATGCTGAAGAAGGGGTGTAAGGGTTATCTGTGTCACGTGGTGGATACCCAGAGAGTGGGAACATCATTGGAACAGATAGCGGTGGTTCAAGAATTTGCGGATGTATTTCCGGAGGAGTTACCGGGTATTCCGCCGGATAGTGATGTAGAGTTTGTGATTGATTTGTTACCGAGTACGGCACCGGTTTCAAAGGCACCATATAGGATGGCGCCAGTTGAGATGAAGGAGTTAATGGTTCAGTTGCAGGAACTATTAGATAGAAAGTACATTCAACCAAGTGTGTCACCGTGGGGAGCACCGGTGTTGTTTGTAAAGAAAAAGGACGGATCGTTACGACTTTGTATCGACTATCGGGAGTTGAACAAGTTAACGATTAAGAATAAATACCCGTTGCCCAGGATCGATGATCTATTTGATCAGTTAAAAGGGGAAAAGTATTTTTCTAAAATAGATTTACGCACGGGGTATCATCAGCTGAAAGCGAGGAAGGAAGATATACCTAAGACGGCATTCAGAACTCGTTATGGGCATTACGAGTTTTTGGTTATGTCATTTGGGTTGACGAATGCGCCAGCCGCATTCATGGATATGATGAACAGAGTGTTCAAACAGTATTTGGACCAATTCGTCGTAGTGTTCATTGATGATATTCTAATCTATTCCAAGATGCCAGAAGATCATGCTGAACATCTGAGAATAGTGTTGGAAACCCTACGGAGGGAGAAGTTATATGCGAAATTCACTAAGTGTGAATTTTGGCTCGAAAAAGTGCAGTTTCTAGGACATGTTATAGACAAAGATGGCATATCCGTAGATCCAGCGAAGGTAGAAGCAGTGAATAAGTGGGAGCAACCGAAAACGCTAACCAAGGTTAGGAGTTTTCTGGGATTAGCGGGATACTATAGAAGGTTCATTCAGGACTTTTCTAAATTAGCTACTCCGCTGACAAATTTGACAAGGAAGTCGGTGAAGTATGAGTGGACAGAAAAGTGTGAGCATAGTTTTCAAGAACTAAAACGGAGGTTGAGTGAGGCACCTGTATTATCTTTACCAGATGATACAGGGAATTTTGTAGTTTATAGCGATGCTTCGCATAGAGGACTAGGTTGTGTGCAGCATGGCAAGGTCATTGCGTATGCGTCACATCAGTTAAAGGATTATGAGAAGGTCTATCCTACTCATGACCTAGAACTGGCAGCTGTGGTGTTTGCTTTAAAAATATGGAGACATTACTTATACAGGGAGAAGTATGAGATATACACGAACCATAAAAATCTGAAATATATCTTCACACAGAAGGAGTTGAACATGAGGCAGAGAAAGTGGTTAGAATTGATAAAAGATTATGATTATTATATCTTATATCATCCAGGAAAGGAGAATGTAGTAGCAGATGCGTTGAGTCGGAAGGGTAGAGAGAAACTGTCAATGTTAACGACTCAGAATGAGTTAATAACAGAGATGGCGAGGATGGAATTAGAAGTTAAGTTACCAAGGGAAACGAAGGAGATGTTATTTGCAATAGAAACTCAACCAACGATAGTGGAACGGGTTAAGGAAGTACAGTTGAGTACTGAAGAATGCGAACGAATGAAGAATATAATGAAGGATGAAGTGAAGACTAAGTATAACCTTGATAAAGAAGGTTTACTTCATTTTGAAGGAAGAATTTGTGTTCCAAATAATTCCAAGTTGAAGGAAGAGATTATGTACGAGGCCCATAGTTCGAGGTACTCGATACATCCTGGTAGTACTAAGATGTATCAAGACCTTCGTCAGAACTTTTGGTGGCCGAACATGAAAAGGGAGATTGCAGAATATGTTAGTAAGTGCTTAACTTGTTAGAAAGTTAAGGCTGAACACCAAAGACCGAGTGGACATCAATACAACCACTGGAGATTCCAGAGTGGAAATGGGAGCATATCACCATGGACTTTGTGGTGGGACTTCCAACGACCAAAATAGGATACGATGCTATTTGGGTAATAGTGGATCAGTTAACTAAATCGGCTCATTTTCTACCAATAGGAGTTAGGTATAACCTAGAACAGTTAGCTAATATTTATGTCAAAGAAATCATTTCTAGACATGGAGTACCTGTTTCGATTGTGTCTGATCGTGATCCACGATTCACGTCGAACTTTTGGAGGAGTTTGCAAGAGCAAATGGGAACACAATTGAGATTGAGTAGGGCGTATCATCCACAGACAGATGAGCAAAGCGAACGAACAATTCAAACGCTAGAAGATATGTTAAGATCTTGCGTTATGGATTTCAAGGGGATTTGGGACGAACATCTACCGTTGGTAGAATTTGCTTACAACAATAGTTTTCACGCTAGGATAGGCATGCCGCCTTACGAAGCGTTGTATGGAAGGAAGTGTAGAACACCACTTTGTTGGGATGACGTAGGTGAACGTTGAATATTGGGACCTGAGATGGTAAAACAAACGGCAGACGTGGTAAAGCTGACAAGAGCTTGATTAGTAGTGGCTCAAGAGAGACAACGGAAGTATGCAGATCCTCATCAAGAGAAGAGGGAGTTTGAAGTAGGGTTTTATGTCTTTCTAAAAGTATCGCCTTGGAAAGGGAAGATACATTTTGGAAAGAAAGGGAAGTTAAGTCCGAGGTTTGTAGGACCTTTTGAGATTTTAAGAAGGATAGGAGAGGTAGCTTATGAAGTTGCCTTACCTCCAGAAATGGAAAGAATACACAATGTGTTTCACGTGTCTGTATTGTGTCCTTATAAACCAGACTATAAGCATGTAATAGAGTATGAGTCTATTCAAATAGAAAAAGACTTAATGTATGAAGAACTTCCGATTCACATTATTGATAGAAAGGAACAAGTCTTGAGAAATAAAGTAATACCTTCCGTAAAGGTAATTTGGAGTAACCACGATACTGAAGAAGCAACGTGGGAGCTCAAAAGTAAAATGAAGGAAAAGTTTCCTCATTTGTTTATGTAAGAGTAGCGAGATTCTGGGTACAGAATCCTTATAAAGAGGGAAGAATGTAATGCCCAAGAATTTCGAATTTTCAATGAATTAAATTTTTATTGGATTATGTGGATTAAATGTATTTAATTGAGTTATTATATGAGTAAGATGTTCAAAGGTCGTTCTATGACCTAGAATGTGTAGATGTGGTTAGTATTCTGGCTTTGTGCAAGAATTAATTGTTGTTTATTATCAAAACGAGAATGAAGGTTTTCTGAGATTGTTTGCGTAAAAACACTATTCATCCGATGACGTTCGAAGCTAGGGTTTGAAATTTTGAGAAACGCATAATGTTAGAATATGATGATATTATGGAAAATCCAATAATATTACCGTTATGGCAAACGAAGTTTTCGCCTGCGGACTTAAAACCTAAGGGTTTGTGAAAGAGGTTTCCGAAAGGGAAATGTAATGCGTATAGTCGTTTCGATTAATATACGTAAGGAATATAAGTATTATACTAGTATGTATACGAGTATGATATGAAGAATAGTACGACGTATAATACGAGTATTATATGAATATTATATGAAGAGAATACGTGAATAATACGCGTAGAATACAAATTGTATTATTAGAGTATGAGCTAAGGATTTTATCCAATCCAATTGGAGTTGGATTAATAAACAAGCCCAATGAATTAATTATACAAGCCCAAGTCAAGGCCCAATATTAGATTGGTTAAAGCCCAATGTTTTTATGTCAAGCCCAATCCAAAAAGTAAATCGCGGGTCGAACCGGTGGGTCAAGGGATGGGTAAAACCCAGGGGAAACCCATGGGGATAACCCATGGACAAGGTGGGCCGGCCACTTGGTGTGCAAGGCAAGATTAACATTTGGTCACCAAGTACTTTACTTGGTGACAAAGTGGTAAATAAGTGAGGAGGTGGGGAATTGGACTATTTTGCCCCTCATTTGCTTTTCTATAAATATAAGGCTTATGTTGGCCATTTGGTGGTTTTACAAAGTTTGTCCAACATATTTGAGAGAGAGAAAAGAGCTAGGATCCTATAAATCTTCTACTTCCAAGCAAAAAATAGACGTTTATCAAGAACGTTAACTACTTCAAAAGTAAATTCCTATAAACCATAATCTTCATCCTTTTCGATTTCATTCTCATAGAAGAATCGTAGATTAGTGGAGAGCGTTTATTAAGAAGGCCTATTAATGACCAAATCATGGATAAGTCTTGACCAAATAGAAATCGTAAGTGTTTACGGAAGTAGAAAATGTAGAAAGTCTTGAACGTGAACTTAGTTATAATTGAACGTTTTGGAAATCGTTGTAGCTAAGGTATGTGCATCTTGATTTGGTTAGGATGTAGATATGAAGTCCATGGAGTATTCCATGTGATTTGGCTTAAAGAACATTAGTAATGAAGATATGACGGATTTTGCAGAAATAGACGTTAAACGTCGAAAACGTATAAAGTCTGGATTGAGGGTCAAAAGTTGTCGTGTGACTTGAAAACATCAGTTTCCAATGTCAACACATGAGATAAGGTAATTAAGAGTCGTTGGCGAAGGAATCGTCGCATTCCAACTTATAACGAAGAAAACGAGTATTAAACGGGCGAAAACGTTAAACGAACGTTTAAAAACGAACTTAAAGGTGAATTTCGAGTTAACGGATTAAAAAAGGTGAAATTCTTATACGAACACGTAAAGGATGTATTTTGTGACTTGTAGGAATTCGAATGGGTCAATTCGGGTGTAAAAGGAACAAATTAGGAAGCCAGGAGTTTCGTTAAGAAACCAAATCTGTTTTGGCTAACTAGTGCATAGACTTGGCGCCGCAGCGCCAAAACCAGTACAAAGTGGTGGCGCCGCAGCGCCAGACTCGGCCGAGTACCCTGCTAACTCGCGCCGCAGCGCCACTAAAACATAAGGAATGCCGCGTCGCAGCACCGGCAGTGGGAAAAAGTTGACCAAGTTAGGTTTAGTTCCATTTTGAATATAGATCTAAAGTAAGATGTTAAAGGTACTTAAAGTACATAATGAGACTTATGTTAAAACACTTATAAGATGTTAAGGTAAGAAGAACGGGCAAGGTTTAATGGAAATTAAACAAAGATCACAAATACGTAATGAGTGAACCGTAAACGACATTCAACGTTGGTAATTAACCATTAATGATTGAATGTCGGCTAAGGACGTAAGAACGTTAATGAAACGTAACAAAGTATAGAAAGTCAAATCAACTTTAATAATGAAGTTAAAACAAGTAAGACATAGAAGAGAAAGAAGTTGGTTAGAACCGTAAAGATAGTTTATGTGATAACTAATTACAGTGTGCTTTGTGAATATCTCATGTAGATCCTGTAAAGACTGAGAATAGTTGGAATATATATTCGAAGACGCTTGAAGGCAAGTATTTCTTAACTCTTATCTGACCTTTGTGTTAGCCAACTTTTTACGTGATGCATGATATACAATGCATAAATGGTAAATAGAAAAGGAGTCGATGCCTGTTTTATCTGGGCTAGACAAGTATTGAAGGATAGATTGAATTGTTTACAAGTCTGTTGATATAGAACTGTTAACGCTATCCTATGCCAAGTATTTGGTACGGATGAAAAGGTAAGTTTGTCTATGAACAAACAAAAGTATTTTCATCGATTATTCGATGGGCACGCGAGGGTTGCCAAATGTTAAACGTAAATACGTTTAACGTAAGAGTGTTGATCAACATAGAGTACTATTGGCTGATCATCTAGAAGTGCTCGTAAGTAAAGATGGGTGGATGGCCTTAGTGCCGGATATCCTTTTCAAGTATGAAAACGAAAAGAGTATGTTCATGGTCTATTGACTGGTTCATCATTCCTAAGATATTATATATGCTCTGGAATTGTTGTAGTAGAAGTATTAGTCAAATGATTCAGAATGCTTCGTAAATAATTGTTCTGATCTAGTTATGCTTCGTAAATAACTGTTTCGTTGTTAAGACTTGCTGATCTAGTTATGCCCATTCTTGCTTGAACCATATGTTTGCAGCTAAAGCCGAACGAACTGAGAGTTCTATGAGAGATAAAGGCAAGGCTAAGATGGATAATTAATCATCCTGTAATAGACTAGTATATTTTAATGTAATATACTTATGAAGAACAACGAATGTATTCGGTTATAAACCTGGGAAATGATTTATTACAGATGTAATAAAATATAGTAATTACACACATTTTGTTGTTATTTCAATGGAATGATTGTATGAAATGTAGTATCGTGGAGCACCATCTGTCGGGTTAGAAGATACCCGAATTTGGGGACGTCACACGCTGAACTGATCATTCAATTCCTATATAACACATACGGAGGAAACATAAACACTAATTAGTCATATATTGAACTTACGCATTGGTTTACTTAACTTTACTTCTTAGTGTTTACGTTCTTGCAATATAAGTTTACACGACTAACTTCCTTTACCAATTTACGGCTTTATGACATACGGAGATGTCTTACTCACGTTCATCATCTTGGATGATTTATTTCCTTATCTTATCCGAACCATTAAACTTAATGTTCGTTAAAGTCAATTTCTTATTTCTTACGGCTTTCTGACAACTAAATGTCAGACCTTAGGATTCATTTCTTATCGACTCACATTCGGCTTTCATTAATCTTATTATCGTTTGTTACGGCTTTCGTGATAATTTCTATTTTATTGATACTTTCGTTATCCATTATACGGACCCAATGTTCATTACCCTCATCACTCAACGTCTAAAGAATCACAACCATAGCAATCCCTCACGTTCGTTCATCGCGACTACGGTCCCCGGATATCGGTTACGTAACCAGCGTTTATATTTTTTTATCAATTAATCTTGCTTAATCTTTACGTTCAACCTTTAATAAAAGGTTTACATTACTTGATTAAGTGTTACATTAGTTAAATATTATATTCTTTATCTTCCCTTACATTTCCCCCAAGAGCTGAGCAGTTAAAAGCTCATCTCTGGCTTTTTCCCAACATTGGCGCTACGACGCCACTCCCTTCTTTATCTCTCGCGCTGCGGCACCACTCTCCAGAAGTTTATGGCCGAGCTCGCGCTGTGGCGCTGCCTCCCAAGGCTCAGCTTGCGCTGCAGCGCCGAGCCTAAACCCTAGAAAAATTCTCTAAGTGGTAAATCCAATTAGAGACGCTTACTTCCCGATCTCATAACTCCTTCGTTATAACTCGGAACGAGGTCATTCCAAAGCCATTCCCTTCCTTATCTTACGTACTTTAATACCCATCAAGTAAAAATTCATTCTAAATGCGCTAGCGTGCCATTCGATTGGCTTGATTTTCACCCTTTGTTCATTTTACTTTTTTAACGCTCTTCGTTCGTTCGTCCGTAATTCGGTCATCCGAACTCAAAACTCGTTCGTTCTTGAGTCCACGACTCACGTTTTCTATGTTCTCTTACTTTCTTATGAAACCCTACCCATTCGGGTTCATTTACTAACTTTTTAATTCTCGTTCGTCTTTTACGAAATTTTGCCATAACTTCGTTATAGCTAAGTATTAATCCGTTCTTCATGAATGTTTCTACCATTCCTAACCAAGCAATATGCAACTAACTTATGCGCGATGGTTTTAAACTTGTCCATCAACAACAATTAAACTACGATGGTTTTAAATTAGCCCATCAACAACGTTCTTCGTGTTCTTCGCGTGTTCTTCGTGTTCTTCGTTCGTTCTTCATTTTAATCGATATTTTGGATTACGATATCACTTTTTATTGGAAATTGATGTTATAGAACATCATTCCTTACTTAATTCACCTACTTATTCATATAATCCACTCGGATCGCTCAAATTAGCTACGAATCTTATACTTCCATAAGAAATTTATAAACTAAAATTTTAAGTTCTTATTTCTTATTTTCTCATGATTTCAACCATATGAACTCATCTCTAACCTTATCTACTTATTATCTTCATTAATTTATGTTTTAAACATATTAAACTTAAAGAAAATATTAGAAGAAACTAGGTTTTAGATTACCTCTTCTTTTTATTTTTCTCCCACTAGACAAAGTCGGCGATTTGCAAGCTTTTCTTTTTCACGTTCACTTTCGATCCGATCATTCATGCTCAAACTCTTCCATCTCCTCCCCATCCGACTTCTCTCTCCCTCTCTCAAGTGTGGGATTTTCAAAATCCTCAAAATAAATAAAGTCCATGAACTCAAAATCCAAGTCCAATTAGATTCTACAAAGTCCATGAACTCAAAATCCATTAAGACTAATTGTATTCCACGCATCTCATTCTTGTATTCTCATATTTTCTTCGTATATAGCTCGTACGATATTTGTATTATACGTCGTACTAATCTTCTTACTATACTCATATAATAACTAGTATTATCCTCGTATTTCTCATGCATAACAACCCTAATGATTATACGTGATCATAAAATTCTCGAAACTAACTTTTCCTAACCCTTAGGTTTTGAGTCCGCAGGCGAAACTTCATTTTTTGTCATAACTGAAATATTATTGAATACTCCATCACGTCTTAGAATTAAATGTAGTCTATAACTTCTCGACATTTCAAAATAAATCTCCGAGCAGAAACGGATGAATAATGCCTATTTCGTCTTTTTCCCCGAAAATATTTTATTCCCGAAAAACTTCTATTTTCGTCTTGAAAATTCTTACTCGCTCAGACTAGCTCGTAGCCTGAATACTCCCGACTTATAATCATCCTAGGTTATAGAACGATTAATAAACGCATAGCACATAATAATATTAATAAAAATCCCTTTTATTAATAACTAATTCTTTAAACCGAAATTCTGGACAACACGAATTTTCGGGTTGTCACAGTCGTCATCGAGTGACTTTGTTATAACACATCATAAAATAGTGGAACAACGATTTTAGATCTAATTCAACATTAAGTATTCATGCATTTACAACTCCATCAACTTTTTATCATCTCTGCACCAGGTTACATAGTACATAAGTGATAAATAAAAAATATATTTTGATATTTCAACTCATTATCGTCTAGCCAAAACAAGTAGCGTAGACTATACTTTAAACCATTCAAAAATCGTTGCAATTCAGTTTTATCATCTCCACAAGTAACGATGTGTCAGTGGCCCGAAGTCCGCACATACACAATGGTCACCATAAGTTGAGAATAAAAATTCATTTCCAAAAGAGGCACATAGTGCGTATTTAGCTTGATGTCATAATTTTTAAAGTCTAGCATAGCTAGGAGATTTGGAAAACCTATGTCTCCACTAATGATCAATTACTTAGTAACCTATCTATTCCTATAATTCTCAATACTCCAATCATACATGTCTATACCCAGTTCGTCAAACTTACCACACTTATGAATTCAGGAACTTTCCATAATCAGGTGAGTTTAAGAACTTGTCCTAGTCAGACCTTTGGCGTCCATTCGCTGAGCAGTTCAAAAACATTTCATATAATCACGAGTCATGAACGTATAAGTATGAGTTTTAAGAACTCGTACTTAACCTTATATTCTCTAACTATACCCTACATATCTACTATATACCTAAGAAAAGAATCACCTTCTCAACAGGTATATAACAAATAGCGTGACACAGACATTTCAATGATTATCAGTGTAAGAAACTAAGTGGTTGTTACACCAAATTCAGTTGCTGACATGAGTCCTCAATTGAAATCCCTACTTAATCCTAACTCCCTTCTTAATACGAATTTCATTTAATCCATATTCATAATCCTTTCTTGAATCTGTACCAATTCAAAGTACAACTGACACGACATTTTTACCGTAAACTTTTCAATCATTCTCTTGATCATTCTCACTACTATAACCTTATTCGATCACAGAGTGATGTTATCGTATATATTACGATATATTTCTATGTTATGATCATTTTGTTTTACGATCTCCTATCCCAGTACCTTTAATCTTTTAGGGTCTAATTATTCACCACTATTGTTCACCTTTATTATCAGAGTTAGGGAACTCCGTATCTTTATAACTTACCGAGATTCGTCTTTGAATCTTACTGACATACTAACTCTATGTGAGTTAGATCTTATCCTATCACTGCGGTTATTAGTCTAAGGTAACTCTACCCTAGGTTTATAACCAACAGCTTTGATACCAATTGTAGCGCCACAAAATTCTGGTCCTAAATCACCACAAATCTGGTACACTAGTTCTAACTATTGCGGAAGATATAAACATAAATTGTTTATATATTAAATATTACACACTATCCCCAAGGTCGAGAACCTTACTTAAAACCGAAATCAATATCGTATCTAACATACAATATTATTATACAATACTATTACAAATCTAGCTGCACACATATTCCAAGCTAAACTTGGCTTTGACTTTTCCTTATATCCGACGCATTCGCTTTAATCTGCAATGTTTATGATATAGCAATGGTGAACAACAAGTTTTCCCAGCAAGTTTAAGTTCAATAAATTAAGGATATATCATGATGGAAAGATTTTGAATAATAGCTGGCTAACATTCAATAATATAATTTTGAACTAGCATGGATAAATTTTCATAGTTGAAAGAACATTAAACATGAACATATCAATTATATCTGGGCCGAATGGTAATGAAGGTGATCAGCCTTTCATACTTGATGAACACATACAATAGGCACAAGGTGCGATTCAATAATTCCTATACGTGATGTAATCAACAATGATTAATCACAAGTTAAAAGAACAGTTCAAGAAAAACTTTCACAATAAGTGAGTATAAGAAACTTGCATGATCGGTTGATTACCGTTACGAAACAAAACTTAGCTTTATCTGAAGAACTAATATTAATTATATCAATTTCCTAAGTTAGAATAATATCATCATAATACAAAATAACCTAAACACATTACCACATAATCCTATTAGTAGTCTATACAACATATAAGACCTAGTATCAAGTCAAAGTATTGCAGTCTGAGTTGAATCTGGCACAATTCTGACATACCGACGGCCCAGTCGGATTACTACCGAGCCTAATATCCATAAGACTTTGTCTAAACGCAACATAATAAACTTAGACAGTTAATTATTCGGTCAAAATAATTTTCATAGGCTCATAATAATTTTCAAGTAATTATTATCATTTATTATGATTTTTCAATCATTAATATCATATTTATATGATTTAAATACCACATAATTCATTTATCATTAATTTGTATTTAATACTAAATATTAATGAAAATCATAACATAATATTATAATATATTTATAATATATCAAAGTATTTTTAATACCTTAAAATCATATTTATATGATTTTTAAACCTTTAAATCCATTATCTGATAATTGCCATTAATATTAAATATTAATGTTTTTTCCATGACAAAATATCAAAAATTTTATTTTATAACTTCAAATATTTTTATAACACTTAAATCATTTTTATATGATTTATAAATTATTAATTCTATTTTTCATAATTTATTTAATACATTTAGTAAATAAATTAATTACCATTAATATTAATTAATTAATAAAATTCATCACAAAATATTAAAAGTCTTCAAAAATAACTTAAAATATTTTCTTATACCATAATATAATTTTCATGATTTTTCATGTATTACAATCATTTTTAAGTAATTTACTTAATATTATAATTAAATAAATTAAATACCATTATTGTTCCAAAAATATTTAATATTTATGAAATATATATTCAGAATAATTAAAAACTAATTTTTAGGCTTTAACATAATTTTAGGAATTTATTATGTAATTTTAATAATTAAAAACTATTTTTATCTATTTATAAATTAAAATAATTAATTTCCATAAATAATCTGTCACTAAACGGGCCCTATAGCGACAGAACCGTCGCTATAGGTGTTCTTGAGCCAAACCTAGAACATTCATAGTAGTTTACCGGGTGCCTACTTTGACCAAGTATAGATCGTTGATCTTCATGTTTCTGGTCACTCTAATGTGTTATGATTGTAGTACTTATGTAGTACTACAACTACAAACAACATTCATGGACATCATGCATCTTAACAGCAAGTTATAGGCCATCAAAGTCCTTGTCAAACATGTTCTTCATTTTTTGGGTTACCCAAAAAATGAATAACATTCAAGGTACCTACTTTGGATTCTTATAGATTTCAGTCTAGGTCTTGTTTATGTACTATAAAGGTTTAAACTTGTAGTAGTGATGTCAGAGTACAACTACATAATATCAGATTAGTCTAACCACATCGCCAACTCAAGATTTCAGCTGGTCAAAGTACGGGTCACACATTGTTCTTCACGATTTCTGGGTTTTCCAGATTTCGTCAAGAGCAGTTGGTTAATGATACTTTTTGACCAAGTTTATCTTAGATCCTATACATGATCTGGGTAATCTAATGGTAGGGATATGTAGTACATATGCCAGACTACAAGTCCCAAGCAGCAATATAATCTAAAACATTAAACATTGTAAGATTCATGACCTGCAAAATGGTTGTCAGGGTTTCTGGAAAATTCTGGGTTGCATAGAATTCCAGTTTTGTGATCGGTCAACTAGGTTTGACCACTTATAACTCGAGATCTAGACATGATTTAGGCTTGATTCAAGTTCCAGATCAAAGCCCTTACCTCATACTACAAGTCTATAACTTAAAACACAACAAACAATTAACATACAACGATCTATGAGCCCTGACATTAGCTTGTCAGACAACATTATAAAAGTTTCCATATTTCTAAAAACTTTAATTTCGAGCATCTAGATGTTATGGATCTAGAAAGTAACAACCCAGATCACTAATATATACTACAAACAACATATTAAAACACTTAATCATAACATCTAACATAAGATCATATGATTTCTAAGTTTAAGGTTTTTATACCTTTTTAGCTTTGATCCTTGAAACTGACTTTGATGTTTATTCTTGGCAAGCTAAATGTTGGTATTGGCTTTGCTTCTCACTCACTTTCACTCTAAATTTTTGGATGGGAGGGAGAGAATGGACTTGGCTCAAATTAAAAATAAAGTAAGCTTTGTCTTACTTTTAAATCTCTTAGATTTTTAATCTATGGTCACAATTGATCATAAGTGGCAATGAAATCTGATATTTGTGAGATATAGGCACATGGCTAGCTAGGGTTGGTCACCAACCACTTACTAGGGCTAGATCTACACTCCATCCCATTAAAATATTCAAGAAGGGCAATTTGGTCATTTGCCTTGTAAAGCTAATAGCAACTTGGTAACTTGTCACAACGTTTAGGTTTTAACCCTTAGGTTTTGACCCTAAGGGTTTAACCCTAAGGTTACACAAATTTATTTTCTAAACATTCTAATTAGGTTTTAAAAAAATAGAAAATTAAGATTACAAAATTATAATTAGGGTTTCCTAATTACATTAGAGTTTACTAATCACATCTATTCATCCGTTTCTGCTCGGAGATTTATTTTGAAATTTCGAGAATTTAATGATTACGTATAATTTTGAGACGTGATGGAATATTCAATAATATTTTAGTTATGGTAAAAACGAAGTTTTCACCTGTGGACTCAAAACCTAAGGGTTAGGAAAAGTGAGTTCCGAGAATTTTATGATCACGTATAATAATTAAGGTTATTATACGTGAGAAATATGAGTATGATACGAGTTATTAT
This sequence comes from Panax japonicus, assembly GCA_020205505.1. Taxonomy (NCBI): domain Eukaryota; kingdom Viridiplantae; phylum Streptophyta; class Magnoliopsida; order Apiales; family Araliaceae; genus Panax; species Panax japonicus. The sequence goes on along the minus strand of CM035107.1, from coordinate 21,632,871 downwards.
ACGAGTATAGCAAGAGAATTGGTACGACGTATAATACGAATATCGTACGAATGATATACGAAGAGAATACGAGAAAAGAAAGCATATAATACGATTAGTCTTAATGGACTTTGAGTTCATGGACTTTGTAGAATCCAATTGGACTTGGATTATGTCAAGCCCAATGCTTTGTGAAATCAAGCCCAAGATAGGCCCAATAAGAAGTAAGGTTAAGGCCCAAACCAAGAAAAGAAACTGCGGATCGAACCGATGAGTAAGCGGATGGGTAATAACCAATGGGGCAACCCATGGGGTGACCCATGGGAATGTGGGCCGACCACTTGGCCACCAAGTAAGGGTGGTGGTCAAGTAAACTTGGTGGCTAAGCATAGGAATAGTAAGGAGGTTAAGGGGGAAAAATGACCAATTTGCCCTAAGCCTTGGTTTTCTATAAAGGAAAAGCTTGCCCGAGTGCACGCTTTGTCCGACGGAAGGAGATTAAAGAAGAACAGTCATCTGAACCCTAGTCTCTCCTAAATTTTCTTTAAGTTTAATATGTTTAAAACCTAACTTAATGAAGATAAGGATTAGATAATGTTAAGAATAATTTCATATGGTTGAAATCATGAGAAAATAAAGAAATAAGAATTAGAAATTTAGTTTATAAATTTCTCAAGGAAGTATAAGATTCATAAGGATTTTGAGCGATCCGAATGAATTATAGGAACGAGTAGGTGAAATAAGTAAGGAATGATGTTCTATAACATCAAATTCCAATCAAAAGTGGATTCGTAATCCAAAATATCGATTAAAATGAAGAACGAACGAAGAACGCGAAGAACACGCGTAGAACACGAAGAACGTTGTTGATGAACAAATTTAAAACCATCGTAGGATAATTGTTGTTGATGGACAAGTTTAAAACCATTGCGTATAAGTTAGTTTTTTTTTTTTTGCTAAATTTAGACTGAAATAAAAGAAAGAATAAGTACAAAGTACGGGGGTCAAACCCCAAGCAGTATACCATAACCATCATAGGACATGCCCTATGATGGCAGTAGTAAACCCAAGCTAGTCACTAGCAGACTAGGATTCAATAAGAGACAAACAACAACAATAAACAACCAAAGAACTGGCTTGAAACAGTCAATACAAAATGCATCATACCAAACCTGAAGGAAAATTAATTAAAATTAAACCAAGCAAAACCAACCCATAATGGGTGCATGCAGAAGAACAGCTCAAACACCGCACTAAACTGCCATGACAGAGCAGGGCAATAGAACTGCAGACCACACAACACCAGGTGTTCAAGGGAACTGCAGTTGCTCTACCACACCAGATAGGAAGCAGCCAGCAGCACCATACTGTACAGTAGGAACAGACAGCAGCAGAAGGAAGCTGTTAGAATAACCATGTAGAACCAAGACTACAGCAGCAGAAGAAAGCAGTCAGCAAACCAAGCACAAGACACGTGCCAGCCCACATGCCTTAGGACCAACGTGCCAGCCCACCAACACACCTGCTGCATCTGCTATACACCTCCAACCCATGCAGGAAAAGAGCTCCCAATAGCAACAGCCCACGAAAATAGCTTTGCAGCCACCAAGCACAGCGGCAGGTGCACAGACAGAGCATCTGAAGAAGAAGCATAGCAGCAGAAACATCTGTAGCAGCCAGTAGAGCTGCAGCTACCCAGACACCAGCAGAAACTGACCCGCCAACCCACAACAAAAACCGAACCCCACAGCAAAGCAGCCCAGCCATGATCCAACAGCTGCCGAGGAACAGCAAAGCAAAGCTGATCCGCCAGCAGCAAAGCAAAATGCAGCCATCAGCTAAAAGACCAGCAACAGATCCCGAAGGACCACAGAATGCATCTAGATAACCACTGACTGCAGCAATTCTGAACAGGCTCCAAACCAAAATCCCAAACCAAAATTCAGCTCAGCAAACATGAATTTGATAGAACCATGTGCAGCTCAGACCCATGATCACATCATCATCACAAGAACAGCTACAACAAAGCAGAAGGGCCCCCACAAAGCATACCCAAATTTGAACTAGCAGGCCCAGCAACAGAACCATATTGCAACACAACAACTGTACATAGAATTCAGCTAAACCAGCTAAATAACCTGCAATAGCATCCAAAACAACATCAGCAGAAGAGCTCCTTGCAACAGCGCTAACCCAAATTGTGCAACCGAAGAGCAAATAAGCATTAACTATAAGAAACAACTCCCCAGCAGCATCAACCATTAATATAACAACATCAGAGAAGTTTTTGTACACAGTTTACCAAAGCAACATCAGCCAAAAAGTCATGACACAAAGCATACCAACCCCGCAGCCTAGAAAGAGCAGGATAACCAGTCACAGGATAGCAACAGCAGAACCTGTCAAGAATTGTTTAAAGAAAGATGCCTAAGACCATAACTTGTCTTAATTTTTTGGAATCTTGCATTTGTATGAAGTTTACATTTGAGCACATGAAGGATGTCGATGACTAGGTTCCGAACTGAGCAAGACTTATGACTGAAAATTCGCGCATTTCGCTCATTCCAAATACGGTATACCACCGCTGCGAACCCAAGATAAAGTAAACTGTGATGGAAAGATGGATTTGAATAATGAATGAGGTAGCCCGTTATGGAGCTCCAAGACCGACTAGAACCCCTCCACCCACAGTGCCGAAGAACAGAAAGTAGGACCCTAAAAGAGTAGTCACAGTGGAAGAATAAGTGATCAAAGGTTTCCGATTGGGAAGAACAAAGAACACATGAGGGATTGACAGACATTCCAAAACTGATCAATCTGTCCATTGTACGTAACCCTTGATGGAAAGCCAACCAGAGGGTAAAAGAGTACCGAGGAATCAGGATCTTAGGCCACACTAATTTGTCCCAAAGAACAACAACTCCCACCTGTCTAATAGAACGCCATAGAGTAGAAGCTTTTACCTCATTAGAATTCACAGAATCCCATAGAATCTCATCCGGTTTAGTCACAAACCCTATTGAGATCAAAAGAATCCCGAAAGACAATAAAATCATTATGATTAGAGGAGGGGAGGTGCCAGGAGGAATCTCGAATAATATCACTTACATTTGCATTTGGACCCAAATCAGAATTTATGATCAAAGAGGAATGAGAGCTTGTAGCTAGAGGGTTCCGCATTTAGCCAAGGATCGAACCACAGACTAGTACTTTCCCCATTACCAATACGGAACCGAATATGGTTCATAGCAAGAGGTCTCAGCTGCAGAATCTTTCTCCATATCCATGAGCAGTCATTTGGGGTCTTCAGAACCCAAAAGTGTTTAGAGCTTAAATGATATACTCTAACCCAAGAAGCCCAAAGAGACTGAGAATTAGGATTAACTACTCTCCAAAGCTGAAGCAAGATTAGAGCTTTATTCCAGTCCTCCAATTGCTTTATAGCTAGACCTCCTTCAGAATAAAGAAGCGCAATTTTACTCCAGGCAACTTTGGCTCCAAACTTCAACATAGAGGGGCCTTTCCATAAGAATCTGCTCATAGTGGACTTAAGATCTTTAAGTACAGACGCTGGGAGAATGAAGTGGGCAGACCAATAAGATTGGATAGCAAAGACAACCGATTTAATAAGCTGAAGGTGTCCAGCATAGGAAAGGAATCTATTAGTCCATGAAGAAATCTTGGATTTAACCTTTTCTAACAGAGGATGGCAATCAGCAAGGCTAAGCTTCGAAGTGATCAGAGGGACTCCAAGGAATTTAGCAGGGAACCGACCCACTTGAAACCCAAGAGAATTGTAAATTACCTCAGCATGAACAGGAGAGACATTGGAAAGAAAGCACATACTCTTCGAATCATTTACATGTAATCCTGAGAGAGACGAGAAGTGATCTAAACCACAGCACTTGGCGCAGCGGTAAGTTTCCACCTGGGGTGAACCGTAAACTCGGGCATCCTGGGATCGATCCCCGCCTGCAACAAGTGTGAGGGCCAATTAAAAACTGGTCCGTGTGGCCACGGATCGCACATTTCTGGGCGGAGCCATGTCTTAGGCCGAGCCTGTGCGCAAAGCCTGGTCCGGGGTGGGGAGACTTAGTCCGACTGCGGTTGGGAAACTCCACATTATCAAAAAAAAAAAAAAAAAAAAAAAAAAAAAAAAAAAAAAAAAAAAAAAAAAAAAAAAAAGAAGTGATCTAAACAAAGTTTGATGACCCTGACCGAGTTCACATCACCATGACAAAATATAAGCAGGTCATCAGCAAAGCACAAATGGGATAAGGAGATAGACTTTGTTTTCCAATGATGCTTGAAAGAATGGGCCCTGGTTTCCTTTAAGAGAATAAGCGAGAGGACTTCCATAGCAATAACTAATAGATATGGAGAGAGAGGATCTCCTTGACGCAAGCCCTTGAACCCTTTGAAATACCCACAAAGGGCACACCATTCACTCTAACAGAGTAAAAAGTAGAACAAATACAAACCTTTATCCAGTAGATAAACTTGGGAGGAAATTTGAAAAGGCGCAGAGCGGCAAGCATGAAATTCCAAGACACCGAATCAAAGGCCTTACGAAGATCAATTTTCATGGCACACCGAGACTGGCCAGAGGGCCTATGATAGTTTCTGAATAACTCTTGAGCTAGAAGAATATTATCACCAATCCTCCTACCCGGAATAAAAGCAGATTGAGAGGGAGATATTAGGGAGGGAAGAATGCCCTTGAGCCTAACAGCAATAATTTTGGCAATGCACTTATAAGTTGTGTTACAGTGGGAAATAGGCTTATAGTCAGTCATGGAGGTAGGATTAAGAACCTTAGGGACCAAAGCGATAGCTGTAGAGTTAGTACCCCTGAGGAGACAGCCCTTTTTGAAAAAGGATTGAACAGCCAAAGTAAAATCACGACCGACAATATCCCAAACCAGAAGGAAAAAATTCACATTGAAGCCATCAGGACTAGGGCTCTTATTTTTCTTCATCGACTTCAGAGTTGTCAAAATTTCGCTATCAGAAATGTCTCTCTCCATCCAAGAGGCTTGAGAATCAGTAACAATATTGGAAACATAGGGGGCAAGATCCATTAGATCGGGGTCCTCCTCTATAGGAAGAGAGCCCAGCAAGGAGGTAAAGTGGTCCACTGCAATATTTTGGATATCCTTTTGACCAGTAAAGAGGACACCCGCCTCATTTTCAATAGCAAGAATTTTATTTTGATTCCATCTATTCTTAATTTGATTGAAGAAGTAGCCCGAGTTTTTGTCCCCATCCTTAAGCCATTGGATTCTTGATTTTTGCTTAAGAAATTTCTCTTCACATCTAAGGGCACACCACAAATTTCCAGAATGAAGCCTTTGAGCCTTAAGGAGAGAGGGATCATTCGGATTGGAAGCAATAGCATTCTGCGTAATATGTAGGATAGCTCTGGCCCTATCAACATTAGAGGAAATATTACCATTATCTTTGTTCAGAGTGGAGAGAGCCCATTTGACCGATCTAAGCTTCCCAACTAAAACCTGAAGAGGATCCCCAGAGGTATGGATATTCCAAGCAGATTGGACAACCTCATGGAAGTTTTCAAGCTCACCAAGGAAATTAAAAAACTGGAAAGGCTTGGGAACTCTAGGCAAGGTCAGACCAGTTTGAACCACCGCTGGGCAATGATCCGAGAGGTTCCGAGGAGGGAAAATAACCTGAGAAGCATGGAAGTGATGTAACCAATCACAGTTGACCATAACTCTATCAAGCTTTTTGTACTGGGGTTTAGTGTCACTAGAATTCCACCAAGTGTGAATAGGCCCAACCGCACGAAGATCAGACAATAGAATATCAGTAGTGCAGTCCAGGAAGTCCTGCATACCCCCATTCCAAGATTCAACTCCACCCTTTATTTCAGTAACAGATAGAACCTCGTTAAAATCCCCAAGCAAACACCAAGGCAAATTGATCGAGTTACATAGGGAGCGAAGGTCAACCCAAAGAGATTTCCTCTCAGAGGGGGTATTAAAACCATAAACAAAGGTGACAAAAAACTGCATAGATGAGGCAACAGATAAAACTAAGCAATGCATAAATTGAGAAGATTTAGAAATAATATTTACAGTCCAAAGCGAAGGGTCCCATCCAACCCAGATTCTCCCATTCACATGATGCTCATAATTAAAATGCCAACACCAATTGCTACATATAGCTTTGGAAATAACATTGGCTTTTGGGATTTTGACTCTAGTTTCAACTAGGCCAACAAAAGAAATATTATGCTTACGCAAAAGAGCAAGGACACTATCCTGCTTGGACTTCATATTTACACCTCTAATGTTCATAGAGCAAAAATTAACCATAAAACGGTTAAGTTTAAAGTGGAGCAGGACGCCCCCTTCTCTTCCCATCTTGGCCTCGCCTAACTCCTTCTCCCCCATTGCAAATGCTATTGTCTCTGATGTTCTCTCTCCCTCTGACCTGGATTCACCCCCCATTAATTGCCCTATATTGAACAAGCTAATTGATATTGATGAGAAGGAGGGCAAGGACCTGAAGCATAAGCAACGATCTGGGCTGGACCCTTCTCAAGATGCTAAGTGTAGGAACAAAGGCAAGGGCCAGGGGGGAAAAACTTCCTGCTAACCACTACCCTCTTATTTTTCTATGTTAATGTTAGCGACATATAATATTAGAGGTCTTAATAAAAAGTCAAAGCAGGCTTATGTTAAACAGTTAATTCTAGATAATAGTATCTCCCTCATTGGTCTGTTGGAAACCAGAGTCAAGCAGCATAAAGCAAGTAGAATATCCAATAATATTTGTAGGAACTGGACTTGGTTTTATAACTATGATTACCACTACAATGGCAGAATTTGGGTTGGTTGGAACCTCAATATCTGGCAAGTGGATATCCTCTTTGTATCCTCCCAAGTTATTCATTGCAACATCAAGCACTTAGCGAATGACTGTACTTTTTTGGGTTCTTTTATCTATGGTTTGAATTCTATATCTGAAAGGAAGAACTTATGGGCTGATTTATCCTCTCTTAGTTCCCCTCTCAACTGGTGTGTCCTGGGTGACTTTAATGCCATCAGCAACCTTAGTGAAACTGACAGGACTGAAACTGATTGGGACTCTGGTATGGAGGATCTCAAAGAGTGCTTGCAGAACCTTGAAATGGTTGATATTAGGGGCATTGGTCCCTTCTATTCTTGGTGGAACTGCCAAATTGAAAATCCAATCCATAAAAAACTAGATAGAGCTTTGGGAAATGCATCATGGCTCAACTCATTTCCCCTTGCCCAAGCTACTTTTGCCCCCAGAGGAATGTCTGACCACTCTCCTGTCATACTTAACCTTGGCATTCCGGCTTCAAGGTCAAGAAAGCCTTTCCAGTTCTTCAACCACATGATTCTCTTGGATGGCTTTCTCGAATGTGTGTCTTCTGCCTGGATGCAACCCAACCTAGGTAACCCCTTTCATATCCTAACTGCCAAGCTTAAGAGAACTAAAAGAGCCTTAGTTACCCTCAATAAATCCATTGGAAATCTATCATCTTCTGTTAAGGAAGCAACTTCAAACCTCCACAGAGTCCAATCCTTGCTCTCCAACAGGCCACTTGATCTGGATCTCATTTCCCAGGAGCAGAGCTGCCTTCAGGTTCTTTGGAATTCCTTGGCTCTAGAGGAAACTCTCATCCACCAGAAATCTAGAGCTACCTGGCTTGCTACAGGGGATAGAAACACCAAATTTTTCTCCAATCTGGTGAAAAGCAGGTGGAACTCAAACAAAATCCTTTCTATTTATAGCTCTTCAGGCGATCTGGTTCAGGGACAGGAGGAGGTTGAAATTGTGGCTATGAATTATTTCAAGGATTTGTTCAATTACCAGCAACTACCTCCTTCAGCTGTTTTTGAAGATTATGGAGTTCTCCCTACCAAACGCATTACTGTCTCTCAAGCTGACATCCTTTCTGCTCCTATCACAGCTACTGAGGTATTCAAAGCTCTCAGTGGTATAAAGCGAAACAAAAGTCCAGGCCCGGATGGTTTTAACGTGAACTTTTTCACTCACTGCTGGGACATTGTTGGTGAAGACTTCACAAAAGCCGTTCTATTCTTCTTCTCTTCCTGCCGAATGCCTCGAGGTGTAAACTCAACTGCCATTGCCCTTATCCCAAAGTGCTCGAACCCCTCTCTCATGTCTGATTTCAGACCAATATCATGTTGCAATACAATCTACAAGTGCATATCAAAAATTCTTGCTGATAGACTCAAATTGGTCCTCCCCTCTCTTATTGATAAGGCCCAGTCTGCTTTTTTTTTTTGCTAAATTTAGACTGAAATAAAAGAAAGAATAAATACAAAGTAAATGGGTCAGAACCCCAAACAGTATACCATAGCCATCATAGGACATGCCCTATGATGGCTGCAGTAAACCAAACTAGATACTAGCAAACAGGGATTTAACCAAGAACAAAGCAACAACAAAAAACAAGTAACAATTTGCTTGAGACCAATTAGAGTAACTACTACAACCAGGATGATCACTATGCAGACCATATTCCCAACAAAGCAAACCAGCCGCTGTTGGAATACAAACAGTTGCACTGCACCACAGTAGCAGCACAATGCCACAGCACATAGCAGCACAATGCAACTGCCGAGGAGCACAGCTTGAGCAGCAGCTAGTCGGACAACAGAGCATCAACCACTTACTACAATTCTAACAGGTACCAAGCATGAAGCAGCACCACACGCAGCCAGGAGAACTATGCAGTCAGCATCCACACCAGATAGAAAGCAGCCAGCAGCACTGTAGCAGCTAGCAGTGTTGCAGCTAGCCAGACACCAGCGACAACAGACCAAACAACCCAGAACTGACCAAAACAGGACAGCAGGACAACATCAGCATACCAGCAGATAACAAACATCCCTCCAGCCAGGATAACCAGTCACAGGATAGCAGCAGCAGGATCCATACAGGAGCCTGCAGAAGAAATAGCTCAAACACAAAGAAGCACAGCAGAAACCAAGCACCACACGTAGCAAGGAGCACGGCAGCTGCGCAAGACCACAGCAGAGGAACACCAGACATTGGCGAACTTTAGGCAAAGACAGCAGATACTGTACCACACCAGATAAAAAACAGCCAGCAGAATCCAACAGCTGTCGAGAAGCCAGCAGCAGGTCAAAACGCAGCCATCAGCAAACATAGAATGCAGCTAGAAACCACTGACTGCAGCAGATCTGAATAGGCACCAAACCAATAACCCCAACCAAAAACCAGCATAACCAACATGAAAATGAGAGAACCATGTGCAGCACAGACCCATGATCACATCAGCATCAGAACAGCATCAGAACAACAATGAACACAGAACCATAAGGCAACACAACAACAGAACAATGAACACAGCTAAACCAGCTAAAACAGCTAAATAACTAAAAGAGCAGCTCCCCAGCAGCATCAGCCATTAAAATAACAACATCAGCCAAGAAAATATGACACTAATATGGAAATAATAGCAGAACCTGTCAAGAATTGTTTAAAGCAAGCTGCCTAAGACCATATCTTGTCTTAATTTTTTGGAATCTAGCATTTGTATGAAGTTTACATTTGAGCACATGAAGTATGTCGGTAACAAGGTTACGAACAGTGCAGGATTTATGATTGAAAATTCGCGCATTCCGCTCATTCCAAATACGGTATACCACAGCTGCGAAACCAAGATGAAGTAAACTGTGGTGGAAAGAAGGATTTGAATAATGAATGAGGTAGCCCGTAATGGAGCTCCAAGCCCGACTAGAACCCCTCCACCCACAGTGTCGAAGAACAGAAAGCAGGACCCTAAAAGAGTAGTCACAGTGGAAGAATAAGTGGTCAAAGGTTTCCAGTTTGGAAGAGCAAAGAACACACGAGGGATTTACAGACATTCCAAAACTGATCAATCTGTCCATTGTATGTAACCCTTGATGGAAAGCCAACCAGAGGGTAAAAGAGTACCGAGGGATCAGGATCTTAGGCCACACTAATTTGTCCCAAAGTACAACAACTCCCACCTGCCTAATAGAACGCCATAGAGTAGAAGCTTTTACCTCATTAGAATTCAAAGAATCCCATAGAATCTCATCCGGTTTAGTAGAGTCACAAACCCTATTGAGGTCAAAGGAATCCCGAAAGACAATAAAATCATTATGATTAGAGGAGGGTAGGTGCCAGGAAGAATCACGAATAATATCACTAACAGTTGCATTTGGACCCAAATCAGAATTTATGATCAAAGGGGAATGAGAACTTGTAGCTAGAGGGTTCGCATTAAGCCAAGGATCGAACCACAGACTAGTACTTTCCCCATTACCAATCCGGAACCGAATATGGGTCAAAGCAAGAGGTCTCAGCTGCAGAATCTTTCTCCATATCCATGAGCAGTCATTTGGGGTCTTCAGAACCCAAAAGTGTTTAGAGCTTAGATGATATACTCTAACCCAAGAAGCCCAAAGAGACGAAGAATTAGGATTAACTACTCTCCAAAGCTGAAGCAAGATTAGAGCTTTATTCCAGTCCTCCAGATGCTTTATAGCTAGACCTCCTTCAGAATAAGGAAGCGAAATTTTACTCCAGGCAACTTTGGCTCCAAACTTCAACAAAGAGGGGCCTTTCCATAAGAATCTGCTCATAGTGGACTTAAGATCTTTAAGAACAGACGCAGGGAGAATGAAGTGGGCAGACCAATAAGATTGGATGGCAAAGATAACCGATTTAATAAGCTGAAGGCGTCCATCATAGGAAAGGAATCTGTTAGTCCATGAAGAAATTTTGGATTTAACCTTTTCTAACAGAGGATGACAATCAGCAAGGCTGAGCTTCGAGGTGATCAGAGGGACTCCAAGGAATTTAGCAGGGAACCGACCCACTTGAAACCCAAGAGAATTGTAAATAACCTCAGCAAGACCAGGAGAAACATTGGAAAGAAAGCACATACTCTTCGAATCATTTACATGTAATCCCGAGAGAGACGAGAAATGGTCTAAACAGAGTTTGATGACCCTGACCGAGTTCACATCACCATGGCAAAATATAAGCAGATCATCAGCAAAGCACAAATGGGATAAGGAGATAGACTTTGTTTTCCAATGATGCTTGAAAGAGAGGGTCCTGGTTTCCTTTAAGAGAATAAGCGAAAGGACTTCCATAGCAATAACAAATAGATATGGAGAAAGAGGATCTCCTTGACGCAAGCCCTTGGATCCTTTGAAATACCCACAAAGGGCACCATTCACTCTGACAGAGTAAAAGGTAGAACATATACAAGCCTTTATCCAGTAGATGAACTTGGGAGGAAATTTGAAAAGGCGCAGAGCAGCAAGCATGAAATTCCAAGACACCGAATCAAAAGCCTTACGGAGGTCAATTTTCATAGCACACCGAGGCTGGCCAGAGGGCCTATGATAGTTTCTGAATAACTCTTGAGCCAGTAAAATATTATCACCAATCCTCCTACCCAGAATAAAAGCAGATTGAGAGGGAGATATTAGGGAAGATAGAATACCCTTGAGCCTAACTGCAATAATTTTAGCAATGCACTTATAAGTTGTGTTACAGCAGGAAATAGGCCTATAGTCAGTCATGGAGGTAGGATTAGGAACCATAGGAACCAAAGCGATAGCTGTAGAATTTGTACCCCTGAGGAGACAGCCCTTTTTGAAAAAGGATTGAACAGCCAAGGTAAAATCATGACCAACAATATCCCAAACTAGAAGGAAATAATTCACATTGAAGCCATCAAGACCAGGGCTCTTATTTTTCTTCATCGACTTCAGAGTAGTCAACATTTCGCTATCAGAAATGTCTCTCTCCATCCAAGAGGCTTGAGAGTCAGTAACAATATTGGAAACATAGGGGGCAAGATCTATTAGATCGGGGTCCTCCCCTATAGGAAGAGAGCCTAGCAAGGAGGAGAAGTGGTCCACTGCAATATGTTGGATATCCTTTTGACCAGTAAAGAGGACACCCGCCTCATTTTCAATAGCAAGGATTTTATTTTGATTCCATCTATTCTTGATTTGATTGAAGAAGTAGCCCGAGTTTTTGTCCCCATCCTTAAGCCATTGGATTCTTGATTTTTGCTTAAGAAATTTCTCTTCACATCTAAGGGCACACCACAAATTTCCAGAGTGAAGCCTTTGAGCCTTAAGGAGAGAGGGATCATTCGGATTGGAAGCAATAGCATTCTACGTAATATGGAGGAGAGCTCTGGCCTTATCCACATTAGAGGTAATATTACCATTATCTTTGTTCAATGTGGAGAAAGCCCATTTGACCGATCTAAGCTTCCCAGCTAAAACTTGAAGAGGATCCCCAGAGGTAGGGATATTCCAAGCAGACTGGACAACCTCATGGAAATTTTCAAGCTCACCAAGGAAATTAAAAAACTGGAAAGGCTTGGGAACTCTAGGCAAGGTCAAACCAGTTTGAACCACCGCAGGGCAGTGATCCGAGAGGTCCCGAGGAGAGAAGATTACCTGAGAAGCATGGAAGTGATGTAACCAGTCACAGTTGACCATAACTCTATCAAGCTTTTTGTACTGGGGTTTAGAGTCACTAGAATTCCACCAAGTGTGAATAGGTCCAACAGCACGAAGATCAGACAAGAGGATATCAGTAGTGCAGTCCAGGAAGTCCTGCATACCCCCATTCCAAGAATCATTCCCACCCTTTATTTCAGTAACAGATAGAACCTCGTTAAAATCCCCAAGCAAACACCAAGGCAAGTTGATCGAGTTACATAGGGAGCGAAGGTCAACCCAAAGGGATTTCCTCTCAGAGGGGGAATTAAAACCATAAACAAAGGTGACAAAAAACTGCATAGAAGAGGCAACAGATAGAACTAAGCAATGCACAAATTGAGAAGATTTAGAAATAATATTTACAGTCCAAAGCGAAGGGTCCCATCCTACCCAGATTCTTCCATTAACATGATGCTCATAATTAAAATGCCAACACCAATTGTTACATATAGCTTTGGAAATAACATTGGCTTTTGGGCTTTTGACTCTAGTTTCAACTAGGCCAACAAAAGAAATATTATGCTTACGCAAAAGAGCAAGGACACTATCCTGCTTGGACTTCATATTTACACCTCTAATGTTCATAGAGCAAAAATTAACCATAAAACGGTTAAGGTTAAAGTGGAGCAGGACGCCCCCCTCCTTTAATTTTTTTCTTTGGAGACTGGCCCGGAATCAAACCAACTCGAGCTTTCGCCTTTAGGTCACGACCAGCCTTTTCATCAACCATTTTTAACTTCCCCACAAGGGGATTAGGAGAAGGAGAGAGGTCAGTGTCCGAGAAAATCTCCATAGCTTCCCCAGCCCCAGCAATAGGCTTAAGAAGTTGGAGCTACTGACCAAGGGGGAGCAGCTGTTGAGAGCTTGCTGTTTAGGTCCTTTAGCCACCAAGGTCCAGTCCGTAGGAGAAGATACAGACTGAGGGATAGCAAGAGAAGAGTTCAGGCCATCCGGTGCAGCAGGGGAATGAGGAATAGCAGAAGCAACCGGAGGAGAATCTGTAGAAGTGTTTAAAACTTTTGGCAACCACCGATAGTTCGCTTTAGGACAACGAAGGAGAGAATGCCCAAAAGATTTACAGTGGGAACATATTTACGGTTTGTTCTGGTATTCCACTCTGACAGTCACAAACTTTTCAGAGTTAGTAACTTCATTCAGAACAGCCACTTCTAACGATCCAGGGAGAGCCGACGAGGGTGTTACTTCAATACATATCCGAGCAAAATGCATAGTTTCTAATTTTTCTGTGATTTTATCTACAAACAGCGGAATACCAACCCCACTCGCAAGGTAACTGAGCCCAGCAGATGACCAGTAAGACATGGGAATGTTGTGAAATTTAACCCAGACCGGAGCTTTTGTACATGAGTCAAAATGGAAGTCCATGCCTTCCTTCCATAGTTTAAGACATAGCAGTTTATTTGAGATATACCAAGGACCAAGAGCAAGCACATTCTCACGGTCCTCCGGCTTTGCAAATTTGAAGACAAAGAAACCCCCTTCTTGCAGAAAAACACTTTTCAGGCCGTATTTATCCCATAATTTATGAACATTAGCTTCCACAAGTTTAAACGGCATTTTGGAGTGAAGAAAACCACCCACCAGACAAGAGGACCAGAGAGAGTTACCTTGGAGCAGGATCTCAGGAGGTGGCCTAATAAAGGTAGAACCATTATCCGAGCTGGGAGAAGATGGAGGGAAGAAATCAAGCTTCAAAGATGGAGCTGCCGGAGTTGCCTGGGCCACTATATTACTCCAAGATTTCGGGGGACATTCCGTGGTTGCAATAGGGGTTCCCCTTGCTCCCGAGAAGGTCCCAGCAGAAGCCGGCCTAGAGCATTCACCTTCTACGAGAAGAGACCCAACACTGGCCAAGACTGGTTTAAGGTTAACACCACACTGACCCAAGGCAGGAGTCGGCGGTTTTGACAAGAATGGCTTCAGAGGACTTTTCACAAACATGTCATGGTCATTAACAGAACGAACAGATTTTCCAGAGGAAGCGAAATCATTTACGTCATTCATAGTGAACCCCTGAGCTTTGATAAAATCAAGCAGCATAGAAGACTTCTTTCGTTCATCAGCCGCATCAAGGTGGCCCTGTTGCGAAAGAGCTTGAGCAGCTCTGAAAATTTCCTTCATAGGAGAACCCTCTTGAAGCCCAAGGCTGACTTCTGCAAGACTATTAGTTTCAGAGGCAGATTCAGTGCTACCGGATAGCATATCGGCAGCAACAAAGGGTATGGCAGAGGATTCGGCCATAGCATTTTCATCAATCACCGGAGAGCTAGGGCGAGAGACTCCAAACTCGTCGAACAGGTCCCTAGAAGGGCTACTAGAGGAATTTCCGGCAGACAGGTGAGAGAAGTCCACCATAACGCAGACCTTACACAGAGCTGAAGGGGGCAAACAGATTTGAAAGGAATGAGAAAGAGGTGAAGAGGAGAGGAGGAAAGAGGAGTCAGAGGAGAGGAGGGGCGGCCGACGGGAAGTTAAGGAGGTTGGCTGGGGAACCTAGAGAGAAGGAGGAGAAAAGGAGCCATCTGTTCCACCGATTTCACCTCTGGCCCAGTCTGCTTTCATCAAAGGAAGAAGCATAAGCGACAACATATTCCTTGCCCAGGAGCTATTCTGAAACTACCACCGAAAATCTGGTCCTCCACGCTGTGCTTTAAAAATTGACCTAAGGAAAGCGTTTGACACGCTAAATTGGGACTTCCTAATGGGCACCCTCAAATCCTTCCATTTTCCCTCTCAATTTCTAGACTGCATTTCCACTGCTATGTTTTCAATCAAGGTCAATGGTTCCCTTGCTGGATACTTTGGTAGTACTCGAGGCCTAAGGCAAGGTGACCCCCTTTCCCCCTACTTGTTTGTGCTAGTAATGGAAATGCTCTCCCTTAAACTCAACTGGGGTTCAAAACAATCTGGGTATATTCACCACTGGCGCACTAAAACCAGCGACATATCTCATCTCCTTTTTGCTGATGACATCTTAATCTTCTGTCATGCCAACCTTCAAACCATTTCCATAATACATTCATGTATCCACTCTTTCTCCCTATTCTCCGGTCTCATTCCTAATATTCATAAGAGCCAATGTTTTCTAGCCTGCGAAGACCCTGAAACAAAAGCTTCCATCCTATCTTTCCTGGGCTTCACTCATGGTACCTTCCCCACCAGATTTTTGGGTGTCCCCCTAATCTCTTCTAAGCTTTCATACCAGGATTGTATTCCTCTTATCCATACAATCACACAAAGAGTCTCTTCATGGACTGCCAATGCCCTTGCTTATTCTGGTAGGGTCCAACTCATAAAATCTGTGCTCTTCGCAATACATTCGTATTGGAGTACTCATTTCCTACTGCCTAAAGCAGTCATTAGAGCCATTCAGTCTATTCTTTGTCGATTCCTCTGGAAGAGAACCTCCCTTACTCCCTATGGTGCTAAGGTTGCATGGCATAACATCTCACTCCCTACTGAGGAAGGGGGTCTGGGCATTAAAAGTCTCCTAGATTGGAATAAAGCCCTTCTTCTACTACATTTCACCCATGTAATGCAGATTAACACTAAATCCCTATGGGCTAAGTGGGTGCAGACCACTGTTCTTTCTGGGAAATCTGTTTGGCAGATAGAAATCCCCACTGATTGTTCATGGATTTGGAGACAACTACTCAAGCTCCGGCCTGTTTCTCTTCAGCATCTTGAATACGTTGTTGGTTCTGGAGAAACCTTCAATCTATGGTACGATCCCTGGCTCAATGGTTCTGCCATCAACCCGAGCAGTGCCTTGCTCTCAAATTCAGGCCTCACCGTCTCTGCCACAGTCAGGGACATTATGAATACCTCCTCCTGGCACCTTCCCTTATCCAACCATCATGAGGTAATTCTCCTCCGGCATCTAGTACAAGCTGTTCCCTTCCCCTCTACATCCATGGACTGTATCCTTTGGGACTCAATGGATATCAACTGCATTAAAGCAAGACATATTTGGGGAAGCATCAGGAACAGGAAACAGGCTGTTCAGTGGCACACAATTCTATGGCATAAACTGCATGTGCCGAGATACTCTTTCATGCTCTGGCTTGGATTTCATGGAAAGCTCCAAACAAATGACATCACTCGAGCCTATACAGGAAGGACCTTCAACTGTCAGCTTTGCAACAAGCACCCTGAAACCTTTTCACATCTTTTCTTCATCTGTGAATACTCCACTGTCATTATAAAGGCGACACTCCAACTGGGTGGATGGCTCTCAATACCCCTGGACTGGACTGGACTCACTGACTTTATCTCATCTTTCCAAGGAAGGAAATTATCAAAACATATCCTCAGCCTCTCTCTGGCTGTTTCTTTCTATAAAATATGGGAAGCTAGAAACAAAAAGCTTCACAATGGGACACTCATTCCTCCAAGATGTCTTGCTACCGATGTAATAAGTATCATTAAATCTAGATTATCTACTAATTCATCCTTCCTCAAAGCTACCAACTATTGCCAATACTACTGTAATTGGCTTAGGACAACGGTCTAATGCGCATCAGATGTCATGACTGGTTTGGCTTAACGGACTTGGGTATGCTGTGTTGGCTGTTGCTGTGTTGCTGCCTTGTTTTTCAGTCCGCCATCGGGTTCGGCTGTTTGCAAATAAAGGTCTAGGATGACACCTGGGCTTAGCATCCTGGTTCGGTTCGGGGCTCGGCACCTTGTCCTCGGGACGCTGGGAATGTTGGTTTTGGCTTCGGGGTTCGGTTGGTTTTGGCTTCGGGGTTTGGTTTATATGGGTCGGCCTTTCGGGGTCCAGCCTCCTGTCTTCGAAAGCTTAGTTTCCTTGGCAGTTCGGCAGTTCGGCTTTCATGGCAGTTCGGCAGTTCGGCTTCCCTAGCGGTTTGGTTCAGTTATTGCTTCTGTTTCTTCGGGACGATGAGGATGCTGGTTTCGGCTTCGGGGGACGGTTATTATGATTCGGCCCTTCGGGGTTCAGCCTCTTGTCTTCGGGAAGCTGGGGATGCTGTTTTCGGCTTCGGGGCTGGGTCCCCTATGCCTCAGCTTCCTCTTCTGCTACTGCTCCAGTTCAGCTCGGTCTTCGGCCACATTCTTTTGGCTGCCTGGTTCTAATGTTGCTTATGTTCCCATGCTTGTTTTTCTATTATTTTTTCTATTGTCTTGCTTAGTTCTGCTCCTTGGCTTGGCTGTTTGCCCTTGCCTTTGTTGTCCACGATGGGGGTTGTCCCGTGTGGTTTTTCCAAAGCTTCTGGGGTATGCCCTTAGCAATTGTGTTATCTCTTTTCCTTTCTTATATACAAACAAACTTAGCGAAAAAAAAAATTAACCATAAAAACGGTTAAGTTTAAAGTGGAGCAGGACGCCCCCCTCCTTTAATTTTTTTCTTTGGAGACTGGCCCGGAATCAAACCAGCTCGAGCTTTCGCCTTTAGGTCACGACCAGCCTTTTCATCAACCATTTTTAACTTTCCCACAAGGGGATTAGGAGAAGGAGAAAAGTCAGTGTCCGAGAAACCCTCCATAGCTTCCCCAGCCCCAGCAATAGGCTTAAAGAAGTTGGAGCTACTGACCAAGGGGGAACAACTGTTGGAAGCTTGCTGTTTAGGTCCTTTAGCCACCAAGGTCCAGTCCGTAGGATAAGATACAGACTGAGGGATAGCAAGAGGAGAGATAATGCCAGCAGGAGCAGCAGGGGTAGGAGGAATAGCAGATGCAACCGGAGGAGAGTCTGTAGAAGCGTTGAGAACTTTTGGCAACCATCGATAATTTGCTTTAGGACAACGAAGGAGAGAGTGCCCAAAGGTTTTACAGTGGGAACAAATTTGTGGCTTGTTCTGGTATTCCACTCTGACAGTTACAAACTTTTCAGAATTAGTAACTTCATCAAGAACAGCCACTTCTAACGATCCAGGAAGAGCCGAAGAGGGTGTTACTTCAATACATATCCGAGCAAAATGCATAGGTTCTAATTTTTCTGTGATTTTATCTACAAACAGCGGAACACCAACCCCACTCGCAAGGTAACTGAGCCCAGCAGAAGACCAGTAAGACATGGGGATGTTGTGGAATTTAACCCAGACCGGGGCTTTTGTACAGGAGTCAAAGTGGAAGTCCATGCCTTCCTTCCATTGTTTAAGACATAGCAGTTTATTAGAAATATACCAAGGACCAAGAGCAAACACATCCTCACTGTCCTCCGGCTTTGCAAATTTAAAGACAAAGAAACCCCCTTCTTGCAGAAATACACTTTTCAGGCCATATTTATCCCATAATTTATGAACATTGGCTTCCACAAGCTTAAACGGCATTTTGGAATGTAGAAACCCACCCACCAGACAAGAGGACCAAAGAGAGTTACCTTGGAGCAGGATTTCAGGAGGTGGCTGAATAAAGGTTGAACCATTATCCGAGCTGGGAGGGGAGGGAGGAAAGAAATCAAGCTTCAGAGATGGAGCTGCCGGAGCTGCCTGGGCCACTATATTGCTCCAAGATTTCACTACAGGGAGACAGTCCGTGGTTGCAGTAATAGGGGTTCCCCTTGCCCCCGAGAGGGTCCCAGCATAAGCCGGCCCAGAGCATTCACCTTCTTCGAGAAAAGACCCAACACCGGCCAAAACTGGTTTGAGGACAGCGCCACACTGACCCAAGGGAGGAATCGCCGACTCTGTCATGAAAGGCTTCAGAGGACTTTTCACAAACATGTCATGGTCATTAACAGAACGAACAGATTTTCCATTGGAAGCGAAATCATTGACGTTATTCATAGTGAACCCATGTGCTTTGATAAAATCAAGCAGCATAGTAGACTTCTTTCGTTCGTCAGCCGCATCAAGATGGCCCTGCTGCGAAAGAGCTTGAGCAGCTATGAAAATTTCCTTCATGGGAGAACCCTCTTGAAGCCCTAGGCTGACTTCTGCAAGGCTATTTGTTTCAGAAGCAGATTCAGTGCTAGCGGATAACATATCAGCAGCAACAGAGGGTATGGCAGAGGATTCGGCCATAGCATTTTCATCAATCACCGGAGAGTTAGGGTGTGAGACCCCAAACTCGGCGAACAAGTCCCTAGAGGGGCTGCTAGAGGAATTTCCGGCTGACAAGTGAGAATGGTCCACCATATCGCAAAACCTTACACAGAGAACTGTAGGGGACAGACAGATTTGAGAGGGGATGAGAACGAGTTGGAGAGGAGAGGAAGAAAAGGGTAGAGCCAGAGAGGAGACAGAAGAGAGGAGAGGCGGTCGGCCGGCGAGGAGTTAAGTAGGAGGGTTTCATAAGAAAATAAGACAACGTAGAAAACATGAGTTTTGGACTCAAGAACAAACGAGTTCCGAGTTCATATGACCGATACGAACGAGCGAAAAATGTTAAAAGCGTAAAAATGAATGAAGGGTGAAAATTAAACCAATCGAATGGCACGTTAATGGATTCAGAACGAAGTTCTGTCTGAGGCGTATTGAAATACATAAGATAAGGAGGAGAATGGCTTTGGAACAACCTCGTTCCGAGTTATAACGAATATGTTATGAAATTTCAAAATAAGCGATTCAAACTTGTAAAAGACTTAGAAAAATTTTCTAGGGTTTGTGCTTGGCGCAGCAGCGCCAGCTGAGCCTTAGGGAGACGGCGTCGTAGCGCAAGCTCGGCCATAAACTACTGGTGAGTGGTGCCGCAACGCGAGAGGTAACGAAGGGTTTGGCACCGCAACACCAGACAAGGGAAGAGGGTGATGAAGGTCGCGCTGCAGCATGAGCGAGAGGAAGGGGCACGACGCCGTAGCTCCGGTTCAGGGCGATGCCTAGAAATGAGATTTTTATTTCTCAGTTACTGGGGGATGTACAATAAATAATTATGAACATTTAGTTCACGTAATGTAACACTTAAGCAAGCGAGTTAAACCTTTAGTAAAGGTTAACAGAAAGATTAAAACGAGATTAAAAAATAGGGAATGTAAGCGCTAGATTACGTAATCGATATCCGGGGATCGTAGTTGAGATAAACTAACGTGAACGATTGTTATGATTGTGATTCCTTAGACGTTGAGTGACGAAGGTAATGAATAACATTTTGATGATATGTTGTGGTAATGAGAGATAAGTATAAGGGGTTTAGACGCTGTGAACGCAACGTTTTTGCAATGAATGATCGGTCTTAGCATACAATGAACTGTATGGCTTCGACATTAAGAAAGAATAATGAACCCAGGTTCATGGGTTGGATAACGAATGAAGGCAATTGAAACCTTGAGTAAAGGTTGAGTGAGAGGTTAAGAGATGAGTAAAGTAAATGTCGAATACGTAGACGATTCTCGTGAATCGTATTCACGCTGCACGAACGTTCTAAGTGTACAATGGTTGTATAACTTGGATGATAACGAAAGTAGTAAGTAAGATAATTTATTGTAAAAAGCCATAGTGAACGGTAATAAGATTAATGAAAGTCCGAGTATGATTCGGATAGAGAATGTTAGAATGAATGAGTCCGTTAAACAGTTTAACCAACGTAACGGTTGAGTGTACGTGAATATTAAACGAGCAGAACCTAAACTCCATGTATGGTTTGACTGTAAGGTAATGAAGAATGTTGTTTAACCGTCAATGGTGAAGGAAGCTGAATTAAAGACAAGTACGTATAACGTAAAGAAGCCGAGTTAATGTTTATAACTTGGATAACGTTCCGAGATTGAATGAACTGGACGTTGTAAGGTACGAGTAAGTTAATATGAAATGTTTAACGCTATGACCTCATAGTATTGGCATTGAATGATCGTGCCAAATATACAAAAGAATGTATGACTTAGACGATAAAGAATGAATCTTGAGGTATGGCATTTCGTTGCTAGAAAGCCATAAGGAATAATGTAAGACCCCAAATTATTAATAAATGAAATTTATTTTCCTCTATTTATTATTTTGAAATAGTAAGGGTTGATTTGATTAATATGGATAGTTATGGGTAAAATACACAAATATTTCGAATAAGCAAGTGGTTATAAAATATTCATTATTGTCGGGGAATATTCGTTTGGTCGTCGAATATTCGTACTGTTGGGGAATATTCGTACGACGGCGCAGTCTTTTGTGACCCCATAACGGAAAGCGATTGGATGAAGAAAACGACAAGTATAAGTGGTTTATAAATAACGGCGTAGTTGTTACCGTTAACACTGTTGGAATACCCAGTGGTTAAAACACAGTAGCACACGGTATTGCACCAATTATTGATTCTTACGTAAGAAGGCACTACTCAATAATGGTTACAGTAATTACTATTCAGTATTTTATTTTATTGATTTAATAATTGTTGCGTTGATATTTTATATTGCTGTTGTTTCAATAATTGTCATTACACAGTATTTTTTATTATCGAAGCAATAATTCATATTATCTGAATAATATTATTAGATAACATTATTGGCAATGTCTAGAAAGTTCTGTCTAAGGAGAGGTTTGGTCACCTAATTGCGCGCCAATAAGGAGAAATTCTTATTGGAAAGCCCCCTCTTTCCTGGGAACGGCCTGGTTCCTAGTAATGTGATTCTGTAATATTATTTATGAATAATTAATTATTGATTTATATGATGAGGAAAATATTGATTTTATGTGGATATAGATGGAGAAAATTTTTAATGTGACAATTGTTGAAAATTAATATTTTAACTTTTTCTGATAAAATAATTCATTTAAATATATTATTTTAATAATATATTAACGGTGATATTTTTATAATGAATGTGGGATATGTGAGTATATGAGGAGGAAGAGTATTTTTGTGGCATTAAATGTTTAACACATATTTTGTGTGTTGGTGGACACAATTATTGAACGAAATTTGATTATAGCCTGTAAAATCGCCCATTTGTGGATTTCGGTCAATTTCTGTTTCGAATTCGAAA
Source organism: Panax japonicus (assembly GCA_020205505.1). Classification (NCBI taxonomy): domain Eukaryota; kingdom Viridiplantae; phylum Streptophyta; class Magnoliopsida; order Apiales; family Araliaceae; genus Panax; species Panax japonicus. The sequence goes on along the minus strand of CM035107.1, from coordinate 21,610,447 downwards.
AAATTTTCTTCTGCAAAGTTGTAGAGAATTGAATTTCCCATAAAAACTAGCGAGATTCGAATTTTCGGACAAACGGGCTATTTATTATGAATTATTGAAGTTCTGAAGCTCCGAAATAATTATTTTTCAAAAGTTTTAAATTTGTTTTAAAAGAAAACGTTTTTAACAAGGTAGGTGTGCCCACTAGCATGGAAACTGAAGTTTTCTCTCTCTATAATATCGAGCGTATTCTTGTGAGTATTTTGAGTATACTTTGAGTATTGCTATACGGTGTAAGTTCAAGTCATAGCCTATATCCGGTGTTTCAACTAGAAGTATTGTCTTTCGAGGTAAGGGATATTATTTTTTTTAAAATGATATTATTTCTTCTAATATCATTATGCCGAAGTATTGATTTGAACTTTTAATCAAATTTGGAACTTTTTGTGTCAGAGTTACTATTCACGTATACGGCACTATTCATCGAAAAATGAAAATTTTCCTTTTCGTCTAAAATATCTATTGTGGATACTAGCTTCGATTGTATCCATGTTTTGATCATTCTTAAATTTTACACCACTATGATTATTTTTGAGGTATTTTTGGATATGGATAAAACAAAGTACGAATCCATAATCCTTAATCCTTGTCATTTTGTTTCACTGGATTCGTTTCTTTAAAAATATTTTTCATCATCCTCAGTCCTAAATGATGATATAATTGAATATCTTTGGCATGTAGTGTGAAGATGAATGATTTCTTGATGAATATCTTTGGCCCGTAGTGCAAAGATGAACAGGTGTTGAGATGAACATGACCGACTGATTAATATCTTTGGCCCGTAGTGCAAAGATGAACAGGTATTTAGATGAACATGACCAACTGATGAATATCTTTGGCCTGTAGTGTGATGCATATTTGATTCCAGATATATATTGATTGATGTTACAAGGATAAAATATCGACGATGAACTTTTAAATTCATATATAGAATATAGTAGTTTGCATTCTCTACTTAACTCTTCTAATGAATTGTTGTTTCCGCTGCAGTTGTTGATTTAAAACTGGTTGTCTATTGTATTCTATTAGATTTTTCCCTGTTGGAGACTAACGATAATTTGTTGTATATTATCTTAGTCATAATATTCTTTACTGGGCTAGTTGAGCTCACCCTTTTCCTTTTTGTTCCATTTTTCTTCTCAGGAGGCGAGAATGTAGCGAGTACTAGTCGGAGTATGGAATGAAGGTTCTAGAGAGAGTTTTTAGTAGTCCTCACCATTTTTGTAAAATAATGTATCAATAATTATGATGGAATTTATTTGCGTGTGGTTATTGTCTAGACGGCAATATCTGTATTTAAACTCACAGTTTATATGTTGTAAAAATAAAGTTATAGTTATTTCTGTACCATGTATTTGGCGACTCAGAATGGGTTGGATGGAATGGACCTATTTTGGGGGCGTCACAGTTGGTATCAGAGCTTAGGGATATGGTCTCTGCCGAAGATCGGGGAATAGTACTAGGAGGGGAGAGACAAGTAAATACTTCGCTAATGTGTCCTACCTAAGCTTATTTGTTAGTTGGTCAGTATATAGGGATATTATGTGATATATTGATTTCCTTAATTAACCCTTATTTTATGACAATATTTGAGAATGTCGACTGAGAATATTAACAGTGGAAATGAGACCGTGGAGACGCCTGTACTCACCAACGAGGAGAACGTGCAACAGGCTGGCAATGTACCTCCTGTAAAAAACACCACTGGGCAGACAATGAACGACAGGATGTTTATGAATGTTTTGCAGTTCATGCAAAACCAGACGAGGGAGACTCGTGTACAAAATACGGGTGGAAATGATAGCAACGCGCGGCTTGTCACGGCCAAGCAGTTCAAAGAGTTGGGACCACCGGAATTTAAGGGAAAGTCGAATCCGATCATGGCGGAAACATGGGTCAAGCAAATTACCAAGATATTCGATGTCTTGGGATGCACGGAGGAACAGAAGGTTCCATTCGCCACCTTTATGTTCCGTGGCGAGGCGGATTACTGGTGGGAGTCTGTGAAACGTACCCAGCCTGCCTCACTCCGCATGTCTTGGGAAACCTTTCAGAAACTTTTCAACGAAAAATACTTTCCTGAAAGTATTCGCTATATGAAGGACGTAGAGTTTATTAGTCAGAACAAAACAACATGACGGTGTCCCAATACGAGGCGAAGTTCGCAGAGTTATCCAGGTTTGCACCTCATTTGGTGGAGAATGAGGAACGTATGACACGGATGTTTCTGAGAGGTTTGAAACCCGACATACGTCAGTATCTCATTTCTCATAAATTTTCTCTCTATTCAGATGTTGTCAACAGGGCTCAGTTGTTAGAGCGAGATAACGAGTACGTTCAACCGAGGGACCATAACCAGGATCATACCGAAGATAGCAGTCATCAGAATAACGATAACCAGCGGAGAAAGAATAATACGGACAAAGGCGGTAACCACTCTGGTGGTAATCGTGACCATGAAAATAGAATAAGCGAGTCGAGAGGAGATTTTAAAAAGAGGAGATTCAACAACGACCATGTGAAGACGTCAGCGCCAGTAGCAACTGGTTCCAAGGGAGGAGAAAGACCACCGGTCGTATGTTACAAATGCGGGAAAGAGGGACATATCAGCCCAAACTGCCCACAACAGTTTAAGGTATGCTATAATTGTGGAAAAGAAAGACATATCGCTCGAGATTGTACGATATCGAAACCCAGTCCAGCGGGAATGGTGACTCAAAAGGATGTCCCAGAAAAGTCAAAGATTCCTGGAAGAGCGTTTGTCGTAACCGGTCAAAATGCGAGGAACCCGAATGAAGTTAGCACGGGTTAGTTAATTATAAATTCTTGCGAAGTTTATACCTTACTAGATACAGGTTCTACCCATTCTTTTATCTCTCTTGCTTGCGCTCAATGTTTGAACTTGACTACGGAGAAATTAGACTTTGACCTATTTATGGAGACTCCGTTAGGAGAAACTTTCATTACATCCGTTGTTTAGAAATTTTGCTTGATTCAGGTTGGCACTATCACATTACCTGTTAACCTTATTTTTATAAAGATATTTGCTTTTAATGTGATTTGAAGGTTAACTACTCATCATACCGAAATTGATTATTTTCGTAAGGTTGTTAGTTTTCATATTCCTAAGCAACCTGTTATTCGAATTCAAGCAATCAAACCATTGTAGTCAAACATTTTCATATCAAGCCACGAGGTCATTCGTTTATTACGGATGTCAAGTTTTCTTAGTCCATGTTATGGATTTGAATAAAGACACATCCGATTTGAATAATATTCCTGTTGTTATTGATTTTTCCTGACGTATTTCCTGAAGAATTTCTTGGCTTACTCCCAAAGCCTGATGTTAAATTTTGTATCAACTTTGAACCCGGTACAAAACTCATTTCTAAAATCTCATATCGAATACCTCCTACTGAACTTCAGGAGTTAAAAATTCAACTATAGAATTTGGTACCTGAGCCTTTATCTGGTGACTTCCTTTGTGGATTGCACCGAAGCCAGACTCTCCGTAGGGGACAATATTCGTGCGATAGTAAACTGATAGGTGTCATTGTAACGTGCTATCCAAGGTTGGGATATGAGTCACAGTTGAGAACAACCTAAGTCGGTAATCAAAATACGTAGCTTTCTAGGCTTAGTTGGTTATTATCGGAGATTCGTTGAAGGATATTCTCGAATCGCTAATCCACTAACGCAGCTGACTCGTAGAGATACAAAGTTCGAATGGAGCTAGGAATGTGGGAAGAGCTTCGAAGAACTCAAGAGGAGACTCATTTCAGGACATGTTCTGACCATGCCATCCTTGAAAAGCGAACGTGGTAGCTGACGTATTGAGTAGAAGATCGTATACAAGTACGAGTACGATATTGTCAAAGACTCATTTCGTATAATTTACAAATAATAGAGATCGTATATAATCGACTTTAATCGATAAAGTTAAAGTTGTTCAAGCTACACACCGGAGCTGATGAATTTGAAGAAGGAGGTGCAAGAAGTTGTTATTTCAAAAGCGAGAATCGGTGAGGTGAGGAAAGCTCAAACCTTCGATTTATTAATCCATTTGAAATTCTCGATCGAATAGAAACTGTGGCCTATAGACTCGTTTTACTGCCAAGTATGACGCGTGTTCATAACGTTTTTCACGTATCGATGTTACGTAAATATGTGGACGACCCGAACCACGTCATTGAGTTAGAACCGGATGAGATAGCCGAAGACTTAACGTACGAGGAGGTACTTGTCAAGATCTTGGATAGGAAAGAACATGTCCTATGTACCGAGGTTATACCACAAGTTAAAGTTTTGTGGATAAACCATGCTATTGAGGAAATGACCTGGGAGTTGGAAATAGAAATGAAAGCGAGGTATTCTCATCTTTTCGAAACACTAGGTACGTACGTCAATTTCGAGGACAAAATTTCATAAGGAGGGGAGGTTGTAAGACACCAAATTATTAATAAATGAAATTTATTTTCCTCTATTTATTATTTTGAAATAGTAAGGGTTGATTTGATTAATGTGGATAGTTATGGGTAAAATACGCAAATATTTCAATTAAGCAAGTGGTTATAAAATATTCATTATTGTCAGGGAATATTCGTTTGGTCGTCGAATATTCGTACGGTTGGGGAATATTTGTACGACGGCGTAGTCTTTTTGGGGCCCCATAACGGAAAGCGATTGGATGAAGAAAACGACAAGTATAAGTGGTTTATAAATAACGGCGTAGTTGTTACTGTTAACACTGTTGGAATACCCGGTGGTTAAAACACAGTAGCACACGGTATTGCACCAATTATTGATTCTTACGTAAGAAGGCACTACTCAATAATGGTTACAGTAATTACTGTTCAGTATTTTATTTTATTGATTTAATAATTGCTGCGTTATTATTTTATATTGCTGTTGTTTCAATAATTGTCATTACACAGTATTTTTATATTATCGAAGCAATAATTCATATTATCTGAATAATATTATTAGATAACATTATTGGCAATGTCTAGAAAGTTCTGTCTAAGGAGAGGTTTGGTCACCTAATTGCGCGCCAGTAAGGAGAAATTCTTATTGGAAAGCCCCCTCTTTCCTGGGAACGACCTGGTTGCCAGTACTGTGATTCTGTAATATTTTTTATGAATAATTAATTATTAATTTATATGATGAGGAAAATATTGATTTTATGTGGATATAGATGGAGAAAATTTTCAATGTGACAATTGTTGAAAATTAATATTTTATCTTTTTCTGATAAAATAATTCATTTAAATTTATTATTTTAATAATATATTAACGGTGATATTTTTATAATGAATGTGGGATATATGAGTATATGAGGAGGAATAGTATTTTTGTGGCATTAAATATTTAACACATATTTTGTGTGTTGGTGGACACAATTATTGAACGAAATTTGATTATAGCCTGTATAATCGCCCGTTTGTGGATTTCGGTCAATTTCTATTTCGAATTTGGAAAAACTTTCTTTTGCAAAGTTGTAGAGAATTGAATTTCCCATAAAAACTCGCGAGATTCAAAATTTCAGACAAAAGTGCTATTTATTATGAATTATTGAAGTTCTGAAGCTCTGAAATAATTACTTTTCAAAAGTTTTAAATTTGTTTTAAAAGAAAAACGTTTTTAACAAGGTAGGTGTGCCCACTAGCATGGAAAAAGAGCTGAGATCAGATTGTCCAAGGTGTGCGTGAAGATTATATATATATATATATATATATATATATATATATATATATATATATATATATATTAATATTTTATTAAATTTTCTGCTTTGGTGTTCTAAGCAATTTCTTATAAATAGGTGCTTAGGTTAGAATTGAAAATCACACCAAAAACTGAAGTTTTCTCTCTCTATAATATCAATCGTATTCTTGTGAGTATTTTGAGTATACTTTGAGTATTGCTATATTGTGTAAGTTCAAGTCATAGCCTATATCCGGTGTTTCAACTAGAAGTACTGTCTTTCGAGGTAAGGGATATTATTTTTTTAAAATGATATTATTTCTTCTAATATCATTATGCAGAAGTATTGATCTGAACTTTTAATCAAATTTGGAACTTTTTATGTCGGAGTTACTATTCACGTATACGACACTATTCATGAATACGGCACTATTCATCAAAAAATGTAAATTTTCCTTTTCGTCTAAAATATCTATTGTGGATACTAGCTTTGATTGTATCCATGTTTTGATCATTCTTGAATTTTACACCACTATGATTATTTTTGAGGTATTTTTGGACATGGATAAAACAAAGTAGGAATCCTTAATCCTTGTCATTTTTTTCCACTGGATTCGTTTCTTTAAAAATATTTTTCATCATCCTCAGTCCTAAATGATGATATAATTGAATATCTTTGGCATGTAGTGCGAAGATGAATGATTTCTTGATGAATATCTTTGGCACGTAGTGCAAAGATGAACAGGTGATGAGATGAACATGACCGACTAATTAATATCTTTGGCCCGTAGTGCAAAGATGAACAGGTGTTTAGATAAACATGACCAACTGATGAATATCTTTGGCCTGTAGTGGAAAGATGCATATTTGATTCCAGATATATGTTGATTGATGTTACAAGGATAAAATATCGACTATGAACTTTTAAATTCATATATAGAAGATAGTAGTTTGCATTCTCTACTTAACTCATCTAATGAATTGTTGTTTCCGCTGCAGTTGTTGATTTAAAACTGGTTGTCTATTGTATTCTATTAGATTTTTTCCTGTTGGAGACTAACGATAATTTGTTATATATTATCTTAGTCATAATATTCTTTACTGGGCTAGTTGAGCTCACCCTTTTCCTTTTTATTCCATTTTTCTTCTCAGGATGCGAGAATGTAGCGAGTACTAGTCGGGGTATGGAAAGAAGGTTCTAGAGAGAGTTTTAAGTAGTCCTCACCATTTTTGTAAAATAATGTATCAATAATAATGATGGAATTTATTTGCGTGTGGATATTGTCTAGACGACAATATCTGTATTTAAACTCACAGTTTATATGTTGTAATAATAAAGTTGTAGTTATTTCTGTACCATGTATTTGGCGACTCAGAATGGGTTGGATGGAATGGACCTATTTTGGGGGCGTCACAGTTGGTATCAGAGCTTAGGGATATGGTCTCTGGTGGAGATCGGGAATAATACTAGGAGGGGAGATACGAGTAAATCCTTCGCTAGTGTGTCCTACCTAAGCTTATTTGTTAGTTGATCAGTATATAGGGATATTATGTGATATATTGATTTCCTTAATTAACCCTTTTTTATGACAGTATTTGAGAATGTCGACTGAGAATATTAACAGTGGAAATGAAACTGTGGAGACGCCAGTACTCACCAACGAGGAGAACGTGCAACAGGCTAGCAATGTACCTCCTGTAAACAACACCACTGAGCAGACGATGAACGACGGGATGTTTAAGAGCTTTTTGCAGTTCATGCAAAACCAGACGAGGGAGACTCGTGTACAGAATACGGGTGGAAATGATAGCAACGCGAGGCTTGTCACGGCCAAGCAGTTCAAAGAGTTGGGACCATCGAAATTTAAGGTAAAGCCAGATCCGATCATGGCGGAAACATGGGTCAAGCAAATTAACAAGATATTCGATGTCCTGGGATGCACGGAGGAACAGAAGGTTCCATTCGCCACCTTTATGTTCCGTGGCGAGGCGGATTATTGGTGGGAGTCTGTGAAACGTACCCAGCCTACCGCACTCCGCATGTCTTGGGAAACTTTTCAGAAACGTTTCAGAAACTTTTCAACGAAAAATACTTTCCTGAAAGTATTCGCCATATGAAGGAGGAAGAGTTTATTAGACTAGAACAAAACAATATGACGGTGTCCCAATACGAGGCGAAGTTCGCAGAGTTATCTAGGTTTGCACCTCATTTGGTGGAGAATGAGGAACGTATGATGCGGATGTTTCTGAGAGGTTTGAAACCCGGCATACGTCAGTATCTCATTTCTCATAAATTTTCTCTATATTCAGATGTTGTCAACAAGGCTCAGTTGTTAGAGCGAGATAACGAGTACGTTCAACCGAGTGACCATAACCAGGATCATACCAAAGATAGCAGTCATCAGAATAACGATAACCAGCGGAGAAAGAATAATAAGGACAAAGGCGGTAACCACTATGGTGGTAATCGTGACCATGAAAATAGAAGAAGCGAGTCGAGAGGAGATTTTAAAAAGAGGAGATTCAACAACGCCATGTGAAGACGTCAGCGCCAGTAGCAACTGGTTCCAAGGGAGGAGAAAGACCACCGGTCGTATGTTATAAATGCGGGAAAGAGGGACATTGATCCCAAACTGCCCATAACAGTTTAAGGTATGCTATAATTGTGGAAAAGAAGGACATATCGCTCGAGATTGTATGGTATCGAAACCCAGTCCAGCGGGAATGGTGACTCAAAAGGATGTCCCAGAAAAGTCAAAGTCAACGATTCCTGGAAGAGCGTTTGTCATGACCGGTCAAAATGCGAGGAACCCGAACGAAGTTAGCACGGGTTAGTTAATTATAAATTCTTGCGAAGTTTATACCTTACTAGATACCGATTCTACCCATTCTTTTATCTCTCTTGCTTGCGCTCAATGTTTGAACTTGACTACGGAGAAATTAGACTTTGACCTATTTATGGAGACTCCATTAGGAGAAACTTTCATTACATCCGTTGTTTAGAAATTTTGCTTGATTCAGGTTGGCACTATCACATTACCTGTTAACCTTATTTCTATAAAGATATTTACTTTTGATGTGATTTGAAGGTTAACTACTCATCATGCCGAAATTGATTATTTTTGTAAGGTTGTTAGTTTTCATATTCCTAAGCAACCTGTTATTCGAATTCAAGCAATCAAACCATTGTAGTCAAACATTTTCATATCAAGCCACGAGGTCATTCGTTTATTATGGATGTCAAGTTTTCTTAGTCCATGTTATGGATTTGAATAAAGACACATCATATTTGAATAATATTCCTGTTGTTATTGATTTTTCCTGACGTATTTCCTGAAGAATTTCTTGGCTTACTCCCAAAGCCTGATGTTAAATTTTGTATCGACTTTGAACCCGGTACAAAACTCATTTCTAAAATCTCATATCGAATGGCTCCTATTGAACTTCAGGAGTTAAAAATTCAACTATAGAATTTGGTACCTGAGCCTTTATCTGGTGACTTCATTTGTGGATTGCACCGAAGCCAGACTCTTCGTAGGGGACAATATTCGTGCGATAGTAAAATGATAGGTGTCATTGTAACGTGCTATCCAAGGTTGGGATATGAGTCACAGTTGAGAACAACCTAAGTCGGTAATCAAAATACGTAGCTTTCTAGGCTTAGTTGGTTATTATCGGAGATTCGTTGAAGGGTATTCTCGAATCGCTAATCCATTAACGCAGCTGACTCGTAGAGATACAAAGTTCGAATGGAGCAAGGAATGTGGGAAGAGCTTCGAAGAACTCAAGAGGAGACTCATTTCAGGACATGTTCTGACCATGCCATCCTGGAAAAGAGAACGTGGTAGCTGACGTATTGAGTAGAAGATCGTATACAAGTACGAGTATGATATTGTCAAAGACTCATTTTGTATAATTTACAAATAATAGAGATGGAGATGAAAACTCTAGGTACCCACGTGATGATATACGAGTATAATCGACTTTAATCGATAAAGTTAAAGTTGTTCAAGCTACACACCGGAGCTGATGAATTTGAAGAAGGAGGTGCAAGAAGTTGTTATTTCAAAAGCGAGAATCGGTGAGGTGAGGAAAGCTCAAACCTTCGATTTATTAATCCATTTGAAATTCTCGATCGAATAGAAACTGTGGCTTATAGACTCGTTTTACTGCGAAATATGACGCATGTTCATAACGTTTTTTACGTATCGATGTTACGTAAATATGTGGACAACCCGAACCACGTCATTGAGTTAGAACCGGATGAGATAGCCAGAGACTTTACGTACGAGGAGGTACTTGTCAAGATCTTGGATAAGAAAGAACATGTCCTATGTATCGAGGTTATACCACAAGTTAAAGTTTTATGGAGAAACCATGCTATTGAGGAAGTGACCTGGGAGTTGGAAATGGAAATGAAAGCGAGGTATTCTCATCTTTTCGAAACACCAGGTACGTACGTCAATTTCGAGGACGAAATTTCATAAGGAGGGGAGGTTGTAAGACCCGAAATTATTAATAAATGAAATTTATTTTCCTCTATTTATTATTTTGAAATAGTAAGGGTTGATTTGATTAATGTGGATAGTTATGGGTAAAATACGTAAATATTTCGAATAAGCAAGTGGTTATAAAATATTCATTATTGTCGGGGAATATTCGTTTGGTCGTGGAATATTCGTACTGTCGGTGAATATTCGTAAGACGGTGCAGTCTTTTGTGGGCCCCATAACGAAAAACAATTGGATGAAGAAAACGACAAGTATAAGTGGTTTATAAATATTGGCGTAGTTGTTACCGTTAACACTGTTGGAATACTCGGTGGTTAAAACACAGTAGCACACGGTATTGCACCAATTATTGATTCTTACTTAAGAAGGCACTATTCAATAATGGTTACAGTAATTACTGTTCAGTATTTTATTTTATTGATTTAATAATTGCTGCGTTGATATTTTATATTGATGTTGTTTCAATAATTGTCATTACACAGTATTTTTCATTATCGAAGCAATAATTCATATTATCTGAATAATATTATTAGATAACATTAATAGGCAATGTCTAGAAAGTTCTGTCTAAGGAGAGGTTTGGTCACCTAATTGCGCGTCAGTAAGGAGAAATTCTTATTGGAAAGCCCCCTCTTTCTTGGGAATGGCCTGGTTGCCAGTACCGTGATTCTGTAATATTATTTGTGAATAATTAATTATTAATTTATATGATGAGGAAAATATTGATTTTATGTGGATATAGATGGAGAAAATTTTTGATGTGACAATTGTTGAAAATTAATATTTTATCTTTTTCTGATAAAATAATTCATTTAAATATATTATTTTAATAATATATTAACGGTGATATTTTTATAAGGAATGTGGGATATGTGAGTATATGAGGAGGAAGAGTATTTTTGTGGCATTAAATGTTTAACACATATTTTGTGTGTTGGTGGACATAATTATTGACCGAAATTTGATTATAGCATGTAAAATCGCCCGTTTGTGGATTTCGGTCAATTTCTGTTTGGAATTTGGTAAAACTTTCTTCTGCAAAGTTGTAGAGAATTGAATTTCCTATTAAAACACGCGAGATTCGTATTTTTGGACAAAAGGCTATTTATTATGAATTATTGAAGTTCTGAAGCTCCGTAATAATTATTTTTCAAAAGTTTTAAATTTGTTTTAAAAGAAAAACGTTTTTAACAAGGTAGGTGTGCACACTAGCATGGAAAAAGAGCTGAGATCAGATTGTCCAAGGTGTGCGTGAATATTATATATATATATATATATATATATTAATGTTTTATTAAATTTTCTGCTTTGGTGTTCTAAGCAATTTCTTATAAATAGGTGCTTTGGTTAGAATTGAAAATCACACCAGAAACTGAAGTTTTCTCTCTCTATAATATCGAGCGTATTCTTGTGAGTATTTTGAGTATACTTTGAGTATTGCTATACGGTGTAAGTTCAAGTCATAGCCTATATCTGGTGTTTCAACTAGAAGTACTGTCTTTCGAGATAAAGGATATTTTTTTAAAATGATATTATTTCCTCTAATATCATTATGCCGAAGTATTGATCTGAACTTTTAATCAAATTTGGAACTTTTTGTGTCGGAGTTACTATTCATGTATACTGCCACTATTCAAGTATACGACACTATTCACGAATACGGCACTATTCATCGAAAAATGTAAAATTTCCTTTTCGTCTAAAATATCTATTGTGGATACTAGCTTTGATTGTATCCATGCTTTTGATCATTCTTGAATTTTACACCATTATAATTATTTTTGAGGTATTTTTGGACATGGATAAAACAAAGTAGGAATCCTTAATCCTTGTCATTTTGTTTCACTGGATTCGTTTCTTTAAAAATATTTTTCATCATCCTCACTCCTAAATGATGATATAATTGAATATCATTGGTCTGTAGTGCGAAGATGAATGATTTCTTAATGAATATCTTTGGCCTGTAGTGCAAAGATGAACATGTGTTGAGATGAACATGACCGACTGATTAATATATTTGGCCCGTAGTGCAAAGATGAACAGGTGTTTAGATGAACATGACCAACTGATGAATATCTTTGGCATGTAGTGCAAAGATGCATATTTGATTCCAGATATATGTTGATTGATGTTACAGGGATAAAATATCGACGATGAACTTTTAAATTCATATATAGAAGATAGTAGTTTGCATTCTCTACTTAACTCTTCTAATGAATTGTTGTTTCCGCTGCAGTTGTTGATTTAAAACTGGTTGTCTATTGTATTCTATTAGATTTTTCCATGTTGGAGACTAACGATAATTTGTTGTATATTATCTTAGTCATAATATTCTTTACTGGGCTAGTTGAGCTAACCCTTTTACTTTTTGTTCCATTTTTCTTCTAAGGAGGCGAGAATGTAGCGAGTACTAGTCGGGGTATGGAATGAAGGTTCTAGAGAGAGTTGTTTAGTAGTCCTCACCATTTTTGTAAAATAATGTATCAATAATTATGATGGGGATTTATTTGCGTGTGGATATTGTCTAGGCGGCAATATCTGTATTTAAACTCATAGTTTATATGTTGTAATAATAAAGTTGTAGTTATTTATGTACCATGTATTTGGCGACTCAGAATGGGTTGGATGGAATAGACATATTTTGGGGGTGTCACAAATAAGAAGTTGAATTAACGAACGTTATAGTTTAATGGTTCGGATAAGTTAAGATAAGTTAGGTTGTATTACAATCGTAACCTTTGATGGGTGACATATGGGAGCTGGGCTAAACAATTCCTTCAGAGAGCAAAGGTATATACAAAACTGACAACCGATCTAACTCACTGTTGTGGACAGTGTAGATGAGACGGGAACTTGTTTGTTGGTTGTTTATGGGAAACCACTCAGAGTACCATATGGACTACTAGCAAAGAAGCGATGTCTGAGTCCTATAGAAGTTATAAGAAGAAGATAAGAATGTAAATCATCAAAGATGATGAATGGTTTGAGTAAGACATCTCCGTATGTTATGAAGCCATAAAGCGGTAGAAGAAAGTTGGTAGCGTAAATTTAAATTACAAAAGGGTGAACCTTAAGAAGTAAATTAAGTAAATCAATGTGTAAGTCAAGTATATAACTAATTGGTGTACGTGTTATTTCCTTATGTTTTATATAGGGATTTGGAAAAAGTAGTTCAGCGTAAACTATAAGTTGTAGTTGTGTGTAAGCGAATGATGTTAGAAAGAACTTAAGGATCCCGTAGAGATCAAGCTGATCGGTATCCAGACGAAGTGACATTCAGTATGTGAATGTGCGTAAAGAGCAAGCCAAGACTTGTAATGAAGATTAGTTTAATTGAACTATAGATTAGTTTAATGAACTGATATGTATCCTTGGTGGCAGATAAAAGTCACTCTTGTACGATGTAAAGAATAATGTAATTATCATTATTTGTAATGAAAAAGGTTATAAGGTTTCCAGAACCAAGGATTTGAGAATAAATGTTATTATATTTAACTATATAATGACGTATGTTTGGTAAGAAGTGGGACCGTGACGTACGAAATCTGGGTGTGAAGATAGACCGGATTTCGGGGCATTACATTATAGTATCAAAGCTAATAGGTTATAAATCTTAGGTATGTGTAACTAAGACTATAATCGTAGAGAGAAGGATAAGAAAATCGTTGAGTTAAACGATTAAGGAAGAAGATCACTACGTGATCATAGTAAATCATAGTAACTGATGTGTTAATAAACGATAAAATATTTATAGCTAATGCTATAAATGAATTGTACTATGAAGTAGTACGGGAAGAAGAACTCAGAATGAGTTATAAAGGATATCATACGAATTAAAGAAAACTCGTATTAAGTAAAGAGAAATTTAGAAGTTGTAAGATTTTAATTGAGGACTCATGTGGTAGCTGAATTGTATGAACATTTGTTATGGGCAGAGGTTTGTGCTTTGGTATAATAACTGCTCAGTTTATTACAGTGATACTAATTAGAATTGGTCGCGTTATTAAGATGTATACGACGAGAAGGTGAATCTTTTCTCATATATATTTGATAGGTAGAGAACGATAAGGTAGGTGCGATTTCTTGAAACTCATACTTATGGTAAGTTCGTGACTCATAATAATATGGTATGTTTTTGAACGTCTCAGCGAATGGACGACTAAGGTCTATCTGGATGTTCTTAAACTCATATTATTGTGGCAACTTCCTGAACTCATAATGTGTGGTAAGTTGATGGGCTGTACTATTGTATATGAATGTTTAGACTGAAAACGAAGTATTTTCAGTAGACTTAGCATTGAAGGTGCTAAAGAAGATTCAATATTATCGCAGTAAGATAATGAAGGAAGATGGAGAATAAGATATTCCAAATCATCTAGCTATGCTAGATTTCGAAGTTTATTGAAATCTTGCTTAGGTGTGCATTTCAAAAAAGGAAAGAATTGGTTCAACTTTTGGAACCAACGAATTTTAAAAATAGTTGTTCTTGGTATGTCTATGCCAATTGCTTCGGCTAGACAGAAGTTGATTTAAAATATCAAAAGGAATTTTATATCATCCTGGTGGGAAAAAGATGGAGTTTTTAATGCAATTGAACGTGGTGGGATGTGATCTTAGGATCAACAAACCACTATGGTATGATGTAAACTGACAAAGTCCTCAACGTACTGTGAAGAGTACGGTATCATGACGTCATAAAAACATTTTGATGTATTGCGAAAAGAATTTAAAGAAGTAGCCGATGTCAATTGAGTTGACTAGATGAATGTTTGATCAAGTGATATCCAAATTTTTTGGTATTAAGTCTGAGGTGAACATATCCCAAAATGGGGTTATACGATGGGTTGATCACCTATGTATAGAAAGAGGTAGTTTTTTTTTTTTTTTTTTTTTTTTTTTTTTTGTTACCGTGGGTTTCCGACCCGCAGGTCGACTAATCCCCCGAACCCGGTACCAGAGCGGTTTGCTACCCGACTTGCGCCAGGGGTACCGTGGCCACACGAATTAAAGAATTCTCACACTTGAGGCAGGCGGGACTCGATCCCAGGATGTCCGGGTCTACGGCTCACCCCAGGTCGAAGCTTACCGCTGCGCCAAGTGCTGTGGTTAGAGGTAGTTTACCTTCTTTGTGATTATAAACTTACCATGGAAAGAAAGGTTTACGGCGAAAGGGTGTTTAACCTAGTAAGAGTTCATGGTCAATTTGACTGTGACGCCCCCAAATCCGGGTCCCTTCGAACTTCGAATCCGGTCCGCCACGATACTACTATCGTCAAACTATTCATATATATTATTCATAACTTAATGAATATAACTTTGCTTATTACAACTTAGAATATAAATTATTTCCATTTCCAGGATCTGGATAATGACCCCAAACTTTTATAAGTTTCTAATCTTGGTCATTTACTATTCTTGTATTACATCACATTCGATGTTATATAAATATACGGAATAATTTAAACTTTTTCAATCTCCTTTGAATAAAATCTTTTATTAATTTATTAACTGGAATCAATTACATATCCTTGAATCAAATTATGTTATGATTCATTCTATTCGAATTATTGTATAAGATTTCATATCTTGATTCGTTATCCTCTATGTATTAACTAATACATCCTTATAATACAACAAGTATTAAACATTGTAAGTATATATCAAATACACTCCTAGAACCTAAACATGGTTCAAGTAATAATCTAAATAGTATCCTTCCTTGCGAAACTATCTACTTTGTCAACCAAGAAGCACGAAATCTTTACCGTGAGTCCTTAACCTGCAAAAGTGGTTATTTGCAAGGGTGAGCTCGACAGCCCAGCAATTCTAACAGTTTTCATGCAGCACATAGCATATTATTACATATTCAGTTCATGCATTCATAATTAATTAATATTAACTACGCATGTTACTTCACACATAACATGTATAAAAATTTACTTCACAAGCATATCATCAAAGATTAACTTTCAAATTTTATACATAGCTCATATGAATTTCATATATATATATATATATATATCAAAATTCTCATAGCATAATATAGCTCAACTAACAGTTATAGAATTCATATATCAAATAGGAACTGAAAGACTTGCCTGATTCGTAGTTTATCAACTACGACTTAACTGCTTAAATCTTATATGCACTGCGTGTATTCCTACATAGTTATATAATCATGGATTCATATCCATTAGTCATACATTTCATACGTCCTTAATATAACAATAAATATTACATCGTTTCTTAACTAGGTTTGTAAAACCTTCATTTCACTTTTTTTTTGTGCTAAGTTTGTTTGATTGAAAAGAAAAAGGGATTACACCCTAGAAGCTTTAGAGGAAACCTTTAGGGACAACCCCCTAATGACCTTCTAAAGACCAACATCCAAACAACTTGGTACATACCAAAGTACAAGCAATTAATATAAGCAGGAATTAAGCCTAAACAAGCATACAGCATAGCCAAGCAAAAAATATAACAGAAACGGAAGCCAATAGCGACGCAGCCTGCATTTAGCTGGTCCAAGACCCCCGGCAGAACAGCATTATCCGGCATATGGCTAGCCCAACCGCCAAACCGAATCAGAAACGCAACTTCTCGGAAACCAACTGGCCCAGGCCGAACCCGACCAGCACCTAATCACATGAATTCATGAGCATAGGGTCGGCAGACAAACCACAAACCCACCTAATCCAACCCAACAGCCCCGCAAATAATCATCCGGATAGCAAAGGCACGCTTCAGACCAAGCAGAAAATAAGGCTTATAGCAGAAGACAGGACAAAATCCTTTACCAAGATCAGACCCGTCCCTGCAGAAACAGAGCTGGCCTGAACTTCATAAATCTACAGAAACATCCAGATTGGTAGCAGAACTGAAGATCCATAAGCCTAGAAGGAGCTGCGAGGGCAACGAGGTTGACTCCAACGAACCTACCAGAACAGAACCCACGAGCTACCAGACCTGCCCTTCACATACTGAAAACCGAGCCATGAACCAGACCCGGACTGAAACAAGGATACCAAAGCGCACAGAACCAGCAGACGAACACCCCAATTTATCCGAACTGAAAATGCAGAAACCTAGAGAGAACTTCGAGCTCCATTAAACTGAACAAAAAGCTGAATCAAACAGGAAGACCAGCCAAGCAACAGAGCAGCTCAGACAACTCATTGCCTGCCCACCTACCTGCCCAAGTACGAACCAGCGAAACCTCTCCACCACCTCGCCCAGCCTGCACTTCCCGGCTACTATAACTACATGCTAATACTAGGATTGCCCTGAGCAGCCAAGAGAAACCTAGAAGAAGAGGACAGCCTGGATTTAATAGTACTTAGAATATCCCTGACCACTACACCCAGAGGCTTAGTAATCTGATCATGAACAAAGGAATTCCTAGCCGTCCAGAGTTTGTACACGGTTGAGGCAAAAGAAAGCTTGAGGATATTGGACCTAATGTTATTCCCACAAGACTGGATAATAAAACCCACTAGATTGTCCCACCTCATAGGGACATTGGTCCAGCCCCCAAAAGATAGAACAGAGGAGAGAACTGCAGATGAAAAGTTACAGTCAAAAAAAAGGTGGGCAAAGGTATCACCATGAGTTGTGCAGAAAGGGCAATTTGTAGGGCGAAACCTCGAGAATGAGGAGAATCGATCATTGGTCGGTAGTCTGCCACGAAGGGCCACTTTCTCATCGTACTTTTAGAATTGCTATGTATGTATAGGTATTCCTTAACCATCCGTACTTGACATCAACTTCATATACATTTATCACACACTTGACTCGCTATGTGTTCGACACGTATTTAAAGTTTATAGATATGTGATCTACGTCATTCATATTCAAACTACTTAGTTTCATAATGATTTATTTCAATCAATAAGGCTTAACAACTTTCTTTAACAAGATTTGATGTTATAAGCTTTTAAACCATATATTGGTACTAATAAGCCTCTAATAGCATGCTCATATGTATCTATCTCATTACATAGACATAGCATAGTTCATACTTTTAAAACATGTTTAAATAACTCATGTCATGCTTGACTAGTTGAGTGCACATATCATTCATGTTCGAAGGCATAGACAACTCTATCATGCTTGCTTATAAGGTCATAATGCAAGTAATACTGTGACACCCCCAAATTCGGGTACTTCAATTCCAAAGGATTTGGTGTTCACTGTACAAATATCATCTATCTATCCACCCATAATAAATGCAAACCATGCAATAGATAGAAATAAAATCTTCCCCTAAAGGGTTACAACATTCAAATAATAATACAATCCCATGTTAAACTAACCTTAACATCTGTGCGGAAAAATATAAATAATAAGTCTTAACCAACATCATTCACATAAGTTTAAACAGAAATACATCATTATATAATACAACAAGTCTTCATCACTTGTTAATCTTGCCTTTGCCTTTACTAGTGGAAGGTTCGTCGGTTCTTTCGTTCTTAACTGCAATGTTATTATTACGCAAGAGTGAGCATGATTTCCCACAATAAAATAAAGAAATAACAATGTATAATAACATGCAAGTGAATCAAAGACTTCTGAAATAAAAGCTCAACTTTTGAATCAAGAATGAATAACAAGAATCAAAAGATTTCTGAGGGTCATAAGACCTTGAACTATGACCTAGGTTATCAAGGGTTATACTTGAAACCTTTAACAGTCATAAGACTATGGACCTTTCTACTCGTACTTAGGGGGATCAGCCCTTAGTAGGATACTGTGCACAATATCTTAACGCTAACGCATAAGTAAATCCCTTTGCTGGGTTGTTCATCTCAGTTTGACATTCGAGTCCGCACCAAAGGAAGTTTGGTTTAGATAATTCAATAAGGGTTCTTAAATTTAGAACGTTCATCAACTATGGACTAGTCGAATCAATAAGGGTTCGCTAGTGTAATAAGGTTCAACAATAATTATAATTAAATTGAATAATAATCTCAATAGGTGTACAATAGGACAATTATTGTATAACAGAATTATGATTTGAAAAGATAATCAATCTTTAATATAACAATTGAACTTGATTAATAATAATGAGAATAACTCAATAATGATAACAAGTAGGATTAGGAAACTTGCCTCATGCGTAAATTACACGTTAATTAAACTCGTTCTTTGATTTAAATCCTACATATCATTTACATTCATAATACTAGTCAATTATAACATACTAATCATCAAACATTTATTCTCTTTGTCTAACTTTGATTATGACTATACTTAGTCAATTGATCACACTCAATGTCACATAATTTACACTTCACAAATAATAAGTTAATTACGTATTGAATAATTCAATCCACATGTAATTGTGCTATTTACATGTTAATCATCTATTTTAACATCTTATTATACTTCTAACATATTTCTATGTTCATTACATTAAGTTACTAACACATTGCTAGACTTAACATTTAAAAATAATTTATTTCTGGACATTCTGGAGAGTGGCGCTGCGGCACCACTTTTATACTAGGTCTTGGCGCTGCGGCCAGACACTTGGCGTTGCGGCACGGGAAATAGGTAGACAACCAGCGCTGCGGCGCTGCGGCGTACTAGTTACAGAAATGGTAGTTCGCGAAAAATCGCAGAACATGCCAATTTCTTATTTTCTACTCGAATTTAGACATACCCACATGATATAATTCACACATAATCATTACCCAACATTTATAGAGTGACTTTAACCAATTTAAACCCTTAATTACAGAATTAAAGCATGCAATTTTCACTGTTCTTGATGTTCTTGAAGGGTTTGAAAATAATACATGAAAATTAACACTACGGATTCGTTATAACACCGAATCCGTTCGTTTAAAGTTTGGTCTCTTCGTATCAACATGCATAATAAAATAAGAGTGTAAATTTTACGAAAACATTTATGTTTGACATACTAAAATCACGTATAAGACCATATGGCCATAACCCAAACTTTGTAAATTTTGAAATAACAAGTCATCGTATAACGACATGTTTTATGATACTGATGATATGGTCTACATAATAAATATATAATCAAATACGATTTGATATGACATAACACATATACAATCCATAATCATTACTCATATCCCAATTGTAGAGGTTTAAATCAAAAACTATGAAACTCATATTCATGAAACTTAACAACGTAAAATAGAAATTGGGAAGGAGGAGATTACCCTGTAGAGTATAAATTAGTAGGCTTAAACTCTTCACTTCTCAATCTCCTTCACAAACTCACAATTTCTCTCTGAAAGTTTTATCTCTGTGATAATTTTCTAGACTTAGAATAATAAGAAAGGAAAGGAAGAGAAGACGTCGAATAATTAAATAACTGAGCACAGAGTGGTCAGTTGGCTCAATCATGGGTTAACTGCTGATAATTCCCCCTAGGGCCTTGTTTGGCTTAGCAAGAATAGATTACAAAACTATTTAATTTAATAAAACCTCTACAATATAGTTTAATTCAAGTCACACCAAATTATACAATAGCTCAATTATATTATTTAATTTAATATAAAATAATTATAACAATTTCTCATAAATTCACATAGTCACATAATTAATTTTTCTCATTAATTAATTATATCAAATTATTAAATCTCCAATTAATTATTACATTAATTAAATAACATTAAGCTTATTAAATATTTCTTTTAATTCAATAAGCTTACATAATTACATACTTGATTATTAAATATTCTCCACATTAATTTTAATAAATGTAACACATATAATTAAATTAATCAATCACATTTGCATCAATTAATTATTTAATCTAATAATTAAATCATCAAAAATATTTATTTAATCCAATAAATATTAAAATTAATTTACAAAATTCTCGTTCGTCACATCTTTTCCCCTTAAAATGATTCTGTCCCCAGAATCACGACTCAATAAATTTTGACCCGTTACAAATACAATGCTCATCAAAGTTAGTTTCTAAAACTTTTAAATTTCTCTTTAAAATGCATACTAAACTGAGCTATATCAATCTAGTATATGCAAGGTAACTTTCAAACAACATTTCATGTCCGTTGATAAGCTTACATAGGGTCCAAGGTCAGAACTCAAAGGACACCAAATTCATCAACTTCCGTTTCTCAAAAACTTTAAGTTTTCTTTTAGAAAATCATATTAAAGCATTTCATTATGAGTAAAGAAATCTTAGCTATATGACATGTCTAATATCATGCATATTCATGTTACATCACTTAGAATAACATATTCCATCGTCATGAGCACTATACTTGCGTATGTGCTTGCTCGACGCCCTCTAATGGCCTTCGATTACGTAACAGTCACAAAGATGACTATTTTGACCCTTCCTACTGACCTTAAATTGAATAACATAAAGAAAAAAAAGGTGTAGATCTATTCGTTCTCGTTCCGGATCATCTTGAATTTCCTCAATCAGAGTTCGTATGAAATGGTTATGGCCGTTTTAGCAAAAATATGTTCTGTCATATTTTTCTCAGCAGTTGCAAGTAAGACCACCCCCGCCGGGGCGGGGGTCTTGCCCTATAAATATCCCGCGGGGCGGGCCAAACTATAAATGCACGGTTTCATGATCTGCTACAAAATAACAAGCCAAAATACTTTCTAACCTTCATAATTTGAGTTATACATGTCCAAATTAGTCCGTTTTCAATTCTTTGGATTTGTAATTCATAGAACTACAACATAATATAATACCCATCAACTAACATAAACATTAACTAACCAAAATATGAATCTATAACTCATGTTCATGCAAATGTTCATGTTTTGGATAATTTAGCGAAATCATTCACTACGAATTCGTTTCTGAAGCAAATTGGTTCGTTTAACTTCCGTTGATTTCGTATTCAACCTTATTAACGATGTCTAGCATCAATTAATAGATTATAACTGTTAGAGTTTATGCCCTAGAGGCCAATTATTTGATATAATTGCTTAACATTTTGATATTATATTTGATTGAATAAATATATGATTTTATTATGGTTTTATTTACTGCGTAATATAATTGGTAACATAATAAAATTCCTTAGAATAGTGATACAAATTATATAGTTTCAAGTATGTGACTTGAACATGAGATTATATTTTACCATTAGTATCAGTGTTCTTAAATGTCCCTAGTCGAGTATCATTGTTGATGGGACAACAATGATGCATTGAGACTAGTATATGGATTGACTGATGACCAAATCTCATTGGTCATAAATATATGAGATATTAAGTCAATGCATAGGTACATGTTAGAGAACGATGTACTGGACAGACCCACCATGAGAATTCTATATGGAGCATTATGCGAAGTGTCATTAGCAATTCTTATAGTGATAATTATGTAATGGTCCACCGACCTGAAATCGCTATATTACTACACGAGAATTTATGTACTTTGATATCATCAAATGTCACCTTTAATAGGGTGGACTATAATGATGATTATTGGGTTCATCATTAATCGTGTGAGAAATATGAGTGATCTAGATGGAATTTAACCATCCTATATATTATGGGTGATATCCATAGGCCTCTTGATTGAGTAGGACTATGAAATGCATGGCCATGCTCAAATAGTTATTTGTTTCATATAGTCTACTCATTGATCAAGAAAACTCAGATTAAATTATGAAGAGTATGACACATTCCATGACTCGAGTTTAATCTAGGATATTAAGGTTAAAAGGATTAAATTACATTGAAACATTGGTCACGAAAAGGTTGCATCGAATCATCGATCTTATAATTACTTGGGTAGCAGGGATGCATTATTAGATGCCGCTCACTGTTTATAATTTTATAATATGATTTTAAAATTATTGCCAACGTAATAATAACCTATAGGGTCACACACATAGAACGTTATTTAAAAGGAAATGAATTTAAATTTTAAGGATTTAAATATATTAATATGATTAATAGTATTTAAATCACGAATTTAAATTAAAAGGATAATTTATATATATGTATATTAATTAAGTAAAACTTAATTAAGATATATATATATATATATATATATATATATATATATATATTATATATAAATTCGAATTTTATGAAATTAGGTTTTGATTTGATTAATTCCTTTTAACTACTCTATATATATGATATATAGCAGCTACTTAGGGATATATTATAATTGAAAAACCCTAGCCGCTCTTAGAGAGAGACTAGAGAGAAAACAGTTTCAGAAAATCCATTCCTTTTGGTGGCTAGTACCGCAAGTCCTTCATATTACAAAATTGTTCGACGGTTCGTGCGGAATTCATGTGGATACCGTAGAGGCGCAATCGGTTTGTATTGCATTGGAGATTCGAGGCGCAGTCGGTTTCGGATTCTCAATTTTTTTTCATATCTGGTATAATCTCTAAACCTCTGAATTAATTGATTTTTCGCATGGATCCTGTTTTAGGGTTTTAGAAATTGCTTTAAAATTTTATTTCCGCTGTGCGTTTCTGTGCCGAAGCCCAACAGTGGTATCAGAGCTACTTGCGAAACGATTAATTCAGATTACGTGTTTTAATTGTATTCGATATATATGATATATGATGATGCATGTTTACCGATATAAAATTGAATATATGATATTCCGTTGTATGTGTATTCTGGTAATATATATGATGATACTGTTAATCGTATCTTTAATCGGTGGAATAACAATATAACTATTCTAATCGGATTAGAAGCATGAAGAATCGTTTTAATATGATTAATCGAAACTGGAAATATATGATAAATTCTGGGTGTACTGTTATTCATTTTAATATGATTAAATCGAAACTGGACATATATGATTTGTTATTATGGGTGTTTTGGTGGATTAAAATGTATGATTCTGAAACTGTTTCAGAGATTCGTATGGAAAAATTCTGCAATACAGAATGTAGTTCGTAATTATTTCCAGGGGCGCTGCCCCCGACCCCGATCAGCCGGACCACCGCCAGGGGGAGACCCCCCCCCCCCCCTTGGACCCCCCCGTTGTATCGCACGATGGTCGTGTCCCCTATATTTTATATATAGTTTTCTTTAATTATATATAAATTGTTATGTGCTTATTGTGATATGCATGGTGCACAGTTATGGCCTTTTGACCCATAGGTTAGTGGTTTTTGGTTTTGAAATACGGCTTGCATGTCTTGCCTTTCTATAAATTCTAATGTAATATTCTCTTCTCGTCTAAATCCCCTCGAATGTAACTCGAGGTTTCTTTATGTCATGTAATAATCTGTAATTGATGAAGATGTCAAGATGGAGAACACAATGAAAGATGATGATGGAGAGGAGGCGCATACTAGAGGAAGATCCAAGGAAGCTATTTATTTTAAGATCTTTTAGCACCTTAGATTGACCTTCAATCTTCCATTAGCTTGAAAAGATTGACAGTGGATTGAGCCATAACTGTGACACATTTAATTTTGCACTTTATTTATGCTTGTATGCGATATGATATGATTAATAATGTGCATGCTTAATAAGATTAAAATTGGTGAGATCTAAATTAATAAAATCCCTCATTAAATTATTAAGTCTAAATCAGATGCTTTCCAATGAATAACACTCATCAAGACCTTGATCAATAGATGTAGGTTTGCCAAAGCAAAGTACCCTATTTATCTAGGTAAGATGTGATAGGATAATTTTTTTTTTTTTGCTAAATTGAAACTGAAATAAAAGAAAGAATAAATACATGGGTCAGACCCCAACAGTTTACCATAGCCATCATAGGACATGCCCTATGATGGCATCAGAAAACCAAAGCTAGACATTAACAAACAAGGGTCCAAAAGGAACAAAAAACATCAGAAAAGGAAAAGAAAGAACAAACATCAAGTGTGCTTGATACCAGTAATAAAAAACAGCATCAAATCAAACTGAAGCAATATTACAAAATTTTAGCTACAAGACAACTTTGTAAAGTTTCTGCATTAAAAGCTAGAAACAGTACCCGAGTAACACAGTCTGTATTGGCCAACAGAAACTGACCAGCACAGCACAAAGCAGCATAACACACATCCCAGCTTAGCTAGCAGCACAGTAAAGCTGCGAAAATGAAAACCCAGCAGCTGCCGAGAAATAGCAGTATAGTCAGACAACCCAACCCAGCAAGTAACTAGCAGGAGCACTTAGCCCAGGAAAGAGCAGCACAGTCAAAACAAGCCCCGGGCATCAGCAACCTATGCCCACCACAACTGCCGAGAAGCAGCTGCATCACCAGAACTAACAGCAGCCTAGCAGAAGACCAGCATGCCGGGAAACTGCCCAGACACCAGCCCAACACCTGATAGTAGACAATTAATAACCTCGACATGCAGCAATCTTCTCATAGCATAACATCCCAGCAGCTGCCGAGAGCTGCAGCAGAAGCAAGCCCAAAGACCAGCCGATAATCCCCAGCTCCCCAATACAGCATAGCCAATCAGAAGCAACTCAGCAAGCAAGAAGCATACCCGTAGCCATCAGATAATCAAGCAGAAACTGTCCATTCAGCTCAGAGCGCATAGCAAAAATAGGAAGCAGACCATAACACAAACTTAGCATCTATCAGCCACCCATTCAGCAAACGCTGACCAAGCCTACACATATCAGTAACCAGAAGCAACATCTGCAGGCATGAGAGAGCACATCAGCTACAACAGCAAACTAGCTGCCCACAACAACGGTAGTTCCTGTAGAAGGTCAACTGTAGTAGCAAAAGCTCCAAACCAGTAGCAGCAACCAAAACAGCAGCAGCAGTAGTGCAACCTAACCTCGAACCTCTGCAGCTGCATACTCCAGCTGAGCAGCACTCACAGCAGACCAAAGCAGTAGCACAGCACAACACCATTATAGCTTAGCATGATAAGGCAAAGCCAGTCATAGAGCATCAGCGAGCAAAAACCAGGCACTGCCCCAGGACCACTACAGCAAAGCAAAGCAGCAGAACCCCAAACAATCAAAACCACAGCAGCATCTTTAATCAAACCACTGCAGCAGCCAGAACCCCAAAAAATAGGAGCTCTAACCACATCGCCTGATGTAAAACCCAACCAAAATCAATCCAAAAACTTTCAGCAACCAACCAGCAGCAGCAACCCATGCCCAGGCCTTAGAGAACCATAACAGCCATAGACAACCCTATACCAAACAGCGCCAATCCCAGCAGCACGACAACAGATTGGACATAGCAATTCCAACAGACTCCAACCAGACTCCAAACCAGCAGTGTAGACACGACATCCAA
This sequence comes from Panax japonicus, assembly GCA_020205505.1. Taxonomy (NCBI): domain Eukaryota; kingdom Viridiplantae; phylum Streptophyta; class Magnoliopsida; order Apiales; family Araliaceae; genus Panax; species Panax japonicus. The sequence continues at coordinate 21,583,963 of CM035107.1, read as the reverse complement.
GCACAACAAAGGCTAACATCTAATAAAACCATATGCAGCTCAGTACCAAATGACAGCAACAGTCACCTGATTACAAACTGCAGCTTCCTAATCAAGCATACCAGCAAACATCTCCAGCATATAACAGCATCAGTGAAGCCCCACCATCTACCGAGAGCATACAATAAGGCCCATAGCATCACAGAAGCAGAATCTGCTTACAAACCGACCTCACAAAGGATCAATCACTGTTTAAAATGAGATGGACAAAAGCCGACCTTTCTTTAACTTTTTGGAATTTTGCATTTGTATGAAGCTTACACTTAAGCATATGTAAAATGTCAGAAACAAGGTTCCGAGCAGAGTAAAATTTATGGTTGAAAATCCTCGCGTTTCGTTCAATCCAAATATGGTAGACAACCGCAGCGAACCCAAAATGAAGAAGACTATGATGAAAATTTGGATTTGAAAAATGGATGAGGTATCCCGTTATAGAGCTCCAACTTCGACTAAAACCCCTCCACCCACAATGTCTAAGAACAGAAAGGAGAACCCTAAATGAGTAATCACATTGAAAGAATAGGTGTTCAAAGGTTTCCGGTTGGGATGAACAGAGGACACAAGAAGGGTTAACAAGCATCGCAAAACTGATCAATCTGTCCATTGTACGCAATCCACGATGAAAAGCCAACCAGAGGGTAAAAGAAAATCTAGGGATCAAAACCTTATGCCACACTAGCTTGTCCCAAAGGACTACAACTCCCACCTGTCTAATCGAGCTCCAAAGAGTAGAGGCTTTAACCTCATTAGGTTTCACAGTGTCCCAAAAAATCTCATCAGTTCGAGAAGAGTCACATAGCCTATTGAGATCAAAAGAATCCCGAAAGACAATAAAATCATTATGATTTGAGGAAGGGAGATGCCAAGAGGAATCTCTGATAATACCACTCACAGTAGCATTTGGGCCCAAATTAGAGTTAAGGATCAAAGAAGAATGAGAACTGGAAGCTAGGGGAGTCGCATTTAACTAAGGGTCAAACCACAAGCTAGTACTTTCCCCATTACCAATATGAAACCGAATATACTTTATAGCAAGAGATCTCAACTGCAAAACCTTTCTCCATATCCATGAACAGTCATTCGGAATCTTCAAAACCCAAAAGTGATGAGATTTTAGGTGATTATTTCTTACCCAAGAAGCCCATAGCGACTGGGAGAGAGGATTTACTACTCTCCATAATTGAAGAAAAATTAGAGCTTTATTCCAGTCCTCCAAATTCTTAATAGCCAAGCCACCTTCAGAGTACGGTAGAGCAATTTTGCTCCATGCGACTTTGGCCCCAAACTTCAACATGGAGGGACCTTTCCATAAGAATCTACTCATAGTGGACTTTAAATCTTTAATCACAGACGCTGGGAGAATGAAATGAGTAGACCAATACGATTGTATAACAAAAATAACCGATTTAATAAGTTGCAACCGACCAGCATAAGAGAGAAACTTGTTAGTCCATGAAGTAATTTTGGATTTAACCTTTTCTAAGAGAGGATGACAATCAGCAAGGCTAAGCTTCGAAGTGATCAAAGGGACCCCTAAGAATTTTGCAGGGAACCGACCCTCTTGAAATCCCAGAATGTTGAATATGACCTCAGCATGATCAGGACAGACATTGCAGAGGAAACACATACTCTTCGAGTCATTTATGAGTAAGCCCGAGAGAGACGAGAAGAGGTCTAAACAAAGTTTGATAACCTTGACCGAATTCGCATCACCATGACATAAAATAAGCAGATCATCAGCAAAACATAGGTGGGATAAGGAAAGAGATTTTGTTTTCCAATGATGCTTGAAACTAGGAGTCCTTGTTTCCTTTGTGAGAATAATAGAAAGCACTTCCATAGCAATAATAAAGAGATAAGGAGAGAGAGGATTCCCTTGACGCAAACCCTTGGTCCCTTTAAAATACCTACAAAGGGCAGCATTCACTCGAACTGAGTAAGAGGGAGAACACATACAAACCTTAATCCGGTAAATGAACTTGGGGGGAAATCTGAAAAGCCGCAAAGCAGAAAGCAAGAAATCCCAAGAGACTGAATCAAAAGCCTTACGGAGGTCTATTTTCAAGGCACACCTAGATTGGCCTGAGGGCCTAGGGTAGTTCCTGAAAAGCTCTTGAGCCAACAGAATATTATCACATATCCTCCTGCCCGGAACAAAAGCAGACTGACAAGGAGATATTAAGGAAGGAAGAATACCCTTAAGCCTGACAGCAATTATCTTTGAAATGCACTTGTAAGTTGTGTTACAACAAGAGATAGGCCTATAATCTGACATAGATGTAGGATTTAACGTCTTAGGGACAAGAGAAATAGCAGTAGAGTTTGTACCCCGGAGAAGGCAACCCTGTTTGAAGAACGATTGAATGGCCAAAATAAAATCACTACCAACTATATCCCACACAAGGAAGAAAAAGTTCACATTGAAACCATCAGGACCCGGACTCTTGTTTTTCTTCATAGACTTCAAAGTTGACAAGATTTCAGAATCAGAAATGTCTTTGTCAATAAAAGCGGCTTGAAGATCAGTAACAAATTTAGGAGCATAAGAAGCGAGGTCAGGCAAATAGGACTCCCCCACCATAACAGGAGAACCCAACAAGGAACGAAAATGGTCCACCGCAATAGTTTGAATATCCTTTTGACCGGAAACGAGAACACCTTCCTCATTTTCAATAGCAAGGATTTTATTTTGATTCCATCTGTTTTTTATTTGATTGTAGAAGTAGCCTGAATTTTTATCCCCATCCTTAAGCCAATGGATTCTAGATTTTTGCTTAAGTAACTTCTCTTCACATCTCAGGGCATACCACAGATTTCCAGAATGAAGCCTTTGAGCCTTTAGGAGAGAGAGATCAGTCGGATCAGAGGAAATAGCATTCTGAGTGTCATGGAGAATAGCTCTAGCCTTTTCCACATTTGACTTAAGATTACCATTTTCTTTGTTCAAGATGGAGAGAGCCCGTTTGACCGATCTAAGCTTGCCAGCTAAAACCTGAAGAGGATCCCCAGTAACTAAGATATTCCAAGCAGATTGAACTACCTCATAAAAGTTTTCAAGCTCGCCCAGGAAATTGAATAATTGGAATGGCTTGGGGACTCTAGGTAGGGACAAACCAGTTAGAACCACCGCTGGACAATGATCCGAAAGATCACGAGGAGTGAACATGACCTGAGAGACAAGGAACTGATGCATCCACTCACAGTTGACCATAACCCTATCAAGCTTTTTAAATTAGGGTTTAGAGTCACTAGAATTCCACCAAGTGTGCATTGGCCCCACTGCACGAAGATCAGACAGTAGCAGATCAGTAGAACAGTCTAGGAAGTCCTGCATGCCTCCATTCCAGGATTCAACGCCTCCCTTAATTTCAGTAATAGACAAAACCTCATTAAAATCCCCGAGAAGACACCACGGCAGATTGATAGAAGTACACAGGGAACGAAGATCAGTCCAAAGAGCTTTCCTCTCAGAGGGAGTATTTAAACCATAAACGAAGGTGACAAAAAACTGCATGGAAGAAGCAGCAGACAAAACTAAGCAATGAATATATTGAGAAGATTTAGAAATAATATTTTTACAGTCCAAAGCGAAGGGTCCCAACCAACCCAGATTCTCCCATTCACATGATGCTCATAGTTAAACTGCCAATTCCATTTACTACATATGGATTTGGAAACATTATTGGCTTTTGGGCATTTGACTCTAGTCTCAACTAGGCCAACAAAAGAAATACTATGCTTATACAAAAGAACTAGGACACTATCCTTCTTGGACTTCATATTTACACCTCTAATATTCATAGAGCAAAAATTAACCATAAAAAGGTTAAGGAGAAAATGGGGCAGGCCTCCCCCCTCCTTTGATCTTTTTCTTGGAAGACTGGCCAGAATCCGAACCAGCTCGAGCTTTCGCCTTAAGATCCCGACCTGCCTTTTCATCAACCATTTTTAGCTTTCCCACAAGGGGATTTGGAGAAGGGGAGCAGTCAGAATCAGAGAACCCCTCCATAACCTCCCCACCAGCAGCAATAGGCGTGAAGACATTGGAGTTACCAACCAAAGAGAGATCACAATAGGGAACCTGCTGTTTAGGTCCTTTAGCCACCAAAGTCCAGTTGTCGGAAGAATTTTTTGTAACGGGCTTTGGGAGAACAGGAGAAATAGGGGCAGCAGCCATAAAGTCTGAAGAAGATTTTTGGACTTTAGGCAGCCATTGGTAGTTTGCTTTAGGACAACGCAGAAGAGAGTGCCCAAACATTTTACAGTGAGAACAGATTTGAGGTCTATTTTGGTACTCCACTCTGACATTTACAATCTTTTCAGAGTTAGATTCCTCATCAAGAACTACCAATTCCAGAGAGCTAGGCAAAGCCGAAGAGGGTGTTATTTCAACACAAATCCTAGCAAAATTCATAGGTTCTAGTTTTTCTGTGATTTTATCCACAAACAGTGGAACACCAACCCCACTAGCAAGGTAACTGAGCCCAGCTGGAGACCAATAAGACATGGGGATGTTGAGGAATTTAACCCAGATAGGAGCTTTAGCACAGGAGTCAAAATGAAAATCCATGCCTTCCTTCCAAATTTTAAGGCATAGTTGTTTATTTGATATATACCAGGGACCAAGGGCAAGCACGTTTTCACGGTCCTCGGGCTTTGCAAATTTAGAGACAAAAAACCCCCCCTCTTGCAAGAATACACTCTGTAGGCCATATTTATCCCATAATTTATGCACATTCTCTTCCACTATCTTAAAAGGCATTTTGGAGTGGAGAAACCCACCCACCAGACAGGAGGACCAAAGATTATTACCTTGCACCAGAATCTCAGAAGGAGGGCGAATCAGGATTGACCCATTTTCCGTGCTAGGGGGGAAGGAGGAAAGAAATCAAGTTTCAGTGATTGAACAGCCCGAGCCACTACCTTGCCTCATGTTTTCGCTTCTGGGATGCACTCAGTAACAGCAATAACTGGGGCAATACCGCCAGAGGGGACCACAAAATATACCGGGCCAATACATTCCCCTTCTTCAAAATCAGATGCAATACCTACCAAAATCAGTTTGTGGACAGCTCCACACTGACCCAGAGATGGAGACGAAGACGTTGCCAAAGGTGATTTCAGAGGACTTTTCTCAAACATGTCATGGTCATTGACTGAACGAACAGATTTCCCCTTGTTGTAGAAATCATTGACATTTTGCATGGTAAACCCCTTTGCTTTGATAAAATCAAAGAGGAAGTTGCTTTTCCTTCGTTCATCAGCCGCATCTAGGTTGCCCTGCTGCGAAAGAGCTTGAGCAGCTCTAAAAATTTCCTTCATGGAGGTACCTTCATGTAACCCTAGGCTGGCTTCAGCAAGGCTATTATTAGCTTCAGAAGCTTCAGAGCTCTCTGACATGATAGCATCAGCAACAGTTGGGACAACAGAGGATTCTGCCATTGCAGATTCGTCAATGACCGGCGAGCTAGGGTAAGAAACCCCAAACTCAATGAATAGATCTCGCGAGGTACTACTGAAAGAGTTCCCAGCCGAAAGGTGCGAGAAGCTAACCATAGAGGGAGAAGAAGATGGAAAGGAGAAGAAGAAGACCCAAAATCGGAGAACCAAACCAGAAAAGAAGAGAGAAGGCAGAGCTCAGCTACATTTCAAAAAGTGATAGGATAATTGTGATATCCAAACTATTAAAATAATTGGGCCCGACTTAACTAAGTTATCTCAATAGGATTGTGGGCTTAGAGGCATAGAATTTGGTTGGTACCATTAGATGGACTAGAAACAAATGTTGTTTACCAAACTATCCAGGAGTTATATATGATATAATTGACAAAGGGTTGTCTACCTAAATAATTATGTTTTGAGAGAATAACCAAAGCTAACTTAAGGCATAATGAAATATGGATCTTGTCTCACTAGAAAGATTTAATAGAAAATGCTTTCCGAATTAATGGTGAGGGCTATTAATTTGAATAAAATAGTGGTAGGTATATTTTGAATGTATTATTATCAATTATATAATATCAACTCTGTAATTTGACTTATTATTTTTGCACTTATAAATTGTAGATATCAAATGGGAAACAACAATAACACAAATAGTCTTTCATTACGCTCAGTCCTTGAAAAGGACAAGCTAAGTGAAATTAATTTCCTTGACTGGCATAGGAACTTGAGGATTGTCCTCAAACAAGAGCGTAAGCTATATGTCCTTGATGGGCCCATTCCTGCAGCACCAGCTGTCACTGCACCACGTGCGGAGCACAATGCTTACAAGAAGCATCAAGATGATGCTCTTGGATGTGAGTTGTGTCATGCTAGCAACCATGAACGCTGAGCTTCAGAAGCAACATGAGTTGATGGATGCTTATGAGATGATCGAGCATCTCAAGAAATTGTTCGAAGGGCATGCTCGACAGGAGAGGTATGATACAAGCAAGGCGTTGTATCAATGCAAAATGGGTGAACGTGATCCAGTTGGTCCACATGTGCTGAAAATGATTGGGTATATTGAGTACCTTGATAGGTTGGGTTTTCCAATCACTCCGGAAGTCCAAACTGACCTTGTTTTGCAATCTTTGAACATCAGCTACTCTCAATTTGTTATGAACTATCTTATGAATGAAATTGAGAAACCCCTTACTGAGTTGTTGAGCATGTTAAGAACTGTCGAGAACAACATGAAAAAGGCAGGACCCGCTCCCATAATGATGGTGCAAAAGGGGAATGCTAAGGGAAATTGGAAAGGCAAGAAGAAGATAGGATCTAAATCTTTTGCCAAACCCAATTCCAAAACCAAACATGCTTTAAAACCTAAAGGTGGGGTGGCTAAAGAAGGTGAATGTCACTTCTGTGGAAAACCTGGACACTGAAAAAGGAACGGTCATGCTTATCTGGAAGAAGTGAAGAAAAGAAAAGGAAGTACGACTTCTGATTCAGGTATATATGTTATAGAAGTCAACTTGTCTACTTCTACATCATGGGTATTGGATACTGGATGTGGTTCTCACATTTGTGTTAATGTGCAGGGACTCTGAAGGAGTAGAACTTTGGCGAAAGGAGAGGTTGACCTACGAGTTGGAAATAGATCAAAAGTTGCTGCACTGGCCGTAGGAACTTATCATTTATCTTTGCCCACTGGGCTAGTTTTAGAATTAGAAGATTGTTATTTTGTGCCTGCTATAAGCAAAAACATTATTTCTGTTTCTTGTTTGGACAAGAAAGGTTTTTCATTTATAATAAAGAACAATCGTTGTTGGTTTTACTTAAATGATATTTGTTATATGTTAATCCAGAAATGGTCATGGTGGCCACGGTACCCCTGGCGCAAGTCGGGTAGCAAACCGCTCTGGTACTGGGCTCGGGGGATTAGTCGGCCTGCGGGTCGGAAACCCACGGATAACAAAAAAAATGATATTTGTTATGGTGTTGCACAATTGTTTAACGGTCTCTATATTCTTGATTTAGAAATGTCTATCTATAACATAAATACAAAACGATTTAAATCAATTGATTCAAATCTGACATATCTCTAGCACTGTCGTTTAGGCCATATAAATGAGAAACGCATATCCAAACTCCATAAAGATGGGTTCTTGGATTCATTTGATTTTGAATTATATGAGAAATGCGAGTTTTGTTTATTAGGCAAGATGACTAAAGCCTCTTTCACTGGATGTGTGAACGGGCTAGCGATGTATTGGGTTTTATACATAGTGATGTATGTGGACCCATGAGTTCGTTAGCAAGAGGTAGGTTTTATTACTTCATTACATTTACTGACGACTTTAGTAGATATGGATATTTGTATCTTATGAGACACAAATCCGAATCCTTTGAAAAGTTCAAGGAATTCAAGAATGAAGTTCAAAACCAATTTGGCAAAAGCATAAAAGCCCTTCGATCCGATCGAGGAGGTGAATACTTAAGCCAAGACTTTGATGACCTTCTAAAGGAGTGTGGTATTATATCACAGCTCACTCCACCTGGAACACCGGAATGGATTGGTGTATCTGAGAGGAGGAATCGAACCTTGTTGGACATGGTATGATCAATGATGAGTCATATAGATCTTCCAATAAGCTTCTGGGGTCATGCCCTAGAGACAGCTGCATTCACACTTAACCGTGTTCCTATAAAGACGGTTCAGAAGACACCGTATGAAATGTGGACTGGGAAACGTCCTAGTATGTCGTTCATGAAGATTTGGGGTTGCGAGACGTTCGTAAAACGTCTGGATTCTGACAAGCTCGGACCCAAATCTGACAAATGTAATTTTGTGGGATACCCAAAGGAAACAAAAGGGTATTATTTCTACAAACCTTCTGAGAACAAAGTGATTGTTTCTCGAACTGGTATTTTTCTAGAAAGAGAATTTGTCTCTAAAGGAAACAGTGGGAGGAAAGTAGAACTCGAAGAAATTCTAGAACCACAAAATATCATTGAACCTGAGTTGGAACATGAGCAGGAACCACGAGAAATTGTGGAAAGTGAACCTGCTCAAATTACACAAGTCATTGGTAGATCTGGCAGCACATGCCAAGAGCCTGAGAGATATTATGGATATCTTGAGACTCAAAATGGCGATGTGATGCTCATAGATCAAGATGAGCCTGCTTCCTACCAAGAAGCTATGAATGGACCAGATTCTTAGAAATGGCTTGAAGCCATGAAATCTGAGATGGACTCCATGTATACTAACCAATTATGGACTCAAGTTGATCCACCCAAAGGGGTAAAACCAATCGGGTGCAAGTGGGTTTTCAAGAAGAAAACCGACATGGATGTAGTACAAACCTATAAAGGCCGACTGGTAGCAAAAGGTTTCAAACAAATTCAAGGTGTTGACTATGATGAAACCTTCTCTCCAGTGGCAATGGTTAAATCCATCAGGATCTTACTTGCTATTACAGCTTTTTATGATTACGAAATCTGGCAGATGGATGTCAAAACTGCTTTCCTTAACTGAAATCTCCTTGAGGATGTGTATATGACACAACCTGAGGGTTTTGTCACTCCAAAGGATGCTGGAAAGGTATGTAAGCTGCAGCGATCCATTTATGGATTGAAGTAAAGGTTGGAATCTTCGATTTGATGAAGCAGTCAAAGAATTTGGCTTTATTAAAAATGAAGATGAACCTTGTGTATATAAGAAGGTTAGTGGGAGTCACATTGTATTCCTAGTATTATATGTTGATGACATATTAATTATTGGGAATGACATTCCTTCCTTACAGGTTGTAAAAACATGGTTAGGAAAATGTTTCTCCATGAAAGATTTGGGCGATGCTGCCTACAGTTTAGGTATCAAGATCTATAGAGATAGATCAAGAAAAATTCTTGGCCTACGTCAAAGTACATATATTGATAAAGTGTTGAAACGGTTCAGCATGCAAGAGGCGAAAAGAGGAAACTTACCCGTGACTCATGGTGTAAAGATCTCTAAAGCCCAATGTCCTAAATCACAAGATGATGAGGATCGTATGAGAAAGATCCCTTATGCTTCGGCAATTGGATCTATCATGTATGCAATGATATGTATTCGTCCGGATGTCTCGTATGCTTTGAGCATGACGAGCATATACCAGTCGAATTCAGGTGAAGGTCACTGGACAGCAGTCAAGAATATCCTCAAGTACCTGAAAAGGACTAAGGATTCATTCTTGGTAAATGGAGGTGAAGACGAACTAGCAGTAAAGGGTTACACAGATGCTAGTTTCCAGACTGACAATGAGGACTATAAGTCTCAGTCAGGTTTTGTGTTTTGCCTTAATTGTGGTGCTGTTAGCTGGAAAAGTTCGAAGCAAGAGACAGTAGCTGATTCTACAATAGTCGCTAAGTATATTGCTGTTTCTAGTGCAGCCAAGGAGGCTGTATGGATTAAAAAGTTCATCACTAAACTTGGTGTTGTTCCAACCATTGTTGATCTGGTTGCTCTATACTGTGATAATAATGGAGCCATTGCACAGGCTAAGGAACCTAGATCTCACCAACGATCCAAACATATACTTAGGCGGTACCATCTCATTCGTGAAATCATTGATAGAGGAGATGTAAACATATAGGAAGAGTGCCAACAGATGATATTGTTGCAGATCCACTAACCAAGGCTTTGTCGCAGCAGAAGCACGACGGTCACACTAGTTCCATGGGTATTAGATACATGAGTGATTGGCTCTAGTTCAAGTGGGAGACTGTTAGAGTTTATGCCCTAGAGGCCAATTATTTGATATAATTGCTTAACGTTTTGATATTATATTTGATTGAATAAATATATGATTTTATTATGGTTTTATTTACTGCGTAATATAATTGTTAACATAATAAAATTCCTTAGAATAGTGATACAAATTATATAGTTTCAAGTATGTGACTTGAACATGAGATTATATATTACCATTAGTATCAGTGTTCTTAAATGTCCCTAGTCGAGTATCATTGTTGATGGGACAACAATGATGCATTGAGACTAGTATGTGGATTGACTGATGACCAAATCTCATTGGTCATAAATATATGAGATATTAAGTCAATGCATAGGTACACGTTAGAGAACGATGTACTGGACAGACCCACCATGAGAATTCTATATGGAGCATTATGCGAAGTGTCATTAGCAATTCTCATAGTGACAATGATGTAATGGTCCTCCGACCTGAAATCACTATATTACTACACGAGAATTTATGTACTTTGATATCATCAAATGCCACCTTTAATAGGGTGAACTATAAAGGTGATAATTGGGTTCATCATTAATCGTGTGAGAAATATGAGTGATCTAGATGGAATTTAACCATCCTATATATTATGGGTGATATCCATAAGCCTCTTGATTGAGTAGGACTATGAAATGCATGGCCATGCTCAAATAGTGATTTGTTTCATATAGTCTACTCATTGATCAAGAAAACTCAGATTAAATTATAAAGAGTATGACACATTCCATGACTTGAGTTTAATCTAGGATATTAAGGTTAAAAGGATTAAATTACATTGAAACATTGGTCACAAAAAGGTTGCATCGAATCATCGATCTTATTATTACTGAAAGTAGTATGCACACAAGCCAATCATGTTTGATGATAAAGCATATACTTTGTAAACAATCTTATTCATTTATTAATAAAATGTATTAATTTATTAAAGGTTTTTAATTATCTACATGATGCTGTTTTATAATATGTGATAAACCCATAGTTTTAAGCAATGCTTTTAGAATAATGATGATGATCATTCTAATGAGATCTAAATTCTTAGAAAGCTTAAAACTAAAATAGTTCTCAATCGTTGGATTACTAAATTGGGGATTAGTGAATCCGGATAGATTGGTACATACGTTGCTTGCTCATTGGATGAGGATGATTGATCTCATGATCATTTGTGTGGAGACACTAAAGCAAGTATGTAGGTGCTTATTAGAGAATAAGTTCACTGAACGTGGCTCGCTAAGGAATACCTAATGGAGTTTTACTTGCATGTCAATAGGAATTCCTGTAGTGATAGTAGTACAAGTGATCCTTGGACTTGAGATCATCATAGTATCTTGTGTATGATGAGTTATACTTTGACTTATTCCTTAAGACCCTTAGGGTATATCAAAGGGTATGCTTGGGTATAATAAGTTATACATGGAGATAATGTATGATCAATAAAGAATCTACCACTTCTAGTAAAAGAAGAGAAATGTCCTATGTGATTCGATAAATGACAACTCAGTAGTCCTTGGCCAAGGCAGAATGAAATTAGAAAGGAGTTTCTAATTTGCATTATTTGGAGTTGTGCATTTAAGAGTCGAAATACATATAATTAAATAAAATAAGACTTGACAGTAATTCCATGTCTTATATTTAATTGGGACATTGTATGGTGGAAGGATTGAATTGTACGGTAACTATTTACTCAAAGGTTCTTTTATGATTAATGTTGAAATCTATATTATCTGGAAAGTCGTTGATCGCTAGGGAGGCTTATCCCTATTGTAGAATAAATATTATTTATTTAAATAAATTATTAGTTTAATTTATTTATTTAAATAAGATTAGAATTGTTCTAATTGATTTATTCACAACCGGTTTAATATGGAGAACCTAAAGGGTCACACCATAAAAGGAAGAATAATTATTTAAGAAGTTAATGGCATAATCATAATAATAAGTTAAGTATATTTAATTTAATCTATGGTGATAGAATAAATTAAATAGCTTAATATTTATTATTTAATATTTTGGAAATATTAAATATAAATTAATAAGAGGAGTCTTATTATTATTATTACTATTATTATTATTTAATTCCTAAAGGAGTTTGGAATTAATTAATATAAGTACTCTCATTTATTCCTAATAGGATCAGGAGGGAAAATTAGTTAAAGGAGTTTAATTAATTATCCCTAATAAGATTAGGGAGTCCATTTAATTAAAAGAGTTTAATTAAATAAATAATACCTTATTTTTAATAGGGTTACTTGATATCTTTATAAGAGGAGTCTTATATCAGATATCAAATATACGTAATTCCAATAGTTGGGAGAGTACGCCCCTTTTTCTATAGAGATAGAAAACTAGGGTTTGAGCCAAATACCCATCTTCTTGAATTCTTCTTCTTCCTTGGTGGATCACCTCTAGAGGCCAAACACTTGGGTGGCTAACGTTGATCAAAGGAAGGAACCAAACCCGGAAGATTCAAGATGAACGCGAAAAGGATTGGAGGTGAACTTGTACCTGAGGAAGCTTGGATCTTCAAGGGTATGATTCTTATTCATATCTTTTCGTTTAATTAATAATTGCGCATAAATGGTGATCCGGGTTTATGGTTTGTAAAATTTTTTAAACTCTGATTTTCCTCGCTTCCGCTTTATTTTTGCAATTTGATTGCGTTCATGAATATTACAAACCTAACAATTACTTGGGTAGCAGTGATGCATTACTACATGCTGCTCACTGTTTATAATTTTATAATATGATTTTAAAATTATTGCCAACGTAATAATAACCTATAGGGTCACACACATAGAACGTTATTTAAAAGGGAAATAATTTAAATTTTAAGGATTTAAATATATTAATATGATTAATAGTATTTAAATCACGAATTTAAATTAAAAGGATAATTTGTATATATGTATATTAATTAAGTAAGACTTAATTAAGATATATATATATATATATATATATATATATATATATATATATATATATATATATATATATATATATAAATTCAGATTTTATGAAATTAGGTTTTGATTTGATTAATTCCTTTTAACTACTATATATATGATATATAGCAGCTACTTAGGGATATATTATAATTGAAAAACCCTAGCCGCTCTTAGAGAGAGACTAGAGAGAAAACAGTTTCAGAAAATCCATTCCTTTTGGTGGCTAGTATCGCAAGTCCTTCATATTACAAAATTGTTCGACGGTTCGTGCGGCGTTCGTGTGGATACCGTAGAGGCGCAATCGGTTTGTATTGCGTTGGAGATTCGATGCGCAGTCGGTTTCAGATTCTCATTTTTTTTTCATATCTGGTATAATCTCTAAACCTCTGAATTAATTGATTTTTCGCATGGATCCTGTTTTAAGGTTTCAGAAATTGCTTTAAAATTTTATTTCCGCTGTGCGTTTCTGTGCTGAAGCCCAACAATAACAACCCTTAGCCATCAATTTTATGACTCAAAAGCTACTTTTTCTAAGAACTTGTAAAACTTGAATTTAAGAACACATAGAGGGATGTTACCTTCTTAATGCTTGATTGGCTATCTATTGCTCTTCAACCTTCCAATCTCAGATTCCTCTCACTAATGTTAACTCACTCTTAATAGGAAGCTTACCAAAATAACTCAGCAAATGGAAATGAGAAGGATGAGTTCCCATTTATAGAGAAATCATTGTCCATACAATAGTTTTTTCCAACAATCTAAACCAAGAGGAGGAAGAAGAAGCCATTGGATTAAAGGAGTTTGGTGGAAAATCAAATCAACCCACTCCCCTCTTCATCATTTGGAAGCTATGGATTTTGGAGAAGAAGAAGCAAGCTAGCTTCTAGCCTTTTTGCATTTCACGTGAATGAAGAATGACTCTTAATTTGGGACACTACTCTTAAAACTCAGCATTTCATATTACTATTAGCATATTTAGGTTTATTTGAATTTTTTTCCAAAATGTGCATACATATACACCCACTCACATAGAATTATATAATCCATATTCATTTGATTATTCCAAATAATATTTACATTAGACTATAATATAACTTAGTTGGGCACCAATATTGTTTTCCATAAAATTTATCATCTCAAATACACTCAACTATTATAATGATAATTAATATCAATTATTTATTAACTCATCATTTATTTTCCCATTAAATCCCCATTTGATTTAACTTCACTAGTTATGCCACACAAGACATAATTAAATGAACTTAGTAATTAATAGTCCACAAGCTTATAATAATATAATCTCACAAAATAATATTATTCTCAATATTACATCTTATAACATGGTCATGGAAATGATCTATTGTACCATGTTATATAGTTACCATTGAAGTGTCGTACTTTAATTCATATCATATAGATGTAGCTACTATATAATATAAAATCATTGCACATAAAAATTAATTCCTTGAATTATTCATTCATTAAATTATTTAATGAATGCTTATTCTTTCACTTTGCCACACTAGGCATATTACACAAGCTTACATTAAGCTTATTACTTATTCATTTCCCACCACATTACTTTTTATAACATGTTCAATTTACATCGAACTATTATAACACAAGGTTCACATATATTACTATATCGTGAATGGAGCTATCCAAAATATTATTTATAACATTCGCGGTAATATACTAACTCAAGTTATTAAAATATCTTAGTTTTCTTTTAACTTTAACCCTCTTGGAAATACATTACTATAATCAAAATTATGAATTTCGTCATAACATAACATAAGATGTTTTTATCATATTTTCTCTAAATATAGGAACTAATCATAATAAAACGATTTACTCATTTTCTCAAGATATTATTGTTAATATAATATCTATGTATTATTAGAATATTTACATGCACGACACACGTACGCACTATATATAGAAAATAAGTTATTTCCTATCATGATAAATTGTTTCCATCAACTTATATAGCAAATATGTTTTAATATATTTACCATATTACTTTTTTTTGCTAAGTTTGTTTGTATATAAAAAGGACCAAATACAATGGCTAAGGGGCATACCCCAGAATATAGTAACATCATCTAAGTTAATAGATGAGGGTACGATGCATGGAAGAGAACCCAACATAACAAGTTAAACTAACAACCAATTACAGTAATGATAAAATAAATAAACTTAAAGTAGAGAGCAGCGGACCCATCCGACCCATCTCGCCCTTCAGCAGCTATCCACGGGCGAAGCCATGCTCGCCCGAAGCCATGCAGTACTCGCCTGAAGGCCATGCTCGCTCGAAAGCCATTCTCGGTCGAAGCCATGCTCGCCCGAGGCCATGACCTGTGCTTGCCCACCATCTCGCCCGATGTCCATATCAGCTCTAAGCCATATATGCTCGAAGCCAATACCTTGCCCGAAGGCCATATCATGGGCTCGCCCACACTCGCTCACCTCATAATGCCCGAAGACACATGTGCACCCCTTGTTCCCAATCATACCAGCACCTCACTTCGTTCAAAACTCAACGTAACCTTGCCAACCAACCTCCTAGTGCCGAAGAGCAGTAACTACCCCAAACACAACAGCTCAGCCAAATTGAACCGAAGAGCAGCCACTAGCCCAACAATTCAGCACACCTCTTCGCCAAAAAGAAAGGATCTGCCCCTATGGCGAGTAGCAGCTGTAGGATCTGCCCGAAGCCAGTTCGTCCGAAGCACGTTCGTCCGAAGCACCCATCCAACCTAAATTATTGCAACTGTAGGAGAGCTGGAGATTGCACATATCTATCTACCCACTAGCTAAAATAGCTAAACTAACAACCAATTACAGAAATGATTACAATTTGTGGCCTTGATAAAAGAGTTACATTTAGAAAGTCTAGACTTAATGAGATAGATAACATCTTTGGCTAGGATCCTAGGAGGAATGATGGAGCCATTATGAATCTTGTTATTCCGAGCCTCCCAGACTTTATAGAAGCAAGTGGCCACAGTTAAGCATAGGATATTCTTGGACAGGTGCGATCCTTGGTATGAAATCAGGTAAGCAATAATAGCATCCCAAGAGAATGGAAAAGTGGTCCAATTTCCTTAATTTACGGCACATTGGAGAATGGTTGAAGAGTAATCACATTCAAAAAACAAATGGTTAAAGGATTCTAACTGTTGATTGCAGAGAGGACAATTCCAAGTTCTGCCAGTGTAGTGTTTGGTCCGGTCGTTTGTGGAGAGTTTTTGAAGGAGCCCAAGCCAGATAATGAAGGAAAAGCGAGGAACATGAAACTTATTCCAAAGGATAGAGCTCCAAGGAACCTTGGGAGATCTTGCTCGGATTGATTCCCAAATCTGTTTGGCCTTAACAGTCTTAATATCACAAGTTCCCCAAAAAACTTGGTCAGGCCTAGGAGATGGGATGGGAAGGTGGCAGATTTGTTGCCGGAGGAGAATGACTTCATGGTGGTTGCTGACTGGGAGGGCCCGGGAGTTGCCGGAGAGGAGAAAGCTAACCGTGGCAATTGGGGGAAGTCCAGTATTGGAAAGGAGAGAGAATGAGAAGGGTTAATAGTTGCCCCATTCAACCAAGGATCATACCATAAACTTATGTGTTGTCCATCCCCCACAATGTACTTTAGATGTTGAAGAGCGAGGGGGCGTAATTTGAGGAATTGCTTCAATATCCAGGAGCAACCGGGGGATATAGTAACTTGCCAAATAGTCTTAAATTTTAAGATAGTGGCTTTCATCCAGTTTGCCCAGAGAGAGTGGGATTGAAAGCTGATAAGGTGGAGGAAATGTTGCAACAGCAAAGCTTTATTCCAATCTAACAGATTTTTTAGTCCCAACCCTCCCTCATCTTTGGGTAATGTGAGATTAGCCCAGGCAACCTTTGCACCATACTTACACAAAGTTGGGCCCCTCCACAAGAATCTGCCTAGTAATGCTTGAATTTCTCTTAAGACTGCTTTCGGGAGCATGAAATGAGTGCACCAGTAGACTTGTAAGGAGAAGAGAATGGAATGGATCAAGTGTAACCTCCCAGAGAAGGCAAGGACCTTAGATGTCCAAGAAGTGGCCCGGTTGGTAATCCGTTGAATAAGAGGTACGCAGTCCGTGTAAGAGATCTTTTTGGATAATAAGGGTACTCCTAGGAATTTAGCAGGTAAAGATCCTAATTGAAACCCAAGAAGGGAGAGAATGTTGCGAGTAGAGGTTGCATCAGTGTTGGCTAGGTAACAGTGACTCTTGTGGGTATTTGGAATAAGACCAGAGACCAGAGAGAAAGATCGGATGCAAGAATTGACAATAGCAATGGAGGGTAGGCTTGCATGGCTGAAAATAATGATATCATCGGCAAAAAAGAGGTGAGTAAGTTTGCAAGCCTCTGTCTTCCAATGATAGGTGAAATCAGTGGCGGAGGTAGCTTTGTTAAGATGAAGGGAAAGCATCTCCATAACTATGACAAACAAGAAAGGGGACAGAGGGTCTCCTTGGCGAAGCCCACGAGAGCTACTAAAGAATCCTGCAAGAGTTCCATTCAATTTAATAGAGAACATGGCTGAGGTAGTACAAGCTTTGATTCATTCTATGAAGATGGCTGGGAACTGAAATGCTTTGAGGGTATCAAACAGAAAATCCCAACGAACCGTATCAAAAGCTTTCCTAAGATCAATCTTGAGTGCACATCTAGAAGGTCCTGTCGTCCTGGTGTACCCTTGGAACAGTTCTTGAGCAATTAGAATATTGTCACTAATACTCCTACCTTTTACAAAGGCTGATTGTGCTGTGTCAATAATATGGGGCAGCACTTCCTTGAGTCTGTTAGAGATGATCTTTGCAATACATTTGTAAATGGTGTTGCAGCAGGAAATAGGCCGAAAGTCTGCCATTGATGAAGGGTTGAGGCATTTGGGGATCAAGGTTAGAGCTGTGGAGTTAATCCCTTTGGTGAGCCGGCTAGCCGAGAAGAAGAAATGGACAGCTTTTAAGAAATCATGTCCAACAATATCCCCCCATACCTAAATCATGCATTGTCCTCAATGTATGCAAATGAAGAAAAGAGAACAAAGATATGAAAGAATTGTACCTTATATGTGGGGCATTTGTTCTGCAAGAAGATGTGGTGAGAAAGAAAACAAATGTACATATCTACAAATTTTATAAATCTTAAAAATTATGTGACTAAAAATGAATGTTACAAATGGATAAGTGAGTGTGAACTTTTCATTATTTTCAGGAGGTCTAGGAAATTGAAAATAGTCAGAATTTTCATCACAGTTATGCTTCAAGTTTACCTCAAGAAAACTTTCATTAACATGTTCAAATGATGGAAGAGTTGGTTCAAATACATGTTCTAGTTTAGTTGACTTATTTGTAGTGGATCTCAACAGCTCATTGACCTTATCTAAATATTTAGATTCATTCCAATTTTGGTCAAGGTGATTTAAGAAAAAATCAATTGGATCTTTTTCAATCAAGAGTCTATTTTCATTTATTTCTTGGGTCATTGACAACTCTTGGATCATGTTTACTTTAATGGGTTGGTCCAAGAAATCACTAGGTGATTTTTTAGGAATAAGTCTTTCAGGGTATGGAGCTTTAGGCTTATAAACTTTTTCAACCGACTCATCAAATGCAACATGATCAATTTTAGGCATAGACTCATAATTTGTAGACTCCTCAAATACGCTTGACTCAAATTGTGTAGAATTGAATATAAAATTTTTATTTTCCTCATCATTTCCACAACCATCAAGATTTTCAAAATTAACCTCAGAGTTACTAGAAAATTCACCCACCTCTTGTTCATTTATTATGGTGGCTAATCGACTCATTTGAATTTCTAAGCGAGAAATGGCTTGGGTAGTGCTTTGCATGAAATTGTTAGTGCCTTGCATGAAATTATTGAAATTATTATGAGATTTCATTAAAGTTTCTATGCTCTTCTCTAAAACGTTAAGTCTCTTCTCACTTTCATTTGATAATTCTTGTGGATATTGAGGTTCTGGATCCGAATATGGATATAAACATGAAAATGGATAAGGATTTTCATAAGTTGAAAAAAATTGATTTACTTGGTGCGGATTAAAATTTTCATAGGGTTCTTGATTCCAAGCAAAATTATTATTCCAACTATAATAAAAATCCATTTTTCCACAAATCACAAAACAAATAGACAACTAACCACGAAAGTCGCACAAAAGAAAAAAAATATATATAAAAAAAAACTAAACTACTATATATATATATATTTAAAAAAAATATGGAGATGCGAAGTACCGAAGAAAGAGCAGCAACAAAATCTTTATCTTTTCGCTTCTTCGATCCGCTTAAATAATCCTGAAAAAAAAATGAGTTAAAACTAATTCGAATAAATAAAAATTAAGGAATAAATAAAAATTAATTCTAGTCCCGGCAACGGCGCCAAAAACTTAATGTGTTAAAAATATGTACTGCAAGTGCACAGTGTCGAATTGAAGAACTGGCAAGTACAGGTCGAACCCACAGAGACTAGATTAATTCTTTAATATATCCTTAATTAATATTTTAGGCAAATTAGAAATAAAAATTGAGAATTAATTAACTAGAATATGAAAACAATTAACGAGAATGAAATCTAGGAATCTGAATCCACTAAATAATAAACATAACATATAATTCAATCTCTTCTATTTTTATAACTCAAATTATGATTTTGATCTCTCTTCCCTTTAATTTAGTAATTTACAATTAACGTGGGCAAGCATAGACTATGAAAATTTAAGGATTAACTATAACCCATCAAAACTTCTTTGAGCAAGCATGGATTATGAAAAACTCATATCTTAACAATAATCTATCAAAACCTCTTAATTAATTTAAAATCACATAAGAACTATAAAACGAATGTATTTCAATAATGAAACATGAAGGCGAAATCAATTAAACATAAAAGCATAAATAATAGAAGAGATAAAAAATATTATTAGGAATAATTATTTAATTTCATCTTCATCCTTGATTAAAGAAATTAACTAGACATGAAAATAAATAAATTAACTAAAATAAAGAAGAAATAGAAGATTGAAAATAAATAAGAAAACTCCCTTCATTCACGATCCTCTAACAAGCGTTGAAACATAATTTAATTTACTCCTACTCCTAACCTAAAGTAATACAATACTTAATTCCCCCTTTCTCTCCAAAACAAGAGACCTATTTATAGGGAAAATAACTTTGAACCCTAATTTAGATTCATTGAACTTGGACACTTTGATCATTCCCTTTCCATGTAGAATTCAACTTCCTAGTAGCAATCAACTTCAAAAAGATCTTCTAAATAGACTTTTCTTTCTCTTGTTGGATTTGAATTGCACACTAAGATTGTTCCACCCCTTTCCTTCTCCTTGTAGGATTCTTCTTGGACATTCCTTATATGAATAAGAGCATTAAATATTGCTTGATCACCAAGATTTTGACTTTATTGCAATAAATATTAAATTCTACAAAATAAAATAAAACATATTAATTTAATAAACTAATATAATTAAAAGGACAAAATTAGGGATAATTAAATGTATGAATTACGTTTCTATCAATACTCAACATCAACCGGAACAAAGGTCTTTTCAGATTTCTCAGAGTGCATAACAGCAACTTTGATGGAGGAAGGGAAAGAGGATGTGGCAGATACTTCAATGCACACTCGTGCAAAATTTAGGAAGTCATTATTAGTTGTCATCTCATCGGTGAAGAGAGGCTTACCAAGGGCACTAGCTATATAGCTGATCCCCTCATCAGACCAATATGAGAGAGGGATTTGGCTAAGCTAAACCCAGATGGGGATTTTGTCACAGTCAGACTTAGTGAATTCCACACCTTCTTGCCATTTCTGCAGAACAATTACTTTGGAGGCAAAATGCCATGGACCAGATGCAAGGATATTGTCACGATCAGTGGAGGATTTGAACTTGAATATATAGTAACCCTTGTTGTGCAGAAAAACTTTGGTAAGACCCAGGTTCCCCCACAACCGTTTAGCAATAGGTTCAATGACCTTAAAGGGAAGGTTAGAGTGTAGGAAATAGCAAACCAAATTGGTCGACCATATAAGGTTTCCCCTCGCTAGCATGTCATCAGGAGGCTTTACCAGAATGTCGCCATTCTCCATAACAGGAGGATGGAAAGAGAGGGATCTGCTAGCTTTCCCCAAGTTTTTTGTAACTACAGCACTCCAACTTTTAGGAACATCAACCGAGACTGTTGGGGAGATTTCGCCTTCCTCTGCATGGGATATAGGACGTAGGTTCGAAATAATAGCATCAGACCCTTTCCCTAAGATAGAGAGGTTCACTGCAGAGCCGGATAAAGGGGATGAAGAAATAGGGGCTTTTCCAGCCAGATCATGAACTGTGTTCCTCAAGGAAGTGGAAGGAGTTGCAGAGGATCCAGGAGGAAGAATTAAGGGTGGAGAATTACCAATTACTGGGCGAGCATGTCCAAGATTTTGAATCTTGCCTTCAGAAAGATAAGCCTGTACATCCGAGGAGGATATACCATGAGCCGAGAGGAAGTCCATAAGGTGACTGTTTTTCCTCCTCTCGAACAAGGTTTCATCCCTGTCCTTTTGGGAGAAATGTTGAGCAGCTACAAAAATTTCTCTTGCGTGCACGCCAATGACTGGGCCAATATTAACCTCCAACGAAGGGTCAAGCTGAGTCCTTTCAACGGAGTCTTCCAAGCTACTGTCGTGAGCCATGGGGATAGGGTTGATTTCAGATTCGCCCATGCTAACACTTCGGACCAGAGTATCCCTAGAAGGGATCGATGAGGAGGACAGGGGAGGAGAGTTTGGCCCCATCTCCGCAAAGAGATCCCTAGAAACTGAACTAAAAGAGTTCCCAGCAGATAGGTGAGAGTGGTCTACCATAATGAACGAAGAGAAGAGAGAGGAAAACAGGAGACAGGGGAGGAAGAGGCCAGGGGAGGAGGGGAGACGGGGGAGACGGTGGAGGTTTGGTGGAGAGAGACCAAAGGGGTAAACAAAAAAGTAGGTGTAACTGAAAATGTAGGTGGGGATGGGCGGGAGACTCAAAGGGGAAAGAAGGGGGTTGTAGGAGGAGTTAACGGTAAAAGGGTGAGAGTAACCGGTTGAAAAAATTGTAGAGAGAAGGGGGAGAAAAAAATCTAGAGAGAGAAGCCATCCTTTTTGATGTTACGTAAACTTTTACGATTTCTATTTGATTACCATATTACTTAGTCAGACACATTACCTCGTACAAGGCTATATAAGGTAATATCAAAATAATATTCCCTCTTTTATTAAAATAATCAAATGCTAGAATTTATTTTATATCCTTTAGTAGAAATATACTATAATCATTTCTCTTTCATTTCTATAGATTGCCTCAACACAATTTCTTTAATCTATACATTTAACTATAACTCAATATTAATCAATAAATCTCTAACCAATATTTATCTAAAGATATATCGATTTCCTTCTCTCGTAAATAACGTACATATATACAAGTCTAAACCTAGCATGCGTCGGGTGTTTAATAGTATTCAATATAGTACACTGAGTGGTTTCCCACAAACAACCAACAAATTAGTTTCCGTCTCGTCTACACTGTTTTCACAGCGAGTTAAATCAGTCACTAATTCGTATATACCTCCGCTCTTTGAATGAATCGTTTAGCCCAGCTCCTATAAATCCACCATTAAAGAGTATGGTTGCACTGCCTTAGACTTGATACCTACTCGTACATATACTTAAGAAATTGGTGATTATCAAAGATATTTAATGTCACCAACTTACTATTATAAAATAATTTCACATAAATTATTTAATATCAATAGATAAATTTCTATCCGTCTTCTTTACTTCAAATAACTCGCCTCTTCAATAAACAACAAATATATAATAATAATAATATGTTTATTAAATACAAAAATCACTTATTGCATAGTTTATATTATCTCATGCAACACCATTCCACATACCTCACAACATATACATATATTCTTATTTGAACCCTTCTCATGCCTTAAGAATTTTATTTACTAAATTCTTATTTTAATAATTTCTAAAAATTCGGGTTCTTACACCACCTCAGGAAAAGTATGAATTGTTGTTTTAAAGGATATTTTATATTCCTCGCTATTCCTTCTACTTCATGATTCTTGATAGGTTATGGAGGTTAGGAATGATGGGAAGATAAGAACTTCTTTGAAGAGAAGTTGAGAAGAAGAGTAAGCTAAAATTTTGAGGACGAAATTCTCTGAAGAAGGGGAGAATGTGATTAATCGGGTAAGGTTTTGTAACACCCCGAAATCCGGTCTATTTTCACATCCGGATTCCGTACGTCACGATCCTATCTTCTTCCAAACATACATCATTATATAGCTAAATATAACGACATATATTCTCAAATCCCATGTTCTATAACCATAAAACCTCTTTCATTACAAATAATGATAATTACATTATTCTTTACATCTTGTACAAGTGACTTTTATCCGCCACCAAGGATAAATAATCGTTCATTAAACTATTCTATAGTTTAATTCTATCATTCTATATTAAAAGTATTCGCTTGATCTTCACGCTCATTCATATAATGAATGGCACATCGTCTGGATACCGATCAACTTGATCTTTACGGGATCCTTAAGTTCTTTCTAACATCGTTCGCTGAAAATGTTTTTATTTAAAGCAAGTATGAGCATTCAATTGCCCAGCAAGTCATAACAGTTGAACAAACAACTTCAAGAGTTTAAACATTTCTTTTAAGACCTCAATAACCGAAAAAAGGTTATGAAACAGCTTGAATAATAGGAATAGTCCCGATTCCTATCATCTTAAAACATTAGTCATATTCACTTTAAAATACATTCATTCTCTACTCTCTTTCATGCACATTCTGTCTGGCTAGAATCATTAGCATAGACTTAACAATAATGGTTCATGCATAAACAGAACATACTTGTATTGAATAGTTCAATCAAAGAACAGTTCATATCAACGAAACACCGAAGTGTTCAAATTCTGGCACAAGGCCTCATACATACTACCACCTTGTACATACATTACACATGCACATAGACAAGACTTCTCAAGTTCAACATCTGAGAAGTTTAACAAACTAGCATTCATATAGTATGAATGAAGTTAGGAAACATGCCTTACGCACAACTACAACTTATAGTTTACGCTGAACTGCTCATTCCAATTCCTATGCAGCACATAAGGAAATAAGACGTGTATCCGTTCTTCATAAACATTTCTAACGTTCCTAAACAAGAAATAAGCAACGAACTTATACGCGATGATTTTAAACTTTTCCATCAACAACAATTACATTACGATGGTTTTAAATTTGTCCATCAACAACATTCTTTGTGTTCTTCGCGTGTTCTTCACGTTCTTCGTTCGTTCTTCATTTTAATCGATATTTTGGATTACGATTCTACTTTTTCTTGGAATTTGATGTTATAGAACATCATTCCTTACTTATTTGACCTACTCATTCATAAGATTCACTTGGATCGCTCAAAATCCTTACGAATCTTATACTTGCTTAAGAAATTTATAAACTAAATTTCTAACTCTTATTTATTCGTTTTCTCATGATTTCAACCATATGAAATCATTTCTAACCTCTTTTACTTCTTATTCTCATTAAGCTATGTTTTTAATATAGAAAACTTAAAGAAAATATTAGAAGAAACTAGGGTTCGGATTACAGTTCTTCGTTAATCCTCTTTCGTTAGACAAAGTCGGCGATTTGCAAGCTTTTCTATTTCACAATCACTTTTGATCCGAGCATTCATGCTCACGCTCTTCCTCTTCCTCTCCCAACAGAGCTCTCTCTCTCTCTCTCTCTCTCAAGTGTAGGATTTTTAAAATCCTAAAAATATGAACTTAAGCTTTCTATTTATAGAAAACCTAGGCTTAGGTCAATTTAGTCATTTCGCCCCCACCTCCTTACTATTCCCACCTCCTCCAACAACTTAGCCGCCAAGTTTACTTGGCCACCACCCTTACTTGGTGGGCAAGTGGCCGCCCCTTATGCCCGTGGGTCATCCCTATGGGTTTCCCCATGGGTTTTACCCATCCGGTGACTCATCGGTTTGATCCGTGGTAAATTTCTTTGGATCAGGCTTAATCCTAATTGTTCTTGGGCCTAACTTGGGCTTAACTTCACAAATCATTGGGCTTGACATAATCCAAGTCCAATTGGATTCTACAAAAGTCTATGAATACAAAGCCCATTAAGACTTATCGTATTCTACGCATTCCATTATCGTATTCTCGTATTCTCTTTGTATTTCGTTCATACGATATTCGTATTATACGTCGTACTATACTTCTTTCTATACTCGTATAATAACTCGTATCATACTCGTATTTCTCACGCATAATAACCCTAGTTATTATACATACTCATTACATTCTCGGAACTCACTTTTTCTAACCCTTAGGTTTTGAGTCTGCAGGCGAAAACTTCGTTTTTACCATAACTGAAATATTATTGAATATTCCATCACGTTTCAAGATTTTACGTAATCAATAACTTCTCAGAATTTCAAAATAAATCTCCAAGCAGAAACGGATGAATAGTGCATATTTCGTCTTTTTCCCCAAAAAATAATTTATTCCCGAAAAACTTTTATTTTCATCTTGAAAATTCTTACTAGTTCAGTCTAGCTCGTAGCCAGAATCCTCCCGATTAATAAACATTGTAGGTTATAGAACGATTAATAAACACATAGCACAAAATAGTATTAATAAAATTCATTTTATTAATAACTAATTCTTTAAACCTAAATTCTGGAAAAATCCAAAATTTCGGGTTGTTACATTCTTACCTCCTTATAAAAATTCCGTCCTCGAAATTTCTTAAAACCAAACCCTTACCCGGGTTCTCACATTATCCCCTTCTTCAAAGAATTTCGTCCTCGAAATTTTAGCACTCTCCTTCTCAACTTCTCTTCAAAGAAGTTCTTATCTTTCATACATTCCCTACCCTTCATAACTTATCAAGAATCAAGAAGTGAAAGGAATAACTAGGAATATAAGGATTCCTTTAAAACATTTCATTCTTTTGCTGAGGGGTCAAATCGACCATGAACTCTTACTAGGTTAAATAGCCTCTCGCCGTAAACCTTTCTTACACGGTAAGTTTACAATCACAAAGAAGGTAAACTACCTCTTCTATACGTAGGTGATCAGCCTAACGTATAACCCCATTTCAGGGTATGTTCACCTCAGACTTAATACCAAAATTTTTGGATATTTCTTGAAACATTCGTCTAGTCAAATTACTTGACATCGACTACTTCTTTAAATTCTTTTGCAATACATCAAAACGTTTCATGACGTCATGATACCGCACTTTTCACAATACGTTGAGGACTTCGTCAGTTTATGACTTCGTCATTATACATCATACCATAGCATGTTGTTGATCCTCTGATCAAATTTCACACCAGGTTTAATTGCATTAATAACTCCATCCTTTTACCATCATTGCATCAAATGCACTGATGATATAAAATTCATTTTGATATTTCAAATCAATTTTTGTCTAGCCGAAACAATTAGCGTAGACATACCAAGAATAGTTCTTTTAAAAATCTATTGGTTCCAAAAGACAAACCAATTCTTTTATTTTCAAAAATGTACATTTTAGCACGATTTGAATAAACTTCGAAATCTAGCATAGCTAGAGGATTTGGAATATCCTATTCTCCATCTTCCTTCATTGTCTTACTACGACAATACTTAATCTTCTCTAGCACCTTCAATGCTAAGTCTACTAAAAATACTTCGTTTTCAGTCTAAACATTCCTATACCTTAGTACAGTCCATCAACTTACCACACATTATGAGTTCAGGAACTTTCCACAATAATATGAGTTTAAGAACATCTAGACAGACCTTAGGCATCCATTCGCCGAGACGTTCGAAAACATACCATATTATTATGAGTCACGAACCTACCATAAGTATGAGTTTCAAGAACTTGCACCTAATCTTATCGTTCTCTACCTACCAAGTATATACATGAGAAAAGATTCACCTTATAGTCATATACATCTTGATAGCGCGACCGATTTCAATGATTATCACTGTAATAAACTGAATGGTTGTTAAACCACGCACAAACCTCTGCCCATACAAAGATTCATACAACTCAGCCATCACATGAGTCCTCAATTGAAATCTTACAACTTCTAACTTTCTCTTTACTTAATACGAATTTTATTTAATTCGTATGCTAACCTTTACAACTCAATCTGAGTTCTTCTTCCTATACTACTTCGTAGTACCATTCATTTATAGCATTAGCTATAATCATTCATCGTTTAACAGCTCATCTGTTACTACGATTTACTATGATCACGTGGTGATCTTCTTATCCTTCTCTCTACGATTATAGTCTTAGGTACTCATACCTAAGATTTATAACTTATCAGCTCTGATACCCACCTGTAACACCCCGAAATCCGATCTATTTTCACATCCGGATTCCGTACGTCACAATCCCATCTTCTTCCAAACATACATCATTATATAGCTAAATATAACGACATACATTCTCAAATCCTAGGTTCTATAACCATAAAACCTCTTTCATTACAAATAATGACAATAACATTATTCTTTACATCTTGTACAAGTGACTTTATCCGCCACCAAGGATACATAATCGTTCATTAAACTATTCTATAGTTTAATTCTATCATTTTATATTACAAGTCTTCGCTTGATCTTCACGCTCATTCATATAATGAATGGCACATCGTCTGGATGCCGATCAGCTTGATCTTTACGGGATCCTTAAGTTCTTTCTAACATCGTTCACTGAAAATGTTTTTATTTAAAGCAAGTGTGAGCATTCAATTGACCAGCAAGTCATTTACAATTGAACAAACAACTTCAAGAGTTTAAACATTTCTTTTAAGACCTCAATAACTTAACAAAGGTTATAAAGCAACTTGAATAATAGGAATAGTCTCGATTCCTATCATCTTAAAACATTAGTCATATTCACTTTGAAATACATTCATTTTCTACTCTCTTTAATGCACATTCTGTCTGGCTAGAATCATTAGCATAGACTTAACAATAACGGTTCATGTATAAATAGAACATACTTGTATTGAATAGTTCAATCACAGAACAGTTCATATCAACGAAACACCGAAGTGTTCAAATTGTGGCACAAGGCCTCATACATACTACCACCTTGTACATACATCGCACATATGCACATAGACAAGACTTCTCAAGTTCAACATCTGAGAAGTTTAACAAACTAGCATTCATATAGTATGAATGAAGTTAGGAAACTTGCCTTACGCACAGCTACAACTTATAGTTTACGCTGAACTGCTCATTCCAATTCCTATGCAGCATATAAGGAAATAACACGTGTACATTAGTCATATAATTGACTTACGCATTGGTTTACTTTACTTTACTTTACTTCTTAGGGTTCACGTTCTTACAATCTAAGTTTACGTGACCAACTTCCTTTACCCGTTAACGGCTTCCTAACATATGGAGATGTCTTACTCAATACGTTCATCATCTTTGATGATTTACATTCTTATCTTCTTCTTTTAACTTTCCTAGGACTCAGCACATATCGTGTCTCTGCTAGTAGTGCATATGGTACTCTGAGTGGTTTCCCAGAAACAACCAACAAACAAGTTTCCGTCTCATCTACACTGCCCGTAACAGTGAGTTAGATCGATTGCCAGTTTTATATATACCTTCACTCTCTAAAGGAATTGTTTAGCCCAGCTCTCATATGTCAACCATCAAATGTTATGAGTGTACTACAACCTAACTTATCTTAACTTATTCGAACTATTAAACTATAATGTTCGTTAAGTCAAATTCATATTCCTTATGGCTTCTGAAAACTAAATGCCATACCTCACGATTCATTCATCGTCGTCTAAGTCATACAATCTTTTGTATACTCAGAACGATCATTCAATGTCAATACTATGAGGTCATAGCGTAAACATTTCATATGAACTTATTCATATCTTACAACGTCCGGTTCATTTAATTCGGAACGTTGTCCAAGTTATACTTATTAACTCAGCTTCTTAACATTATACGTTATTATCCTTAACTCAGTTTCTTAACCGTTCACGGTTAAACAACATTCTTCATTACCTTACGGTCAAACCATACACGGAGTGTAGGTTTTACCCGTTTAATACTTATGTACACTCAACCCTTACGTTGGCTTAAGTGTCTAATGCTTACATTCATTCTAACATTCTCTATCTGACTCACCCTCAGACTTTCATAAATCTCATTACCGTTCTCTATGGCTTTCCATGATACCATTCGTATCTTACTTACTACCTTCGCCAACGTTCAAGTCATACAACCATTGTACACTTAAAACGTTTGTCCAACGCGAATACGATTCACGAGAATCGTTTACGTATTCGACGTTCACATTGCTCGTCTATTAATTCTATTCAACCTTTAACCAAGGGTTTAATCGCTTTTGATCGTTATCCATCACATGAACCCCATGTTCATTATAATTTCTTAATATCAAAGCCATACTGTTCGTTGTATGCTAAGATCGATCGTACATCGCAACAACATTGCATTCACAGCGTCTATACGCTTTACACTTATATCTTCATGGCATGACATATCATCGAAATGTTATTCATTACCTTCGTCACTCAACGTCTAAGGAATCATAATCATAGTAATCCCTCACGTTCATTCATTCCGACTACGGTCCTCGGACATCAGTTCCGTAACTCGCATCCACATTCTTTATCTTTTAATCTCATTTAAATCTTTTCGTTCAACCTTCATTAAAGGTTTAAAACACTTGATTGAGTGTTACATTATGTGAACTATATGTTCATACTTTTTTCTTGCACATCCTCCAGTAATTGAGAACTAAAAATCTCATTTCTGGGCATTGACTTGCACTGGCGCTGCGGCGCCGTGCCCCTTCCTTTCATCTCACGTTGCGGTGCGACCTACTTCTATCTCTTCTCTTTTGGCTTGGCGCTGCGGCGCCAGGTCCTTTGTTATCACTCGCGCTACAGCGCCACTCTCCAAAAGTATATGGCCAAGCTCGCGCTGCGACGCCACTTCTCAAAGTCTATCCGGCGCTACGGCAGCGAGACAAAACCCTAGAAAATTTTTCTAAGTCTTTTACAAGCTTGAGATGCTAATTTCGAAATCTCATAACTTCTTCGTTATAACTCGGAACGAGGTCGTTTCAAAGCCATTCGCTTTCTTATCTTATGTACTTCGATTAGCCACAGATAGAATTTTGTTCAGAATCCGTTAACATGCCATTCAATTGGTTTAATCTTCGCTCTTTGTTCATGTTTACGTTATTAACGTTCTTCGTTCGTTCGTCCGTAATTCGGTCATCCGAACTCGGAATTCATTTGTTCTTGAGTCTACGACTCATGTTTTCATCATTCTCTTACATTCTTATGAAACCCTACACATTCGGGTTCATTTTCTAACTTTCTAATTCTCGCTCGTCTTTTACAAAAATTTCGCCATAACTTTGTTATAGCTCAATTTTAATCCGCTCTTCATGAACGTTTCTAATGTTCCTAACCAAGCAATAAGCAACTAACTTATACGCGATGGTTTTAAACTTGTCCATCAACAACAATTACATTACGATGGTTTTAAATTTGTCTATCAACAACATTCTTCGTGTTCTTTGTGTGTTCTTCACGTTCTTCGTTCGTTCTTCATTTTAATCGATATTTTGGATTACGATTCTACTTTTTCTTGGAATTTGATGTTATAGAACATCATTCCTTACTTATTTGACCTACTCATTAATAAGATTCACTCGGATCGCTCAAAATCCTTACGAATCTTATACTTGCTTAAGAAATTTATAAACTAAATTTCTAACTCTTATTTCTTCGTTTTCTCATGATTTCAACCATATGAAATCATTTCTAACCTATTTTACTTCTTATTCTCATTAAGATATATTTTTAACATAGAAAACTTAAAGAAAATATTAGAAGAAACTAGGGTTCGGATTACCGTTCTTCTTTAATCCTCTTCCGTTAGACAAAGTCGGCGATTTGCAAGCATTTCTATTTCACAATCACTTTTGATCCGAGCATTCATGCTCACGCTCTTCCTCTTCCTCCCAACCGAGCTCTCTCTCTCTCTCTCTCAAGTGTAGGATTTTCAAAATCCTAAAAATATGAACTTAAGCTTTCTATTTATAGAAAACCAAGGCTTAGAGCAATTTAGTCATTTCTCCCCCACCTCCTTACTATTCCCACCTCCTCCAACAACTTAGCCACCAAGTTTACTTGGCCACCACCCTTACTTGGTGGCCAAGTGGCCGTCCCTTATGCCCATGGGTCATCCCCATGGGTTTTACCCATCCGGTGACTCATCGGTTCGATACGCAGTTAATTTCTTTGGATCGGGCTTAATCCTAATTCTTCTTTGGCTGAACTTCACAAATCATTGGGCTTGACATAATCCAAGTCCAATTGGATTCTACAAAAGTCTATGAACACAAAGTCCATTAAGACTTATCGTATTCTCGTATTCTCTTTGTATTTCGTTCGTACGATATTCGTATTATACGTCGTACTATTCTTCTTTCTATACTCGTATAATAACTCGTATCATACTCGTATTTCTCACGCATAATAACCCTAGTTATTATACATACTCATTACATTCTCGGAACTCACTTTTCCTAACCCTTAGGTTTTGAGTCCGCAGGCGAAAACTTCATTTTTGTCATAACTGAAATATTATTGAATATTCCATCACGTCTCAAGATTTTACGTAATCAATAACTTCTCGGAATTTCTAAATAAATCTCCGAGCAGAAACGGATGAATAGTGCATATTTCGTCTTTTTCCCCAAAAAATATTTTATTCCCGGAAAACTTTTATTTTCATCTTGAAAATTCTTACTCGTTCAGTCTAGCTCGTAGCCAGAATCCTCCCGATTAATAATCATTCTAGGTTATAGAACGATTAATAAACACATAGCACAAAATAGTATTAATAAAATTCATTTTATTAATAACTAATTCTTTAAACCTAAATTCTGAAAAAATCGAAAATTTTGGGTTGTTATAGGTTTGGTTTTAAGAAATTCCGAGGTCGTAATTTTTATAAGGAGGGAAGAATATAACAACCCAGAATTTTGGATTATCCAGAATTTAGGTTTAAAGAATTAGTTATTAATAAAATGAATTTTTATTAGTGATATTATGTGCTATGTGTTTATCAATCGTTCTATAACCTAGGATGATTATAAGTCCGGAGGATTCTGGCTACGAGCTTGATTAAACGAGTAAGAATTTTTGAGATAAAAATGAAAGTTTTTCGGGAACAAAATATTTTTCGGGGAAAAAGACGAAATAGGCATTATTCATCTATTTCTGCTCGAAGATATATTTTGAAATTCAGAGAATATAATAATTACGTATAATTTTGAGACGTGATGGAATATTCAATAATATTTCAATCATGGCAAAAATAAAGTTTTCACCTGCGGACTCAAAACCTAAGGGTTAGGAAAAGTGAGTTCCGAGAATTTTATGAGCACGTATAATAATTAGGGTTATTATGCGTGAGAAATACGAGTATGATACGAGTTATTATGCTCACATCTTGCAAGAATTATATGATTGTAGCTAAGGCCGAGCGAACCGAGGGTTCTAATAAAGATAAAGGCAAGGCTAAGATGGATAATTAGTATATCCTGTAATAGATTAGTATTTTGTATGAATTATACTATGATGAACGAAGAATGTATTTGGTTAACAGAACCTGGGAAAGGATTCATTATTATTGTAATAAGAATGTAGTTAATACAATCATTTTGATGTTATTTCAATTGAATGAATGTATAGTTATGAGTACCGAGTAGCACCATATCTATGGATTGAAAGTAACCAAATTTGGGGGCGTCACAACATGAACAAGATCTGGCATGGTCAAACCATGTCAGAAAACTTGTTCTTGAGCATTGTCGACGTCGGGATTTTTATTTGTCCTTTTTCTATTCTTGTCTTTTGTTGTTCTCATGTTAGGTGAGATTTGTTTGAAAAAATAAGTTGTGAAAAGGTCCGACATGTATATGTCGACGATTGGACTATAAGAGATGCCAGTTGGTTTTTTAAATGGTTGTACTACACAACAGCGAAAAAATTTGCACATTGACCCACTGATGTAACACTTCTTAACGAGTCTGTGAAACTAAGATTCATTAGAGTCCGGGGACTTGGTTATGCGGATGGAAGGTGTTAGGAACCCCCCCGACATCCGTGTTGCCACGGTGATCGCCACTTTTCAATTAAACTGTTATATGAATGTGTGTGTGGATCCATGTGCAGTTATTTGGAAGTAGTGCGAGGCCTCGTTCGCACCTATATACAAAGGGTTTGAATTTGTGTAAAAATTCAGTTTTAAACAAGATATAACATTGATGTTTTGTAAAAATGGATTTATCAAACCCTTATGCTCAATATTAATTGAGACCTTTTGATACTTCCATTTTATTAAAATGTTCGTCTTGATTGCTTTTATTTTCGAGATGCGGAGCATCTTCGAGAAAATTATATACATAGCAATACAGAATAATTTACAAGTTGTGTACAGCTAAAAATTTCCATCATGGGAACCGTATCTAGATTCAGTAGACTGAATCTGTGATCACATGATTCTTAGGCTCATATGATATAGCAATTTATATGAAAGTTGTAAACAGTTATATATATAAAAGTTGTAAATATATATATATATATATATATATATATATATACAGACATGATAATTGTTGATCGATTTCGCAATCAATGAATACGTAGTATACACGGTCAACAAGTAATAAAGTGATAAGAAAAGTATCGTTCCCACGAGGAATTATTTAATAAAAATTACCAAGTACTAACTCTTAACCAAATCAATTTTATTTAAACAACGGCAAATTGTGATTTTTGTAATTAAGAAAACTAAATTAACTAATTAAATTGAATTACTCTATAACTGAATTCAAATAAATAAAGATTAAAACTTCAATATCCCCAATTATGAACTATAAATCAATTATCCAATTATCCCAATTATTATGTCTACTGAATTGTTAACAGGAATTCTCAAATATCAAAAGTCCTTTTCCAAGTGATTGCCTTCTAT
The DNA here is from genome assembly GCA_020205505.1 of Panax japonicus. Classification (NCBI taxonomy): domain Eukaryota; kingdom Viridiplantae; phylum Streptophyta; class Magnoliopsida; order Apiales; family Araliaceae; genus Panax; species Panax japonicus. Next base: position 21,549,552 of record CM035107.1, on the reverse strand, counting down.
TTAATCAAGATTAATCTTGCTATATTCCTATGTAAAATAATTGAATTAAACTCCTTCTAATCCCAATTCCTTATGTGTTACATGTGGTGAACAGATATTTCCATTCAATTCACAAACCTAATTATTCACTTTGCAAATAACTAAGTCACATGATATCATGCCCAGTTCTAACCCTAGAATTACTCTTTCAATTCCTTCTAGAGTAACAAGGTAATTACTGATCAAATAATAAAGTAATAAGCACATGACAAGATAAACAATTCACCTTGACATAAATAATTGAAATAAATCAAATAATTAATTCTGGGGTATTTCTGGGGTATGCCCCTGTGCGATTGTGATATCTCCTTTTCTTTATAAACAAACAAATTTAGCGAAAAAAAAAACAATTCACCTTGACATAAATAATTGAAATAAATCAAATAATTAATTCATAGACATAAAAGTTTCAATTGAAATCTTAATAAAAGAGTTAGTTCATAATTAATGAATTAAAATCAAGAATCCACAACTGAATAGACATTAAAAGATAAAAGTATGATAAGAGAAGAGAATAGAATCTGTTGTCAGCAAATCTGATGCTCCCCTCTTGCTCTTTCTTTTAATCTTTAGTGTTCTCCAAGTTTCTTCAATCTCCAATGGCTAATTAAGAACTACGGTTTATATTCTAATCTAATGGAGTGTTTTATCTAAGCTAAGCTATGTAATCTCCATTTATTTTATGCCTTACATCATGTATTTATAGGTTACAAGTCCAATATTTAGCTTAGGAACAAACCCAATCCTATTTGGAGTCAAAAAGGTGTCAAAAGTTACCCAAAACGCGTCCAAGCCGCAACCAACCTCTTCCCCAGCGCCCCAGCGCTGGGCTTGATGCTCAGACACTGCTCCCCAGCGCCCCGGCGATGGCCATAGGCCTATTTTGGGCGCCCCGGCGCTGGTAACTGCTATGCAAATGACCACCCAAAACCATGACGTTCGACGTCCGTTGGTACAACGATCATAACTCTTGCATCCGAACTCCGATTGGAATGAGTCAAAATGTTCCAGAAAGCTCAGACGATGAATGTAAGCTAAGTTCCAAACCAAGAACATGAAGTAAACATGAAAGTCCAAATGATGTCTAGTTTGCTTTTCTTTGCGTTTTCTTTGCTTTTCCTTACCAATAGTCGCTCACACCGCTCCCAAACGTATAACCTACAAAATGAACACAAAATGCACGAAAAATAACTAAGACACATAAATATAAGCAACTAATTCAAGTAAAAGATACCGGATAAGTGTATATAAAATCCACTTATCAAATACCCCCGAACTTAAATTGTTGCTTGTCCCCAAGTAACACAACATAATGCAATGCAATGCAATGAAATGTAACTAATCTATATGCTTACTAATCCATTAGTATTTGATAGAATCAAATCTATTCACTCGGCCTTAGTGCAATCAAGCAAACACGACAATACTTCATATCAAAACCAATCAACAATTTCCTAGTCAATCATCAAGTCTTAAACTGTTATTACTGGTATAATGCGTGTGTGTGCTCAACAACCATGCTAGCTGATATAAAATCAAATTTAACACATAACAAGTCTCTTCGAAGGCATCACACAGTGTAAACTCAAGAAATCTCAAAGATAGGCACGATTCAACTAAAATTAAACTCAACCAAATTCAAAGGTACATGCAGTATACTTATACTTTCTTTTCTTCCTTCTCTTTTTTTTTCTTTTTTTACACAGGGGCTTTTTGCTCTTTTCCCGTGATTATTTCCCTTTTCTTTTTCTTTTGATAGATGGTTGGTGAGTGCGTTTTACGCTCCATCTCACGCTTGTGTTTATGGGGAGTGTTTCTCCTCAACCCACCACAAGACTCAACATGTTTTCTTTTTTTCTTTTTTTTAAAGCTTATATACCCCACATATATTCCCCCAAACTTAGGTTCTTGTCTAGCTTTAGTCATCACTACTTATTCTTGTCATTCTTTCATTCAAACTAGCATTATTCTTTAGAGTCCCATTATGTATCAATTTAAACTCAATCAATCAACAAGTTGTTTTTACTGTGCTATCATTATTATTCTAGTTTCAAACAGAAAAAGATTTAATTCATAACAAGAAATCACATCAAAGCTCTAATAGTCAGTATACTACTTACTTGTCTACCCAATTCCAATCTCGTCATTGGCCAAAATAAACTTAACTATAACAAATCGCTGGACTTATGCAAAATGAACATAGTAAATAACTATTATTTTTGATTTTTTAAATTTTTTTTAATAATGAACCTAAACTATATTAACAACATATGCAAAATAACATAACATAAACATGAAACTAAACATGCAATAACGAACTAAACTAAACTCCTCCAAACTTAGCAATTACAATGTCCTCATTGTAAGAATATAGCGATAAGTAGAAGAGAACTTCCCTGTAATCAGCTAAGCGTGAGGTGCTAGTGGCGATGGTAGCGACGATCATTTTCCTATCCATTTAACCTCTAATATCTACAATGAAGAGAGACAACATGTATTAGATTATAAGAGAACTTACTAAGTAAATTAATTCATATCTACTAAATAAACTAGTAAAGCATATAAATATAAAAATTCTTGGGTTTCCTCCCAGTCAGCGCTTGATTTATAGTCTTTCAGACTGACTTTGTCTGGTCAATGCTATTCAATTCCTCTTCGAAAGTTGAGGAACCCTCCATCCATCAGAAATAATATAGCTTTTGGTAGGTTCCCATTTACGATAGTCATTGTATTAAAGTCACCTATCATGCTTTGTTTAGATAAGATCACATTAGAGAACGTCCAACATCTAGGTGTTTTTTCCATTGTGTCTACGAATAGATTCTGGCATTGAGGCTTGTCAGACATAACAATCTCTTCTTCTATCTTTTCCAACTCATTGAACCATGGCTTCGAAGTTGTACTCCCTTTTACGTCACAAGGAGTATTGCCGACGACATGACTACCTAGCGGACATGGTTTTGCAAATCTAACCGGATTCTTGAACTTTGGAGGAGAAGGAACTTGGGGCACTAATAACATCGGCACATTTTCGTTGGTACTCAAAGTTAGATCTTTGCCGATCTCCTTTTGTTAGTCTCCAAGTCTTTCCTCTCTTTCAACATCTATATTGGTTGGCACATCCGATTGCAGATTTGGTTCGGGTTCATCGTCAGTCTCGTCATCCATGTCATAGAGCCAAGTGTATTGAGGATGGTTGTTCGACGCATGTGCTATCTGCCCCAATTGATTTTCCAGATTCTTGATCGATGCCTCTTGGATTTGCAAATTCAGCTCTACTTGATTCATTTTCTTGTCTTGTTCCTCGTTCCTTTTTTCAGAAGCTTTAATAAATTTTTCCAAAGCTTCCTCCCAATTTGAATGTTCTTCCTGTTGTAGTGGAGGTGGACACAAGAAATCTGGTGGGTATGTTGGACTTGGAGCAAAAAATTGATCTTGATTGTAACTCCATGAAAAATCCGGGTGATACCCCAAATCTTGATGATAGTTGTTGGGATAGACATAACTGTTGGGGTAATCACCACTATACTGTACCGGCTCGAAACTGATGGAGCATTGATGACTCATATGAGATCCAGCACAATAATCACAAGTAACCGCCACACTTTGACGACGTTGAGCTTCAAAAGCTTCAAACATCCTCGAAAGTGTCTCCATCTGTGCTGACATTGCAGAAAGTTTCTCGAGTCTGCCAATCTCTGCTCCCCTTGGCTGAGTCATTCTTGCCATCCTTCGACTTCGTATGGCTGCGCAAACCTCCAACGTCTTCGAAGTTGCCTCTATAGAAGATGTATTAAGTCCATCAATCCCTGTTTCCCTTGGTTAAGCCAAGAACGTGTATGGCCATTGATACTCAAACTCATCCATGGTACCTGAAAAGAGAGAAATATAGGAAGAGAATTAAAAATAAAAATAAAAATGTTTAAATTAAGACTAATTTGATTGAAATTAATATTGGTAAATAATTATTAAATTAATTCCCCGGCAACGGCGCCAAAAAACTTGTTGATCGATTTCGCAATCAATGAATACGTGCAAGTATACACGGTTAACAAGTAATAAAGTGATAAGAAAAGTATCGTTCCCACGAGGAATTATTTAATAAAAATTACCAAGTACTAACTCTTAACCAAATCAATTTTATTTAAACAACGGCAAATTGTGATTTTTCTAATTAAGAAAACTAAATTAACTAATTAAACTGAATTACTCTATACCTGAATTCAAATAAATAAAGATTAAAACTTCAATATCCCCAATTATGAACTATAAATCAATTATCCAATTATCCCAATTATTATGTCTACTGAATTGTTAACAAGAATTCTCAAATGTCAAAAGTCCTTTTCAAGTGATCAATTGCCTTCTATTTAATCCAGATTAATCTTGCTATATTCCTATGCAAAACAATTGAATTAAACTCATACTAATCCAAATTCCTTATGTGTTACATGCTGTAAACAGATATTTTCATTCAATTCACAAACCTAATTATTAACTTTGCAAATAACCAAGTCACATGATATCATGCCCAGTTCTAACCCTAGAATTCCTATTTCAATTCCTTCTAGAGTAACAAGGTAATTACTGATCAAATAATTAATTAATAAGCACATGACAAGATAACAATTCACCTTGACATAAATAATTGGAATAAATCAAATAATTAATTCATAGACATAAAAGGTTCAATTGAAATCTTAATAAAAGAGTTAGTTCATAATTAATGAATTAAAACCAAGAATCCATAACTGAATAGACATTAAAAGATAAAAGTATGATAAGAGAAGAGAATAGAATCTGTTGTCAGCAAATCTGATGCTCCCCTCTTGCTCTTGTCTTAATCTTCAGTGTTCTCCAAGTTTCTTCAATCTCCAATGGCTAATTAAGAACTACGGTTTATATTCTAATCTAATGGAGTGTTTTATCTAAGCTAAGCTATGTAATCCCCCTTTATTTTATGCCTTACATCATGTATTTATAGGTTACAAGTCCAATATTTAGCTTAGGAACAAACTCAATCCTATTTGGAGTCAAAAAGGTGTCAAAATTTGCCCAAAACGCGTACAAGCCGCAACCAACCTCTTCCCCAGCGCCCCAGCACTGGGTTTGATGCTCAGACATTGCTCCCCAGCACCCCGACGCTGGGCATAGGCCTATTTTGGGCGCCCCGGCGCTGGCCCCAAGCTCTGACATTTTCTGCTCCGACGTCTTTTGGGAAAACGGCCATAACTTTTTAATCTGCGAGGAGTTACGGGGCCCGCCACCTATCAAATCGAAGATATCGAAGAGATCTATAACTTTCATTCTTTGAGGATTGAGAAATTCTGGGCGGATGAAGGCTGAAATTGAGCTGGAAGTAACTGCTATGCAAATGACCACCCTTTTGACGTTCGACGTCCGTTGGTACAACGATCATAACTCTTGCATCCGAACTCCGATTGGAATGATTCAAAATGTTCCGAAAAGCTAAGACGATGCTCTTCAATATAAGCTAAGTTCCAAACCAAGAACATGAAGTAAACATGAAAGCCCAAATGATGTCCGGTTTGCTTTTCTTTGCGTTTTCTTTGCTTTTCCTTACCAATAGTCGATCACACCGCTCCCAAACGTATAACCTACAAAATGAACCCAAAATGCATGAAAAGTAACTAAGACACAAAAATATAAGCAACTAATTCAGGTAAAAGATACCAGATAAGTGTATATAAAATCCACTTATCAATCACCCACCACGAAGCACGTCAATGGGGGATCAGAAATGTAAATAAATAAAAGCGGTAAATATATATATAGAGATATGATCAACCACCACGAAGCACCTCCACGGGGGATCAGAAGTGTAAAGAAAGCTGTAAAAAGCGATCAACCGCCACGAAGTAAACTCCAGGCGGGACGAAATGTAAAGAAAGCAGTAAAAACGATCAACCGCCACGAAGTAAACTCCATGCGGGACGAAATGTAAAGAAAGCTGTAAAAGGCCAAGAAGTAAACTCCAGGCCTAACAAAAATGTGTATATATATATATAACTTTGTTCGATAAGCCTGGATTTACATCCGGAGCGTTTATTCCTTTTATATATATATATATATATATATATATATATATAGAGCAAGGATCAAGTGCATACCCCTTATTTTACTCACCCGTGCTCACCCCCCTTTAGCGACGGACCCGACGACATTTCGGTCATACAACCGTCGTTTATACTTTTAGCGACGGATAACATATAGCGTCGCTAAAAGTATAGACGACGGGGTGTATGACCGAACCGTCGCCGGGTCCATCGCTAAAAGGGGGTGAGCACGGGTGAGTAAAATAAGGGGTATGCACTTGATCCGGACCGTGTGTATATATATATATATATATATATATATATATATATATATATATATATATATATATATATATATATATATATATATATATATATATATATATATAAGTAGTAAACACACCGGATGTAAAATCCAGGCTCAATCTAATAGAGTTTGATATCAACAACATTTATATAAGTCTTTATATATATAAGGAATAAATGCTCTGGATGTAAATCCAGACTTATCGAACTAAGTTTTATATATATATATATATATATATATATATATATATATATATATATATATATATATACTTATATATATGTTGTTGATATATATATATATATATATATATATATATATGTAAGGAATAAATGCCCCGGATGTAAATCCAGGCTTATCGAACAAAGTTCGACAACAGTTTATATATATAAGTATATATATAAAAGCAAATAAATGCTCCGGACGTGAGTCCGGGCTCAACGAGGCATAACTTGATAATGTTAGTCCATATATATAAATATATATATAAGTATATATATATATACATATAAACATAAACAAAATCACGGACCGAAGTTCGGGCCTACACACGCAACATGACTCTCAACGTGAAGAACAGTGTGTGCATAGATGAAGAGAAAGGCTTAAAAGTGTGTAAGAAGGCTTATAGTGGTATGCCAAATAAGACTTATATAGCTTTAAGTGGATGAACACTCGGCTCCTACCGGTAAAAAAGTAGTTATATATGATCTTACAAGTGTTTAAAATGAGAAAATACTCAGTTTAGGGTGTGTACAGAGCAAATTTAACAGGGCTTCCTCGCCTTTTTTCTATGTAAAATGGCTGCCCCAAGCCCTCTATTTATACAGGGGGGAGCCGCAGGTGTACATGTAGCAGCCGCAGATGTAATAGATGTATCAAAGTATGTACACGCATGAAACGTGTATTCCGCTCGAACATTCAGAACTTCAATTCGGGTATCCGATCGAGCTGTATAAGACCTTTTTTGGTATGCTGTTGTCGAGAGCTAGACAATGACATGGGATTAGAGATTGTACGAAGTAAAAAAGTTGGGACCATGCCCTTGGTCATCAAGCTTCAAATTTTATCTGGTGTGCTGTCTTGTGCAGTAATCACTCGGGATTTGAGTTCTTGGCTTCTTGTAGGACATTGCTGTGTAGAATGTATGTATGAATATTGAGACGACACAATATGGGATTGGGATGGTAAAATGATGATCATGCCCCTCATCGGGGTTATCTCCGGTTTGAGTTGATTTAGCGGTCATTGCTCAAGGTTATCTCCGAGATTGGACTATTGCAGGTGTTGACCGTCCTCAGGGTTGTTTCTAAGGTGTGCCTTACTTTCCAGGGTTATCTCTGGGCATGGGGAATGAGTGCCTCGGGGCTTTTGCCGAGTGTTTTGAAGTTGTTTGCATGAATTTGAAACAAGCATTTCCGAGGTTATCTCCGGAACTGCAACGGTATGCCTCGGGGTTATCTCCGAGGTTGACACTCTCTTTCCCGGTGTTATTTTCGGGGCTGAGATTGAGTATTTTGGGGTTATCTTTGAGACGACATGGTCTTCTCTGGTGTGATTTCTGGTATTTTAACTGCATTCCTCGGGGTTATCTCCGAGGTTGAAACTAAAACTCCCTGTGTTTTTTTTCGGGTTTTGTGGTTGAAACTTTTGGTGGTATTTTCGGGACTGAGCTGGATATCTCGGGGTTATCTCCAAGATAGTAATAATTGAATATCCCAGGGTTGTCTCTGGGATTGAATTGAGTTGTCTTCTAGGGTTATTTCTGAAAGACAATTCTTCCCTCCTACAATATTAGTAACATGTATGCAGAAACTTTTGAGTGTCTACAGATGCCCCTCTTTATCATATTCATGCAAGGTAATGGCACGGATAGGATAAAGAATACTAGACACTTGAAATGTAACAAGATAATTATGATGCAATGTACAGTAGCATTATGCAAATGCATGCGGTTTGTTGGATTGTTCTCCAACATGGTAGGATGATTGCCGGCTCCCCTTGACTTCTACCAGGAGCAGACGTATCTCTCATGTACAAGAGACTCTGTGGGGATTTATTTGGTCTGTTGAGGATGTGTATAACATATTCCATCATCGGTCCTCTTCGATGAGGATGCTCTGTTGAAGTTACTGCCAACAGTTTATGTTGTCAAGATTTCCTGACCCTCGTTAAAATGTACATAAACGGATGAAATCCCTATTGGGGATGAATGCCAAGGCTTCTTGACCTATGTTGACGTGCACATTAACTGATGAAATCATCAGATGGCTTCTGACGCTTCGATGGGTTTAACTGCCAACGGCTGAAGTAACGTCAAGGTTGTTTGACCTTCGTTGACATGTGCAACAACTGATGAAATACGTGACACCCCCGCTAAGGACTTATACTTTGGCAGATGAAAATGCGTGATACCCTCGTCGGGGATGTGTACATCAACAGATGCCAATGCGTGATACCCCCGTCGGGGAATCTGTATTTGGACAGATGAACATGCGTGATACCCCCACCGGGGAATCTGTATTTTGACAAATGAACATGTGTGATACCCCCGCCGGGGATGTGTACTTTGGAGTTGCGACCCCAAGCTGACGACATCGGACTTTTGTGAGGTATTGTCGAGTGTGATTTGCAACTGTTGATATCATCAGTACAGTATACCCCATGTTTGGGCGAATACAAATGAATGATATGAAAGCCACAGTTTGGCCTATGGAAAACATGGATTTCAGGCTATTCTACTCAATCGCGTAACATTTTTATCCCTGATTTGGCCTTTCCAGCTTGTGAGAACTCCTTTGCAACTCAAACTAGACCGATCCAAAGGGGTGGGCCCCACCCAGGGGAGCCATAGGTACACTTGTAGTAGATGTAGGTGGACCTGCGACCAGCCGTGGATGGCTATTAAGGCTGCAAGTTGCCTTCTCAAGTCATTTTATGTTATGCCCCAAAGGAAATCTTAGTGCTCTTCTTCAGATCTGCTGAGTTCGGGCGTCTTTCTGCAAATTTTGTCACCGTACAAGTGTTCTACACTGTCCTGGTAATGTATGCATGTCTTTTTCCCAGTTTCTATTAGTTGGAAAATGACTTTTTATATTAAATGCGTCCAAACAAATAGTAGTGAATATGCATGCTCATACGACTTGATAAAAAATATTTAACATAGTAAATGTTAGTATAAAACTATGCTGAACATAATGATGTAAAAAAATTTTACTTTTGAAACAGTCAAATTAGCACCCTTATGGACAAATGAACAAAGGTGGTAATGCAAAGTAATCCTGGTAATTAGGCTACCCTTATGGATTGATGACTTTAACTTTTTAATGTATATAGTATGTATATGACTGTGGGCAGGTGTGCTACTGAATGACCACCTAGTCATGCCTATGTGCATATGAATAGTCCTATTTATAAAGGAAACTATGGCAAAAAATATCCAAAATGTAGGCATTGGGTAGTCATGCATTTTTAATTCTACCGTAGACGTATGTTAAAATAATGCATGCATGTAGTCATAAAATTCATTTTAAAAAGCTCCAAGTTAGAAAATACCACACCCTTTCTGAGGTGATTTGGAGACTTGTTGTCTAGATATTATGGATCTAGATCAACTGAGTAGTTCCCGCAGGACCACTTCAGGTGTACGAAGGAGGGTTTCCGAAGTGCCTCGACCCCGTTCTGTTAGACAGCCTCGTCGTATGGTGGAGGTAGTGCTACGTCTTATTCGGGTTGATGTGTCGGATGTCGACGATGAGGAGGAGGATGTACCGGTAGAGGCTCCAGCTCCTGCTGCTCATATTCCCTGTAGAGATTTCCCAGGCATTAAGGTGGCTATTCTAGATCTTCTGGGTAATTTGAGTCGCCACCCCTAAGTTTACTTGCATGCAAATGAGGTAAAAGCTGGATTTCATCTTCCTTTTTCCTATTGAGGAGGAGCAAGGATTTTGACATTGATTGGCATGTGATGTAGGTTCCTGGCTTTACACAGCCTCGAGGGAACTAGGTCATCATACACTCCCTGTATCAGGCTATGCATCTAGATTACCGAGGTATTGTGTATGATTTGGGCTTTGGGGCGTTCTTTTCCATCATTCCCCACTGTTGTCCCTGGGGTTACCTCAGGGCATTACCTGAGCGCTGGTTTCACCAGACTCGGTCTCTCTATTTATTAGACTGTAAGGTGATGATGACGCCGATGGATTGGCAGTTTATCACTAGTATAGAGTTTGGAGGGGCTCAAGTGCCATGTATGATGAACATAACCCCGACTGCCATTAGATCCTTGTTAGGAGTTCCGGCTGAGGCGCTCAAGGGCAGGACCATCTGTACTGGTCCTTTGAGCGCAGACGCTATGAGTGGGGTGTTGAGTGAGCCCATGCCTGCTGATGTGAGAGTCACGGATTGTATTCTTCGGTGATTATTCCTGGTTATCATCAAGGGTTGTTTCATAGCAGATAACTTTTCTACGGTGTCATTCTCTTTGATTAGTGCCACGCGGGAGGTGGACCGTATTTGAGAGTATGATTGGGGTTCCTACACCTTCGCCTATTTCCTCAGGGGAATGCGCATGCGTTCGCAGGGATTGACCGAGGCTTGACAAGGATTTTACCCGTTTCTGCTAGTGAGTATTTCTCTTTTAATTTCCCATGTACAGGTTGAGAGTGTTCACTGACAGCATATGTTTTGCCTTTGTGTTGGTAGTTTTGGGCCTATGAGAGGCTTCCATGTTTGCGTCCTATGAGTGTGTTAGGTTTAGATACCTATACACGAGGACGGCGATGGCATCACTCCATTTTGGCGGAGGTTCCTGTAGCAGAGGGTTTCACCCATTATTGACTACAGTTGGAGTTGTTGATCACTTATGTCATCACTTGGGTTCCTATCCTGGGGAACATTTGACCATTGGATTTGAGGATGGATTCCTGACTGGTGTTGAGCACGTGATATCCACTCGTAAGATTCCTCTCTTCATAGATAGAGAATGAGAGCTCTATTTAGTAGAGCGTACTATTAGGAGCACCACATGAGAGCTTCGTGTACCGATCTTACCTCCTGTCATGCGTTATTGGCATGTGTTGCAGTCACCCGTTAATGACATCCCATTGATGGGTATGGATGGATATACTTTGTCAGAGGGTTCACATACTCAGGATACGTTCCATCGATGGTGGTCCCCTTATATAATTGGAGCCCAGACCCGCGCCACTCAATTTATGGGGAATATGGTTCCTGGATCCGTGATTATGACGGATTGGCTGACATGTGTCCGAGATACAACTCATTAGACACAGAGAGATCGTTTAACCCGACAGTTGGACCGGACACATTTCTTTATCCGGCACTTGGGCAGAGATCTTTTAGAGGCAGATACTTTTGATCCTTCTAGCTCAGGCGATGGCCACTCAGGTGACCCATATGGCTTTGCTGGTGCAGATCCTCCTTTGTATGTGCCTGACATCTGTATTGATAGAGATTCAGTGACTCAGGAGGAGTAACATCAGGTGGACAGGATTAATGATGTAGATATTGACGCCATTGTCTTCTTCGGATGTGTATTCTAGTTATCTCTTTTGATAAGCCTCTGTGGGTGGCTGTGCCCTATCCTGGATATATCTTTTGATAGGCCTATGTTAGTAGTAGGGCATCTGTGCCCCATTTCCCTGTATTTTTAGTTGTACAGAGATGATGTATGTAGATGATGATGTACTTAGGAATGTATGTACTGTTTTCCATTCCCTGCATCATATTGACATCTATTACTTGTCATGCATTTATGATGTTATGCATATGCATGTATATCCATAGATATTCATTATGGACCCCTTGATGGTCTTATGATACGGCCTACACAGATGTCTTCTTCGACAGTCAGCCGTATGGATCACACCATACCAGTGTTGATAGTTTCCCGTCTGAGGTCGTGGTATGATAGTATGGCACCTACAGATAGGGTGACTGTAGATCATCTATTACAGAATTCTATGACCCTCTTGATGTTTTAGGTTCCCACAGGCTTTGTAGAGGGTATGCTGGAGCATTGGATACCTGAGAGACAGGTTTTCCGGTTTAGTACCTAGGAGTTGACTCCTACATTGGAGGAGTACGAGCGGTTGACAGCTTTGCCCTTAGATAGACCTTGCGCTCATATGGCTATCGGAGATATGCGCCAGAAGTTCATGACCTTCATCGAGTTACGGCGTAGAGTAATAGAGGATGAGATTACATCCGGTCATGTGGTGTCCCAGTGTTTCTTGATAAAATAGGTTTGGCTCATTGGACAGCTACGCACGGCATTTTGGAGATTTTACCACATCAGAGGATCAGCGGCATTTGGACAGAGTGGATGTATTCGTGATGTATATAGTGGTGTATGTGTATATGCCACGGTATATGGATGAGCTGGACATCAGTGTTATCATGGCAGTGAAAGCTCTCAGGGAGGGTCATATGATTATTCCGATGATTATGGCGGAGACATTGAGGTCGACCACGTTTTGTAGCACCTACCCTATATGGGTATTTATAGGCAGTTTGGTCATGTTATACGTGTGGTTTATATCACACTTGAGACCGATTGGTACTTTCCGCCGACACGGGTAATGCTTTACCCATGATATAGCTATGTCTTACTCTTTTCAGCAATCGGAGTCTATATACGCTCTGTTTTGGTCAGTATTTTTCGTCGGCATCGGAGATTTGTTTGGCATCCTGCCGTGCACAGGGCTCAGTTCACCCTATATTTTATTACTCATGCTCCGGGCATGGATTATCTCCCTATGGCTGGTTTAAGGGGTATAACTACCTATAACCCACTGGCTGTGATGTCATAATTTGACCAGTTCCAGGACTTCTATCCTTTTGAGGGGGCGTTAGGTCAGCTTTTAGCTTCTTGCCATCTATCAGCAGAGGATTGATCCCGGGTGTATGCATATTGGGATCAGCGTGAGATAGCTAATTTTTCTGTTAGCCATCCGGGCTGTTCGCTAGAGTATTCTGCGTGGATGGAGACAAATACTTCATCGGCTGCGACAGTATCCACAGTGTCGGGTATTGATTCAGATGGTGGAGAGCCCATGGAAGACATTGATTCTCCCACCGAGGAGGAGCCATTTACTAGGTTGCCAATGGCTCTCTTAGATTCTCTCAGTACTAGCACTATCGTGATCTAGCATTCAGCACAGTATTTTGAGCAGAGACTTCATTTGATGACATTCGAGAGAGATCAGGCTAGAGCCTTGATGTTGACAGCTCTTGAAGGGAGAGACGCAACTCTGCTATAGAGAGACGAGGCATTAGCACATAGAGATGCTGCTATTGAGGATCGGAATGAGGCCAGATCAGCTAGAGATGCCGTGATAGTTGAGTGGGATGGCGCTATATCTACCCGGGATGTAGCCATTACAGATAGTACCACAGTGAGGTCCCTTACGAGTGGCATGATCGCAGAGATGAGCACGTATATTGATGAGCACCACGTCACCATACATATGGTCGTAGATCTGTTAGCTCGTGTGGATACCCTTGTACAGGTGACCACAACGTTACCTCTTTCTTCTGAGAGAGATGCCATGTTGGGCTTGATAGGTCGCATATACACTGACTTGTAGATGGGCTTGTATTTTCCTGCATAGACTAGCTTAGCCATTTTGTCATGTAAAGTTCATATTGTATATATCAAACAACATTATATATAGCAGGGAAATATATTTTTGATCACTTCCCTTTTAGTTAGGCCTTGTTGCTTGCTTGATATTTGTATGTTTCTTCAGGGCTTGTGATCTTGATGTATTCTGAATTCCTCCTTAATGGATGGATATTGAGATGTCTCAAGATATTTCAGAATGGATCGTTGATCTGTATGTATTCCCTACCATCTTTGGTGTCTTGGGACTGGTTTCTATATTTAGATGTGGAGGGGAATTTGGCTTTCCTCTCTGAGGTTGACCGCACCACAGATGGTCGCTAGTACTCCTATTTAAGAGGAGCCCAGTTAGTTCCATCTTTTATGGATTGGTGTTTCTGTTTGAGGAATCAACCGCAGCTTAGATGGTCGCCTAATCTCTCGTTTATATGGGGAGGTCAGGTAGTTCCATCCCTTTGGTTTGAAGCCGATGAAATATGAAGGATTAAATGATGATCCTAGTACCGTTGACAAGTGTTTGTGTTTTGGTAGGGGTTTAGACCGAACCATGAATGGCTACCTACGTACTCCTATTGAAGAGGAGATCAGGTCTGCGTAGTTTGAACCTGGTGTGGAGGTTCAACGATGTATGTGAAAGGGTGTAGAGATGTTTTTGTTGTTTTTATTTTTGTAATGAGAAAGGTTTAGAAATGTTTTTGTTGTTTTTATTTTATTGCGATGAGAAGGGTGTAGAAATGTTTTTGTTGTTTTTGTTTTATTACGACTGGACCATATAAAATATGGTTGCCTACGTACTCCCGTGTATCAAGGAGATTAGGTCGGCATAGTTCACCCCATGTTCAGGACAGTTTGTAGCAAATGAAAAGTTTGATCCCATGTTCAGGACAAATTGCGGGTTAGAAAGTTTAATCCCACGTACAGGACAAACTGCGGGTGTGAAAAGTCTTATACCTAGTGTGGTAAAACTGCGGGTGTGAAAGGTTCAATTCCTGGTGGGATAACCGGAGTTAAGTAAGGGTTCAAAACCAAGTTGAGAGAAAGATCTGGTGATCCAAAACCAGGATGCTGGTTAGAAAAGTGTTTGTCCCTAATGGGGCAGATGAGTGTGAAGAGAAGTTGTATGTAGTGAAGGGTTAGAAAACCTGAAATGGCTGGGGATCTGATGATCCAAAACTAGGATGTTTGCTTGATGGTGACCTCAGATATAGTACCGTTCCACGGTGTTCGAGCTGATAAGCTATAGAAATTCATCGCCATCCATTTCCTGTAATCTGAGAGCACCTCTTGTCAATACCTCCTTGACAATAAATGGGCCTTCCCAGTTAGGGGAGAATTTTCCCTTGGACTAATTTTGGTTGTCAATGATCTTTTTCAAAACCAAGTCATGTTGTTTGCACTGCTGTAGCCAGACTTTTCTGTTGTAGGACCTGGTGATCCTTTGTTGATTTAACTGACCGTGGAAGATAGCAGCGGCACACCTTTCGTCTATTAGAGATAATTGGTGATACCTATCTTGTACCCATTGGTATTCATCCAGTTGAGCATTTATTAATACTCTGAGGGATTCCATTTCCACTTGTATGGGGAGCACTGCTTCAATCCCATAGGTTAATGCGTTGGGTGTTGCCCCAGTAGAAGTGTGCATTGATGTTCTGTAGGCTAACAGAGTCAGAGGTAATAAGTCAGGCCATCCTTTGTGACTGGGGAACATATTTTGCATAATCTTTTTAATGTTTTTGTTAGCCACTTCAACAACACCATTCATCTTTAGATGGTAGATGACAGAGTTAAGATGTTTGATGTGGAATTTACTGCACAACTTCTCCATCATTTTGTTGTTGAAGTTCTAAGCATTGTCTGATATAATTACCTCTAGTTGTCCATATCAACAAATGACATTGTTTCTAATGAAAGTAATGATAACTTCTTTGGAAACCCTGGGGAAGGAGGCAACTTCTAATTTAGCAAAAAAAAAAAAAAAAAAAAAAGGAGGCAACTTCTACCCACTTGGTGAAGTAGTCGATCATGGTGAAGATAAACTGATGCCCATTACTGGCTTTGGGCTCGATGGGCCCGATCAAGTCCATTCCCCACATTGAGAAGGGCCAGGGTGAACTCATATTGTGGAGGTCCCGCGGAAGGGCGTGGATAGCATTCCCATGAATTTGGCATTGGTAACATCTCTTGATGTGATCATCACAGTCAGCTTTGAGAGAGAGCCAGTAATGCCATGTTCTGAGGATTTTCTTAACAAGGGGTTACTCATGTGTGGGCCACATACTCTGCCATGGATCTCATCCATAAGCCTCTAAGCTTGGTCCTTGTCCAGACATCTGAGGAGACCTAGTCCTGTATCTCTTTTGTAGAGTGTACCTCCGCTCAGGTAGAATTTCATAACCAGTCGATGGATACACCTTCTTTCAGTCAGGCTCGCGTCAGCGGGTGTAGATCCATCTTGTAAGTACTCCTTGATATTAGCATATCAAGGGTGTTGGATGGGAGGTAGCTCACCTGATACTTCTCCAATGTAATTCCCATAGGCTGGAGCCTTTTGTTGGGAAAATGTGAGGGTCGGCATGTCTTCCTTGTCATGTATGTTGATCAAGTAGGTCAAGGTTGTTAGCGCATCCGCAAAATCATTCATATTCCGAGGAATGTGGAGGAAGGATATTTCTTCAAACTCCAAAGCCATCTGTAGAACCTGCCGATGGTAAGGCAGTAAGTGTAGACCTTTGGTGTAATATATTCATGTGATTTGTCTGATTACCAACTCGGAATCCCAAAAGATAGTTAACCGTTTGATGCCCATTGAATGGGCAAGTTTTAGCCCCATGATACAGCCTTTACACTCAGTTGTGTTGTTGGTGTTGGCAAATTGCAATTTGACGGCGATGGGATGTTACTCCCCCATAACGGATACCAGAATTGCTTCAGCCCCAACACCTTCCATGTTTACAGCTCCATCAAAATACATCTTCCATGTTTGGCGTGCATCGTACTGATAGTGTTGTTGAATTGTCATTACCCCTTCATCGTGGAAGTATGTTTCCAAGGGTTTGAAGTCCCCTGAAGGTACGTCGGCCAGTTGATCTGCAATTCCTTGACCTTAAATGGACTTTTATGTCACGTAGACGATGTCAAATTATTGTAGTATCAACTGCCATCTAGACAGTCGGCAATTTAGCATGGTTTTACTGAACACGTACTTGAGAGGATCCACGCGGGATATGAGATGGGTTGTGTGACCATGGAGGTAATGTTGTAACCACATGGAAGCCCATTCTAAAGCACAACAAGTCTTCTCAATCAGAGTGTGCTTGTGTTCACTGCTGCTGAATCTTTTGTTGAGGTAATAGATAGCTCGCTTTTGGCCTCTATCGTCTTTCTGTCCCAGCTGCAACCCAAGGCATTTTCACTTATGGATAGGTACATGAATAGGGGAACATCATCCCTGCGTGGTACCAAAACAACAGCTTTGACTAGCTGCTCTTTGATTGTAAGGAAGGCCTTCTGGCACTCATCATTCCATTTCATGGAGGAGTTCTTCCTTAACAATTTGAAGATAGGCTCACAGGTTGCTGTAAGTTGGGAAATGAACCTGCTAATGAAGTTAATTCTTCCCAAAAATCCCCGTATTTCCTTCTTTGTCTCAGGAATGGGCATTTCCGTGATGGCCTAGATTTTGGTGGGATCCCGCTCAATCCCCTTGTGGCTGACTAGGAATCCTAGCAACTTGCCTGATTTAATGCCAAAGGCCCACTTGGATGGATTCAACTTCAAGTTGTACTTACGCAACTTGTTGAAGAGCTTTCTAAGATGGTCTAGGTGGTCTTCCTCCTTCTGGGACTTGACAATGATGTCACCCATGTAGATCTATATCTCTTTATGCATTAAATCGTGAAAAAGAGCCATCATGGCTCGCTGGTAGGTAGCTCTGGCATTGATGAGGTCGAACGATAACTGTCTATAGTAAAAGGTTCTCCAAGGTGTGATGAAGGCAGTTTTATCACGATCTTCTTCAGCAACCATGATTTGATGGTACCCCACAAAGCAATCAGCAAAGGACTACATGTCATATTGAGCTGTATTGTCAATGAGAATGTGGATAAATGGCACGGGAAAGCTATCCTTAAGCCAATCTTTATTCAGATCCTGGTAATCCACGCAAACTTGCACTTTCCCTCTTTGTTTAGGCACGGGGACTATGTTAGATAGCCACTCAGGGTATGTGGACACCATGATGATGCCTGCTTGAAATTGTTTCACAATTTCCTCTTTAACCTTTAAACTCCACTTAGGTTTTAATCGCTTGAGCTTCTACCTGACTGGTTTGAATACCTCTTTGATGGGGAGGCAATGAATGACAATGTCAGTGGGAAAACCCACCATGTCTTCATGAGACCATGAAAACACATCCTGGAATTTTGTTAATAGTGTAACCATGTCATTCCTTTGGTTTGGAGTGAGGTCTGAACTAATATGGATTAGCTTAGGGCTTTCTAAGGTTCCGAGATTGAAGGAAGTGGTTTGATCAAGGTTGGGTTTGGGTTTTTCTTTGACCCATTCTTTGATCTCCTGAGGTATCTCAATGTCCTTTTGTATTTTCATCAAGTCTGAGTCCAACTTTTCATCAAAGTTACAATCCTTGTGGAGAAAAAGCACCTTATCAGCAAGTATAGAAACATCTAAATTCAGAGTCCTGAAACAAAATATGCTTTCACTTAATATATATGAAATTGTTCAATCATAAAAAGTGTTAACATGTACCGACAAAATAACTGCTAATAATGTACAGAAAAGTAAGCAGTTATCATTATCTACCAGGGCATAAAGAGTTTCTGCCCGTTTTACCCTTGTCGACCAGTGAAAGGATTACTGCTCCAATTGTCAAGGGTGAAGTTCTGATGGACTGTTGTGATGGATGGGCTTTCATCATCCTCCTTTTCCCAAATGATGACCATTAAGTCTGGGCAATCATATTATGGGGTGTATCTATTTGTATGTTCATCATGAACAATGATGCGTACATTTTCCATCATTCAGGAGATGTCTTGTTTACATCTCCATTCCTCTTCTTCCACTCTATAATCAGGAACCAGAACTTCTTTCCCTTTTACCGGCATCAGTATAGGAAATAACATGGCCATTACATGGGCAGGCACCTTTACCGGAGACCGTGCAGGCTCAGGAACTGTTGGTGGAGATAATCGTCGTGTGGTTAAAGCTGGAGGAACCTGTTTGTACTTATGAGGATTCCTGCGACTGGAACTAGCAGTATAGCCTACTCCGGCTTGTCCCTGTTTGACTGGGACATTGAATGGGGTACTTAATGCCCTGATTGTCTTTACCCAACCCTTGATCAGGTTGATAACCCAATGACATCATTTCTTGAGTGGTCGACGTTACTTCAGTAGAAATCTGGGGTATGAGAGGTGGCATCCCAACATGATGGTAGTGAGTGTTTCTCACCTCTAGGGCATGAAAATTGATAGGCTCAACTTCTGAATTGAAGCTGATGAGTGGTATGTCACCTTGTTCAGGACACTCCGGTTCAGCGTCGACAGTGACTAGGCTATTATTGATAATATATTTAAGTTGCTGATGAAGAGTAGAGGGGACTACCCCGGCCATATGAATCCACGTTCCCAATAGTAGGTTGTATCCTGTATCTATTTTGAGAACATGGAGAGATATGAAGAATGTATATGGACCAATCTCCACTGGAAGTTCAATCTCCCCAACAGAGTTTTGTCGGGATCCGTCGAAAGCTTTAATAACCGTATTGATGCTTCGAATCCTATTAAGATTGATGTTCATCTTCACTAGATTAACATAAGGACGGATATTCAGAGACGAACTTCCATATATCAAGACTCCTCCCCACCATATATCCGGAGGACAAAACGGTAATGTGGAACAGCTTGCAATGACCGGTCCCTTCGGGAGGTATATCATCATCAGTAAAAAGATATCACATTGTTGTTAAAAATGTGATCCACCAGATGCTGGAATTTCTCAACTTCTATTGACTTAGGCAGTTGGGCTTCTTCCAGAACCCTGAGTAATACCTTCATGTGATCTTCAAATGAGAAAACCAAGTCCAGTATGAAAATGTGATGTGGAGCTTCTCTTAAGCTTAAAACTACCTTGGCTTCATTATGGCCCATAGTACGGAGAAATTCTTCCACCTTTTCCATGGGAATCTTCCCCTTTGACTTGATGGTAGGCTTCATCACCCGTTGTGGAAGATACAGTGGATTATTCTTCTACACTGCAGCAGTTATATGAGATGTGCATCTGTCTCAGAAGATATGACTGCTACGACTTCCTTCTACTATGTAGGAAACGCGTCCCCACTCTCTAGTACTACAGCATCATCGTCTGCCATCTGCAACACACCGCTGTCAATTAAATTTTGAATAAGTTGACAGAATGCCTAGCATTCTTTTGTGTTGTGACCGCGAGATTAGGAGTGATACTGGCACACTCCATTTAAATCAAACTATCTTGAACGCGGGCTGATTGGAGGTAGCAGAGTTGTGATTCTTCCTTCATGTATCAACATCTGCAGTATTTCTTCCATCGGTTGGCCTAGTTATGTAAATTCTCTTTTGTTGGCAAAATCCCGACGGGATTTGACATTTGCTTTTTTTGCAATTTTATACTCCAGTGTTTCCTTTTCTGGAGCGTGCGGTGGAGTGTTTGTGACAAGAGGAAGGAGACTGGCATGCTCCTGACTAAATAATTGGTGTGTGACCTGGTGCTGATGGACCACCAGTTCTGCCAATTAGTTAAGTTACTTACACAGAGCATTCATTTTTTGTTTCCATTATAAATTGGAACTTTGCATAGTCCCACTTATCATCATTATCCTTGCTGGTCTGGGAAGATCCACCATTAATATTTGAACTCTGTCCACTGCTCCAATTAATCGTATTGACCTCTTCTTCTTTGTGTTGAGTAATAGGGTTGTCTTGCAAATGGGGTTGGTCGGGTTTGGTGACCACGATCTTACCGCTGTCTATTAAATCCTGGATCTTGTGTTTCAAGGCTCAGCAATCCTGACTATCATGTCCCAGTGCCCCAGCATGATAAGCACACTTTCGAGCAACATTGAAACCCCTCCCATTCGGGTTGGCTGGTGGAAGAATATGTGTAATTTTCTTCTGAGTGGTCAGAAGATTGAGAATGTTCTCGAGTGAGTCCCCTAAGGGTGTGAACACTCGAGTGCGTCTGACTACTCTACCCTTAGGCAATGAAGGGTTTGATGATTGTGCTTAGAAGGGGAAGTAATTTCTCCTTTGGATAGGCATATTCTGATTGCCTTTCTGACCTTATAGTATCAAGGAAACATACTCCTCTTTCTTTTTATGGACCCTCCGGGGGTTATTTCCATAATTTTCAGACTGGATGTGCTCAGCAACAGATTTAAGGGCAGCTAGGTCTTAAATCTTTCATGACTTCAATCCCATCTTAGCCATCTCCCCATGTTTAATCATTTCAGAGAATGGTTTGCCAATACTAGCTAAGACTCTCTCATAGAAAGGAGCTTCTTCTATGTCTATGAAGGTAATCACCATCTGTGACTCATTTATAGAGGGAACAACTTGAGCAGCATCCTCTCTAAAAGATTCACTGGTTTGTTTCCTGACTTTAGTAATTTGGTATTGGTCAGGGGCCTTTTGAGACTAGAAGTTGTACTGAGTGAGGAAGGCATGATCAGGCTGGTATACCACGATCAGGCTTCTCCAGTCAGACTTTTCTGGAATAGCTGCATCCTAAGCTTCTCGTCCTCGGCATAAGATCCGAGTTCTCTAATGAATACCTTTAAGTGTGCGTAAGGGTCTCCTAACCCGTCATACTTTTCAAAGTCAGGAGTTTTAAACTTCTCTGGATAATGAACACAAGGGAATATACAAAGGTCAGCATAGGAAACACTCTCATGTGCTCTAATTCCTTTGATAGAATGGATGGTCTCTTCCATTTGAAGGACTTTCTTTCTAATATCACCGGTGTCTAGATCTTCTTTGAGATGGGTGGCATCATGAATTTTGTTGGTTGTATCCAACTGAGCATTAGATACGGGAGCTTCTTTGTCTGCACCTTGTGTTCCTCCATGTGCAGAGGATTCAGTATGTATGGGTATCCTTGTACCCTGAGTAGATTGGTGTAGTTCCTTAAGCAGAACAGCCAAATCTGTGAATTTTTTACTTAATCCGTCAAATTCTTCACGAGAGACAAGATTAAGATTAGTCTGGTCAGATGAAGACATAATTGGTTGTAGGCTCATGGCCTTTTTGGACTTTGAACGGGTAATAGGTCCGATTGTTTCCCTGCGAAAAACTGATGTAGTTTAGTTTTAAGGGAGTGTATAAATGTTTACATGCTATATGATGTATCCGTTTTAGGAGTATTATCCTACAAAACGGATGTTAGTTGTTTCTAATATAGGATAGCATGTAAATATTTGTAAATATGCGTGTACACATATTTCTTCACATTTTATCACATGGAGATGAATATGGAATGAAATTATAAGTAATTAAATTTACGAGTAATTTGAAATGAGAAAGCATGAAGAGACTTTCCTCCGCGTTTGGTTTATTAGAGGCTGACCTATCTTAGGCTACTCTCGCGGCTTTTGGCATGAAGGTTCCCAAATCATCGCAATTTACTCGACGGGAAGTTAATCCGATCTTTCAACTAGAGAGAATTTGGGTGGTGCCTTTCCTGAGCCTCATTGGAATTAGTCTTCCTACGAGTTCAGTAATCAAACACTGATAGGATAGCCTCCTGATGGAGGAACCACACAACATACATGCATATACAACGTGTCTCACCGTTTATGAAAATGATGACATGTGCGAAGCACTAATATCATAAGTAGATATAGTGTAAAGTAGTAAGTAAATGTATTCATGCACATCCATCAAATGTAAATGCAACATCCACACACAAGCATATAACAGTTTTGAAAAGCTTATAATAGCGGCTTAAGCCCTCTTACTGGAGTTCCCCAGCAGAGTCGCCACCTGTCGACGTCGGGATTTTTATTTGTCCCTTTTCTGTTCTTGTCTTTTGGTGTTCTCATGTTAGGTGAGATTTGTTTGAAAAAACAAGTTGTGAAAAGGTCCGACATGTATATGTCGACGATTGGACTCTAAGAGTCGCCAATTTGTTTTTTTAAATGGTTGTACCAACACAACCGAGAAAATATTTACACATTGACCCAATGATGTAACACTGCTTAACGGGTCTGTGAAACCGAGATTCATTAGGGTCCGAGGACTTGGTTATGCGGAGGGAAGGTGTTAGGCACCCCCCGACATCCGTATTGCCACGGTGACCGCAACTTTTCAACTAAATTGTTATATGAATGTGTGTGTGTGTGTGTGTGTGTGTGTGTGTGGATCAATGTGTAGTAGTTATTTGAAAGTAGTGTAAGGCAGATATTGAAGAATCAGAAGGATTGCTTGAGGGTAATCTCTTCAACCAGACTGGGCCAGAGGTGAAATCGGTGGAACAGATGGCTCCTTTTCTCCTCCTTCTCTCTAGGTTCCCCAGCCAACCTCCTTAACTTCCCGTCGGCCGCCCCTCCTCTCCTCTGACTCCTCTTTCCTCCTCTCCTCTTCACCTCTTTCTCATTCCTTTCAAATCTGTTTGCCCCCTTCAGCTCTGTGTAAGGTCTGCGTTATGGTGGACTTCTCTCACATGTCTGCCGGAAATTCCTCTAGCAGCCCTTCTAGGGACCTGTTCGACGAGTTTGGAGTCTCTCGCCCTAGCTCTCCGGTGATTGATGAAAATGCTATGGCCGAATCCTCTGCCATACCCTTTGTTGCTGCCGATATACTATCCGGTAGCACTGAATCTGCCTCTGAAACTAATAGTCTTGCAGAAGTCAGCCTTGGGCTTCAAGAGGGTTCTCCTATGAAGGAAATTTTCAGAGCTGCTCAAGCTCTTTCGCAACAGGGCCACCTTGATGCGCCTGACGAACGAAAGAAGTCTTCTATGCTGCTTGATTTTATCAAAGCTCAGGGGTTCACTATGAATGACGTAAATGATTTCGCTTCCTCTGGAAAATCTGTTCGTTCTGTTAATGACCATGACATGTTTGTGAAAAGTCCTCTGAAGCCATTCTTGTCAAAACTGCCGACTCCTGCCTTGGGTCAGTGTGGTGTTAACCTTAAACCAGTCTTGGCCAGTGTTGGGTCTCTTCTCGTAGAAGGTGAATGCTCTAGGCCGGCTTCTGCTGGGACCTTCTTGGGAGCAAGGGGAACCCCTATTGCAACCACGGAATGTCCCCCGAAATCTTGGAGTAATATAGTGGCCCAGGCAACTCCGGAAGCTCCATCTTTGAAGCTTGATTTCTTCCCTCCATCTTCTCCCAGCTCGGATAATGGTTCTACCTTTATTAGGCCACCTCCTGAGATCCTGCTCCAAGGTAACTCTCTCTAGTCCTCTTGTCTGGTGGGTGGTTTTCTTCACTCCAAAATGCCGTTTAAACTTGTGGAAGCTAATGTTCATAAATTATGGGATAAATACGGCCTGAAAAGTGTTTTTCTGCAAGAAGGGGGTTTCTTTGTCTTCAAATTTGCAAAGCCGGAGGACCGTGAGAATGTGCTTGCTCTTGGTCCTTGGTATATCTCAAATAAACTGCTATGTCTTAAACTATGGAAGGAAGGCATGGACTTCCATTTTGACTCATGTACAAAAGCTCCGGTCTGGGTTAAATTTCACAACATCCCCATGTCTTACTGGTCATCTGCTGGGCTCAGTTACCTTGCGAGTGGGGTTGGTATTCCGCTGTTTGTAGATAAAATCACAGAAAAATTAGAACCTATGCATTTTGCTCGGATATGTATTGAAGTAACACCCTCGTCGGCTCTCCCTGGATCGTTAGAAGTGGCTGTTCTGGATGAAGTTACTAACTCTGAAAAGTTTGTGACTGTCAGAGTGGAATACCAGAACAAACCGCAAATATGTTCCCACTGTAAATCTTTTGGGCATTCTCTCCTTCGTTGTCCTAAAGCGAACTATCGGTGGTTGCCAAAAGTTTTAAACACTTCTACAGATTCTCCTCCGGTTGCTTCTGCTATTCCTCATTCCCCTGCTGCACCGGATGGCCTGAACTCTTCTCTTGCTATCCCTCAGTCTGTATCTTCTCCTACGGACTGGACCTTGGTGGCTAAAGGACCTAAACAGCAAGCTCCCAACAGCTGCTTCCCCTTGGTCAGTAGCTCCAACTTCTTTAAGCCTATTGCTGGGGCTGGGGAAGCTATGGAGATTTTCTCGGACACTGACCTCTCTCCTTCTCCTAATCCCCTTGTGGGGAAGTTAAAAATGGTTGATGAAAAGGCTGGTCGTGACCTAAAGGCGAAAGCTCGAGTTGGTTTGATTCCGGGCCAGTCTCCAAAGAAAAAAATTAAAGGAGGGGGGCGTCCTGCTCCACTTTAACCTTAACCGTTTTATGGTTAATTTTTGCTCTATGAACATTAGAGGTGTAAATATGAAGTCCAAGCAGGATAGTGTCCTTGCTCTTTTGCGTAAGCATAATATTTCTATTGTTGGCCTAGTTGAAACTAGAGTCAAAAGCCCAAAAGCCAATGTTATTTCCAAAGCTATATGTAACAATTGGTGTTGGCATTTTAATTATGAGCATCATGTTAATGGAAGAATCTGGGTAGGATGGGACCCTTCGCTTTGGACTGTAAATATTATTTCTAAATCTTCTCAATTTGTGCATTGCTTAGTTCTATCTGTTGCCTCTTCTATGCAGTTTTTTGTCACCTTTGTTTATGGTTTTAATTCCCCCTCTGAGAGAAAATCCCTTTGGGTTGACCTTCGCTCCCTATGTAACTCGATCAACTTGCCTTGGTGTTTGCTTGGGGATTTTAACGAGGTTCTATCTGTTACTGAAATAAAGGGTGGGAATGATTCTTGGAATGGGGGTATGCAGGACTTCCTGGACTGCACTACTGATATCCTCTTGTCTGATCTTCGTGCTGTTGGACCTATTCACACTTGGTGGAATTCTAGTGACTCTAAACCCCAGTACAAAAAGCTTGATAGAGTTATGGTCAACTGTGACTGGTTACATCACTTCCATGCTTCTCAGGTAATCTTCTCTCCTCGGGACCTCTCGGATCACTGCCCTGCGGTGGTTCAAACTGGTCTGACCTTGCCTAGAGTTCCCAAGCCTTTCCAGTTTTTTAATTTCCTTGGTGAGCTTGAAAATTTCCATGAGGTTGTCCAGTCTGCTTGGAATATCCCTACCTCTGGGGATCCTCTTCAAGTTTTAGCTGGGAAGCTTAGATTGGTCAAATGGGCTCTCTCCACTTTGAACAAAGATAATGGTAATATTACCTCTAATGTGGATAAAGGCCAGAGCTCTCCTCCATATTACGCAGAATGCTATTGCTTCCAATCCGAATGATCCCTCTCTCCTTAAGGCTCAAAGGCTTCACTCTGGAAATTTGTGGTGTGCCCTTAGATGTGAAGAGAAATTTCTTAAGCAAAAATCAAGAATCCAATGGCTTAAGGATGGGGACAAAAACTCGGGCTACTTCTTCAATCAAATCAAGAATAGATGGAATCAAAATAAAATCCTTGCTATTGAAAATGAGGCGGGTGTCCTCTTTACTGGTCAAAAGGATATCCAACATATTGCAGTGGACCACTTCTCCTCCTTGCTAGGCTCTCTTCCTATAGGGGAGGACCCCGATCTAATGGATCTTGCCCCCTATGTTTCCAATATTGTTACTGACTCTCAAGCCTCTTGGATGGAGAGAGACATTTCTGATAGCGAAATCTTGACTACTCTGAAGTCGATGAAGAAAAATAAGAGCCCTGGTCCTGATGGCTTCAATGTGAATTTTTTCCTTCTAGTTTGGGATATTGTTGGTCGTGATTTTACCTTGGCTGTTCAATCCTTTTTCAAAAAGGGCTGTCTCCTCAGGGGTACAAATTCTACAGCTATCGCTTTGGTTCCTAAGGTTCCTAATCCTACCTCCATGACTGACTATAGGCCTATTTCCTGCTGTAACACAACTTATAAGTGCATTGCTAAAATTATTGCAGTTAGGCTCAAGGGTATTCTATCTTCCCTAATATCTCCCTCTTAATCTGCTTTTATCCCGGGTAGGAGGATTGGTGATAATATTTTACTGGCTCAAGAGTTATTCAGAAACTATCATAGGCCCTCTGGCCAGCCTCGGTGTGCTATGAAAATTGACCTCCGTAAGGCTTTTGATTCGGTGTCTTGGAATTTCATGCTTGCTGCTCTGCGCCTTTTCAAATTTCCTCCCAAGTTCATCTACTGGATAAAGGCTTGTATATGTTCTACCTTTTACTCTGTCAGAGTGAATGGTGCCCTTTGTGGGTATTTCAAAGGATCCAAGGGCTTGCGTCAAGGAGATCCTCTTTCTCCATATCTATTTGTTATTGCTATGGAAGTCCTTTCGCTTATTCTCTTAAAGGAAACCAGGACCCTCTCTTTCAAGCATCATTGGAAAACAAAGTCTATCTCCTTATCCCATTTGTGCTTTGCTGATGATCTGCTTATATTTTGCCATGGTGATGTGAACTCGGTCAGGGTCATCAAACTCTGTTTAGACCACTTCTCGTCTCTCTCGGGATTACATGTAAATGATTCGAAGAGTATGTGCTTTCTTTCCAATGTTTCTCCTGGTCTTGCTGAGGTTATTTACAATTCTCTTGGGTTTCAAGTGGGTCGGTTCCCTGCTAAATTCCTTGGAGTCCCTCTGATCACCTCGAAGCTCAGCCTTGCTGATTGTCATCCTCTGTTAGAAAAGGTTAAATCCAAAATTTCTTCATGGACTAACAGATTCCTTTCCTATGCTGGACGCCTTCAGCTTATTAAATCGGTTATCTTTGCCATCCAATCTTATTGGTCTGCCCACTTCATTCTCCCTGCGTCTGTTCTTAAAGATCTTAAGTCCACTATGAGCAGATTCTTATGGAAAGGCCCCTCTTTGTTGAAGTTTGGAGCCAAAGTTGCCTGGAGTAAAATTTTGCTTCCTTATTCTGAAGGAGGTCTAGCTATAAAGCATCTGGAGGACTGGAATAAAGCTCTAATCTTGCTTCAGCTTTGGAGAGTAGTTAATCCTAATTCTCCGTCTCTTTGGGCTTCTTGGGTTAGAGTATATCATCTAAGCTCTAAACACTTTTGGGTTCTGAAAACCCCAAATGACTGCTCATGGATATGGAGAAAGATTCTGCAGCTGAGACCTCTTGCTTTGACCCATATTCGGTTCCGGATTGGTAATGGGGAAAGTACTAGTCTGTGGTTCGATCCTTGGCTCAATGCGAACCCTCTAGCTACAAGTTCTCATTCCCCTTTGATCATAAATTCTGATTTGGGTCCAAATGCAACTGTTAGTGATATTATTCGTGATTCTTCCTGGCACCTACCCTCCTCTAATCATAATGATTTTATTGTCTTTCGGGATTCCTTTGACCTCAATAGGGTTTGTGACTCTACTAAACCGGATGAGATTCTATGGGATTCTTTGAATCCTAATGAGGTAAAAGCTTCTACTTTATGGCGTTCTATTAGGCAGGTGGGAGTTGTTGTACTTTGGGACAAATTAGTGTGGCCTAAGATCCTGATCCCTCGGTACTCTTTTACCCTCTGGTTGGCTTTCCATCAAGGGTTACGTACAATGGACAGATTGATCAGTTTTGGAATGTCTGTAAATCCCTCGTGTGTTCTTTGCTCTTCCAAACTGGAAACCTTTGACCACTTATTCTTCCACTGTGACTACTCTTTTAGGGTCCTGCTTTCTGTTCTTCGACACTGTGGGTGGAGGGGTTCTAGTCGGGCTTGGAGCTCCATTACGGGCTACCTCATTCATTATTCAAATCCTTCTTTCCACCACAGTTTACTTCATCTTGGTTTCGCAGCTGCGGTATACCGTATTTGGAATGAGCGGAATGCGCGAATTTTCAATCATAAATCCTGCACTGTTCGTAACCTTGTTACCGACATACTTCATGTGCTCAAATGTAAACTTCATACAAATGCTAGATTCCAAAAAATTAAGACAAGATATGGTCTTAGGCAGCTTGCTTTAAACAATTCTTGACAGGTTCTGCTATTATTTCCATATTAGTGTCATGTTTTCTTGGCTGATGTTGTTATTTAAATGGCTGATGCTGCTGGGGAGCTGCTCTTTTAGTTATTTAGCTGTTTTAGCTGGTTTAGCTGTGTTCATTGTTCTGTTGTTGTGTTGCCTTATGGTTCTGTGTTCATTGTTGTTCTGATGCTGTTCTGATGCTGATGTGATCATGGGTCTGTGCTGCACATGGTTCTCTCATTTTCATGTTGGCTATGCTGGTTTTTGGTTGGGGTTATTGGTTTGGTGCCTATTCAGATCTGCTGCAGTCAGTGGTTTCTAGCTGCATTCTATGTTTGCTGATGGCTGCGTTTTGACCTGCTGCTGGCTTTTCGGCAGCTGTTGGATTCTGCTGGCTGTTTCTTATCTGGTGTGGTACAGCATCTGCTGTCTTTGCCTAAAGTTCGCCAATGTCTGGTGTTCCTCTGTTGTGGTCTTGCGCAGCTGTCGTGCTCCTTGCTACGTGTGGTGCTTGGTTTCTGCTGTGCTTCTTTGTGTTTGAGCTATTTCTTCTGCAGGCTCCTGTATGGGTCCTGCTGCTGCTATCCTGTGACTGGTTATCCTGGCTGGAGGGATGTTTGTTATCTGCCGGTATGCTGATGTTGTCCTGCTGTCCTGTTTTGGTCAGTTCTGGGTTGTTTGGTCAGTTGTCGCTGGTGTCTGGCTAGCTGCAACACTGCTAGCTGCTACAGTGCTGCTGGCTGATTTCTATCTGGTGTGGATGCTGACTGCATAGTTCTCCTGGCTGCGTGTGGTGCTGCTTCATGCTTGGTACCTGTAAGAATTGTAGTAAGTGGTTGATGCTCTGTTGTCCGACTAGCTGCTGCTCAAGTTGTGCTCCTCGGCAGTTGCATTGTGCTGCTATGTGCTGTGGCATTGTGCTGCTACTGTGGTGCAGTGCAACTGTTTGTATTCCAACAGCGGCTGGTTTGCTTTGTTGGGAATATGGTCTGCATAGTGATCATCCTGGTTGTAGTAGTTACTCTAATTGGTCTCAAGCAAATTGTTGCTTGTTTTTTGTTGTTGCTTTGTTCTTGGTTAAATCCCTGTTTGCTAGTATCTAGTTTGGCTTACTGCAGCCATCATAGGGCATGTCCTATGATGGCTATGGTATACTGTTTGGGGTTCTGACCCATTTACTTTGTATTTATTCTTTCTTTTATTTCAGTCTAAATTTAGCAAAAAAAAAAAGTAGTGTAAGGCATCATTCGCACATATATACAAAGGGTTTGAATTTGTGTAAAAATTCAATTTTAAACAAGATATAGCGGTGATGTTTCGTAAAAAAGGATTTTTCAAACCCTTATGCTCAATAGTAATTGAGACCTTTTGATACTTCCATTTTATTAAAATGTTCGGCTTGATTGCTTTTATTTGTGAGATGCGAAGCATCTTCGAGAAAATAATATACATAGCAGTACCGAATAATTTACAAGCTGTGTACAGCTGAAAATGTCCATCACGGGAACCAAATCTAGATTCAGTAGACTAAATATGTGATCACATGATTCATAGGCTCACATGTAGCAATTTATATGAAAGCTGTAAACATTTATATATATAAAAGAGGTATATGTATATGTATATGTATATGTATATGTATATGTATATGTATATATATATATATATATATATATATATATATATATATATATATATATATATATATATATATATATATATACAAACATGATCATCCACCACGAAGCACCTCTATGGGGGATCAGAAATGTAAATATATAAAAGCGGTAAATATATATATAGAAACATGATCAACCACAGCGAAGCACCTCCATGGGGGATTAGAAATGTAAAGAAAGCTGTAAAAAGCGATCAACCGTCATGAAGTAAAATTCAGGCGGGACAAAATGTAAAGAAAGCTATAAAAGGCCACAAAGTAAACTCCAGGCCTAACAGAAATATATATATATATATATATATATATATATATAAGCGGTAAACGCAAAGGATATATATCGAACCCGACTCGATTTATCATTTCGGCGATTTGTCGCTATATATATATATATATATATATATATATATATATATATATATATATATATATATATATATATATATATATATATATAAGCAATAAATGCTCGAGATATAAATCCAGGCTCATCGAACAAAGTTCGACAACAGTTTATATATATAAGTATCTATAGAAAAGCAAATAAACGCTCCGGACATGAGTCCGGGCTCAATCGAGGCATAACTCGATAATGTTAGTCCATATATATATATATATATATATATATACAAACAGAAATAAAACCACGAACCGAAGTCCGGGCCTACACACACAACATGACTCTCAACGTGAAGAATAGTGTGTGCAAAGATAATTAGAAAGGCTTTAAAGTGTGTAAGAAGGCTTACAGTGGACTGCCAAAGAAGACTTCTATAGCTTTAAGTGGATGAACACTCAGCTCCCGCCGGTAAAAAAAGTACATATGAGCTTACAAGTGTTTAAAATGAGAAAGCACTCAGTTTAGGGTGTGTACAGAGTAAATTTGACACGGCTTCCTCGCCTTTTCTCTCTGCAAAATGGCTGACCCAAGCCCTCTATTTATATAGGGGGGAGCCGCAAGTGTACTTGCGGCTACCCGGGGTGCCCCGGGTTCCACGGGTCCCACTGTTTCTAAGTACGTGCATGCATACAACGTGTTGTTTGCTCGAACTTTCAGAACTTCAATCCGGCCATCCGATTGAGGTGTATAAGACCTTTTTCGGTATGTTGTTGTCGAGAGCTACACAATGACATTTGATTAGAGGTTGTACGAAGTCAGGAAGATGGGACCATGCCCTTGGTCTTCAAGCTTCAAATTCTATCAGGTGTGTTGTCTTCTGCAGTAGTCAATCTGGATTGGAGCTCTTGGGATCTTGTAAGACATTGTTGTGTAGAATGTATGTATGAATATTGAGACGGCGCAATGTGGGATTGGGATGGCAAAATGATGATTATGTCCCTCATCGGGGTTATCTCCGATTTGAGCTATTTTAGCGGTCGTTGCTCAGGGTTATCTCTGAGATTGGACTGCTGCAGGTGTTGACCATCCTTAGGTTTGTTTTTGAGGTGTGCCTTACTTCCCAGGGTTATCTCTGGGCTTGGGGAATGAGTGGCTCAAGGCTTTTGTCGAGTGTTTTGAAGTTGTTTGCATGAATTTGAAACAAGCATTTTCGGGGTTATCTCCGGAACTGCAACTGTATGCCTCGTGGTTAACTCCAAGGTTGGCACTGTCTTTCCCAGTGTTTTTTTCGGGGCTGAGACTGAGTATTTCGGGGTTATCTCTGAGACGACACGTTCTTCTCTGGTGTGATTTCCAGTATTTAAACTGCATTCCTAGGGGTTATCTCCAAGGTTTAAACTGAAACTCCCGGTGTTGTTTTTGGGTTTTGAGGTTGAAACTTCCGGTGGTATTTCTAGGACTGAGCTAGATATCTTGGGGTTATCTCCGAGATAGTAATAACTGAATATCCCAGGTTGTCTTTGGGATTGAACTAAAGCACTCTTCCAGGGTTATTTTTGAAAGACGATTCTGTCCTCCTGCAATGTTAGTAACAGGTATGTAGAACATTTCGAGTGTCTACAAGCATTTTTGGGTTTTCCAGAAATGTTCATAAGGTTGGTGGTTTTCCCTAGTTTGACCACCCATATCTTTTTCATTCTATGCATGTTCTAGGTGATCTAAAGGCATGATTGTGTAGCCTACATGTCAGTCTTACAACATCAATATAACAACGTAACATAACAACATAACATAACAACTTAAACACAACAAGATCTAAGGCTTTAAAAAGCTTGTCAGAAGATTCTTGGGAAATCTGGGCTGCCTAGAATCAGTCTCCCATGGTTGGCCAACCATGTTTGACCACCTATATCTTGAGATCTAGACATGGTATGGACTTGATTCCACTTCTAGTCTACTCTTTTTTTTTTGCTAAGTTTGTTTGTTTGTATAAAAAGGACCAAATACAATGGCTTAGGGGCATACCCCAGAATATAGTATCATCATCTAAGAAGTATAGATGACGATATGATACATAGAAGAGATCCCAAAATAAAAGTTAAACTAACAACAAATTACAGTAATTTGAACAAATTGAGAGCAGCCGAACTTGCCGACCCAGCTCGTCCACCACTCGAAAAGCAGCAGCTACTCGCCCGAAGCCTCAAGCTTTCCAAGCTCGCTCGAAACCACATACTCGCCCGAAACCATAATTTGGGCTTACCATAGACCACCACATGCTCGCCCGAAACCACATGCTGGACCGAAGCCATACCTTGGGCTTACCATCGACCACCACATGCTTGCCTGAAGCCAAGCTCGCCCGAAGCCTTGCTCGCCCCAAGCCCTGCTCGCCCCAAGCCAGCTCGTCCAAAGCCTTGCTCGTCCCAAGCACTGCTCACCCGAAGCCATGCTCTCTCGAAGCCATGATCGCCTGAAGCCAAAAACAAACCTGCTTGCTCGAAGCCTCATTCTCGCCCATAATAGACTAGCACTTCACCTGTCCCCCATGGGAGTCACCAACCAATTAAGATTGCAGCAGCAGTACATACGAGACCAAACTCCGAACAGGTCAGATTATAGAAGCAGCAGTAGACATCATACTGTTTGAGGATTTTTCAAAGCATAGGCCAGCACATCACTTTGTAGACATCATACTTTGTAGCATGGGCCCGCAAGCAACTCTTGAGCCCACTACCATCATACGAGGCAACCCAGCAGACCCAATATAGCAAAATCCAAAAGACCAATCAGTCTAAGACATAAAAGAGGGCCCAAACCCAGCCGACCCAAACCCGGTGTAGAGATAGCCAGCTGAAGAGTAGACAACACATTAGCGAACCAACAACAGCAAGAAACCCTCAGCAGCGAACCAACAGAAGCAGAATAACACATCAAGCATCCACCTGCAACAAGAACGAGCAGAAGCATGCAGCAGGTGTGCTGTTAACAAGGCCTCTAACAATTCTATAACATAAAACACACCTAACCATTAACAAGTAAAGATCTATGGGCCCTGACATATGGTTGTCGGGCCATATTTTAGGGTTCTAAGTCAGCCTTTAAAACATGATTTTCTTACATCTATATGTTATGGATCCTTGATGTAACATCTTAGATCACTCAATAACATCCTTAAACACAACTCTAAACAATAAACAACAACCTCTAACATAAAAACACATGGATTTAGCAAGTTAGTGTTTATTCCTTTTTAACTTTAATTCTTGACTTCTGATCCTTGATGTTGTTCTTGTAAAGCTAAGAGGTGATATGAGCTTAACTTCTCACTCCCTTTCACTCTCATTTTCGAAATTTGAAGAGAGAAAATGTCTTGGTTATCTTGTTAAGTAAAGTAAGGATTTTTCTTGGTTATCTTGTTAAGTAAAGTAAGGATTTTTCTTACTTTAAATCTATTATATCATTGATCCAATGTATCTTAGTGTGCAAGGTGGCAAGATTGGCTGATCTCGAAAGATATATATCACATGTTGATAGTTGGAGTGATGACTCACAAGATTTACAAAATCTTTTACTTATGTTTTAAGTAAAAGGGTATTTTGGTCATTTTGTACCCATTAAGGGTATTTATTGCCTTTTCCCCTACACTTTGAAGGGTAATTTGGACATTTCCCATTTATCCCACATCTTTTAACACTTAAGATTTTATATTTAGCATTTGAACTCCTAATTTAGGGTTTACAAATTTTGAATTAGGGTTTCAGATTCCCGTAACTAAAATTAGGGGTTTCTGAACATATTGCTAAGGTTTCTGTTAGGGTTTACTAACTTAACCTTGATGTTCTCATATAACTTTAGGGTTTGCTAAAGTTACTACTAATCCTGATCAATAATTGATTTTAAACCACAATCTGTACACAAATATTCATTGTCCTTCTCCTAAAATTTTGAAATCCTTAAAATTCCTTCACTGAAATATCAAATCCATACACTTATTTCCTATCTAGGTCTATTATTGAACCTTTAATCCATCATTTTAGGATTTTAATAATTATCTAAATTCTCGGGTTGACACATGTGATCACCCCTTTTTCTAAGAATTTTGTCCCTTAAATTCACCATACACCTTACACCTTTCATACACAGCATCACATGCTACCCAAAAACATCACTCACAAGAGTTAAACTTTTCAAATTTTGCTGAGGGGTCATATAAACTACAAACTTTCATTTTCGAAAAGGTTATACGAAATTTTATCCATAAATTGTCATGTCTTACGGACAAGGTGGGTATTTAGCCCGTTATGCCATATAAAGTACTGTTGGTTGGAACAATTTTTTCTCGTTCCTCTTATCTGCCTTGGGCGCACAAAATTTTTACCTCAATCTTATCCGTTTCCGCACTAAAATAATTCAATTTGGGAAAATTTTCAAAGAACGCTTAGAATTTTATAAATGTTGGTCTAGCTAAATCAAATAGCTTAGACTCATACTAATAATCAATTTCAATCGAAATATTAATGTATAGCCAAACCCCGTTGTCAATTTATTATTTTTAAAATAGTTTGAAAATGAAGTCATGATACCATACTATGTTAACAACCCATTTGAGGATTCCGTCATTATGACTTTGTTATAACACATCATACAATTGTGGGACAACGATTTTTCAATCGAATTAAACACTAAGTGTTCTTGTATATACAACTCCATCATTTTTATCATTTGTGTACAAGGTTACATGATACATTAATGATAAAAAAAATATATTTTGATATTTTAACTCATTATTGTCTAGCCGAAAAAATTAGCATAGACTTTTCTTTAAACCGTTCAAAAATCATTGCAAATTAGTTTTATCATCTCAACAGGTAACAATGTGTCAGCGGCCCGAAGTCCACACATACACAATGGTCACTAAAAGTTGAGAATAAAAATTCATTTTTAAAAGCACATAGTGCGTATTTAGCTTGATGTCAAAATTTTTGAAATCTAGCATAGCTAGAAGATTTGGAAAATCTATGTCTCCACTAATAATCCATAGCTTAATCAGTCCATCTATTCCTATCATCCTCAATTCTCTATTCACACATAACTATACCTAGTTCGTCAAACTTACCACACGTTATGAGTTCAGGAACTTACCTCAATCGTATGAGTTTAAGAACTTGTTCTAGTCAGACCATTGGCGTCCATACGTTGAGGGGTTCAAAAATATTTCATATAATTATGAGTCACAAACTTACCATAAGTGTGAGTTTAAAAACTCACAACTTAACTTTATATTCTTTAACTATACTCTACCTATCTATTATACACTCAGAAAAGAATCACCTTCTCATCACGCATATTGCAAATAGCATGACACAAACATTTCAACGATTATCACTATCAGAAACTAAGTGTTCGTCGAACCAAACACAATCCCCTGCCCATATAAAGAATTGGTTAACTTAACCACTAATCAATATAAGAAACTAAGTGGACTATTCCCCGCCTATATAAAGAATTGTTCAACCTAACCATTATATCGATCAGGAAGCTAAGCGGTTCTAAAACCAAGTACAAATTCTCCACCCATACAATGAATCATACAACTCAGTTGCTGACATGAGTCCTTAATTGAAATCTCACTTAATACTAGCCTTATACTTTCTCTATAAGAATATGGTTCAATCCGTATTGCATCACCCCATCGTACCAATTCATAGTACCATTGACACAAAACAACTTTCTTGTAAACTTTTCAATCATACGATTGATTCTCCTCCCTACTATAATCTTATCAGATCACAGAGTGATCTCATCGTATATATTACGATTCATTTCGATGTCACGATCGTTTTGTTTTATGATCTTCTGCCCCTACACTTTTAGTCTTTTAGACTCTATCTATTCATCATTATTGTTCAAGTTTATTATCAGAGTTAGGTAACTCTAGATCTTTTATAACTCGCCGAGATTCGTCTTTGAATATTACCGACTCACTAACTCTATTTGAGTTAGTTCTTATCATTATCCCATTGCAGTTATTAGCCTAAGGTAACCCTACCAAAGGTTTATAACCTAAAGCTCTGATACCAAGTGTAATAACCCAAAACCACAGCTTTGATACCAACTGTGAAGACCCCAGATCATGGTCCCAAT
Organism: Panax japonicus; assembly: GCA_020205505.1. Lineage (NCBI taxonomy): Eukaryota > Viridiplantae > Streptophyta > Magnoliopsida > Apiales > Araliaceae > Panax > Panax japonicus. Next base: position 21,512,248 of record CM035107.1, on the reverse strand, counting down.
CACCACGAATCCGGTATAGTAATTCTATACTATTGTGGAAGATATAAATATAAATTATTTATACATTAACTTACACACTATCCCCAAGGTCGAGAACCTTTACGTAATACATGTCATATTATTTGACACTCAATGTCACTTGCTTCACCTGTATCCGATGTATTTGTCTTAATCTGCAATGTTTATCATGATATAGCAAGGGTGAGCAACAAGTTTGCCTAGTAAGTATATGTTTAATTGAGGATATATCATGATTGAAAGAATTGAACAAAAAAGCTGGCTACATTCAACAATATAAAACATTGTGAACTAGCATGAACAAAATTTCATAGCTGATCGAACATTGAACATGAACAAATCAACAGAACCAGATGGTAATGAAGGTGATCATCCTTTCATACCTGATGAACACATGCAATATGCATAGAGTGCGAATCAATAATTCATAGACTGATAATCATCAATGATTAACCATAAACATATTTGAATGAAACAACTCGAGGTCGAGTTAGAGAACTTGCATGTACGGTTGATTATTATTTCACAATCTATCTTAGCTTCATTCGAAGGCCTAATATTAATAATATTGATCCCCACATTAAAATAATATCATCACAGTATATTACTGTTAATCAAAGTTATAAATAACCTATACACATAAACACGTATCCATATCAGTCCACAAACTACCTAAGACTCAGTATCAAGTCAAACTATTTCAGTATTAGTTAATTTCGGTACAATTTCGACATCCCGACATTATAGTCAGATAATTCTCGAGCCTATTTTCCTTAAGACTCTACTTAAGCTGGTTCACCATTATCTTAGATGATTTTATTACTAGTCGGAATATTTTTCAAAGACTCGTAATAATTTTCAGATAATTATTAACATTAATCAAGATTATTTAATCATTAATATCATATTTATATGATTTAAATACCAAAAAATTCTATTATCATTAATATTTAATTACTGTCAAATATTAATGAAATCCATGTCATAATATTATATATTATTTATAATATTTCAAAGTATTTTTAATACCTTAAAATCATATTTAAATGATTTTTAAACACTTAAATCCATTATCAAATATAAGCCATTAATAATAATGTATTAATATATTTCTTGACAAAATATCAAAAGTTATATTTTATAACTTCAAATATTTTTCTAACCCTTAAATCATTTTTATATGATTTTTAAATAATTAAAACAAATTTTTCATAAATATTTAATACATTTATTAAATAAATCAATTACCATTAATAATAATTTATTAATGAAATTCATCACCAAATATTAAAAGTCATTAAAAATAACTAAAAATATTTTCTTATACCATAATATAATTTCAAATGATTTTTTAAGTATTAAAATAATTTTTAAGTAATTTATTTAATATTATAATTAAATAAATTAAATACCATTAGTATTCAAAAATATTAAAATATTAATGAAATATATTCTAAATTATTAAAAACCCATTTTTAGGCTTTAAAATAATTTTTAGGAATTCATTATGAATTTTGAATAATTAAAAACTATTTTTCTCTAATTATTAAATAAAATAATTATTTTTTATAAATAAAGTTTCACTAAAGAGGCCTATAGCGACAAAACTGTCGCTATAGGTGTTCTTTATACTCAAGAACATGCAAAGAAAGTTAAAAAGTTGTTAGGTTTGACCACGTGTAGATCTTTGATCATAAGGTTTCTGGGCTTTCTAAAGTGTTAATCATGTAGTATAAGTGTAACACTACAATCACCAACTGGTTTCATGCCCATACAACAACATATCAGAGAGATATAATCTCTCAAAATACTTGTCAGAGGTTGTTCTTCATTTCTGGGTTACCCAGAAATGAAGAATAGTTCATGGTTGCTACTTTTGATCTCCATAACTTGCATCCTGGGTTCACTTAGTTTAATTTAAGAGTCCAGACTTGTAGTGGAGATGTCAAAGAACAACTATACAAAATTAAATCAACCTAACAACATCACATGAACAAGATCTGGCATGGTCAAACCATGTCAGAAAACTTATTCTTGAGCATTTCTAGATTTTCCAGAAATGTTCGTAAGGATGGTGGTCAACCCTAGTTTGACTACTGTTGATCGGAAAACTGATCACTAAACACACACAAGTATACGCGGTCTAAGAAGTAATACAGTGATAAGGAGAGTGTCGTACCCACGAGGAACTATAACTAATATTTACCAAGTACCGACTTTGTATTGCTAAAGTCTTATTCGAACAGCAGTAAATGGAAGTGTGATAAATCTACTTATAACTAATTAACAAAGTAAGTAAATGGATAATAAATGGTAATCGAAGGAAATACAAGTTAAGGTCACAACTTCATCCCACACATGCATTCTGTCGAACACCTGGCGTGTTATATTTCATTAAACTAGCTACCCTTCTCTCTTTGGTCTTAATGGTCACGACAATTTGTCGACCGAGAACACACATGTGCTTATGCACCTCGGTCGAGGTATGCACAAAAATATCCTCTCCAGATCCACCCAAAAGGTAATAGAATAGAAAAGAACGTCCAAGCTAGATACAATCCTACACATGTCTATGTGAATTAATCATAACAAGGATTTAAGCATAAGTTCTCAATTAGATCACATGTGGACCTGGGTTAGCAATTATGACCACCATGCTAATGGTCGCATTTGGGTAGGATGGAATCCCAACATTTGGAATGTGGATATCCTTTTTGTTTCCTCCCAATTAATTCATTGTAAAATCAAGCAACTCAATTGTAATTCCAATAGTTTTTTTTATTTCTATTGTGTGTGGGTTGAACTCTATTGTTGAGAGGAGAGACCTATGGCATTCCTTATCTTCTTTTAATAGTAATCATTGTTGGTGTATTTTGGGCGACTATAATGCCATTAGAGATCTTTCCGAATCTGATAGGGTGGATGATTCTTGGAACTGTGAGATGGAGGACCTAAGAGATTGTATGGAACAAATTGGGGCTGAGGACATTAGAGGGGTTGGCCCTCTTTTCACTTGGTGGAATAATCAAGTCGAACACCCTATTCATAGGAAATTAGATAGGGCCATCGACAATGAAGACTGGTTCACATCCTTTCCAAATGCTCTGGTTACGTTTGGGCCTAGAGGTATCTCTGACCACTCTCCTGTTATTCTCAATACCGGATCCCCTATTGTCAAACCCAGGAAGCCCTTCCAATTTTTTAATCACCTCGCCAAACTTGATGGTTTTCTGAAATGTGTTGTTGCTGTCTGGAACCGTCCTCTGCATGGTAACCCCTTCTTCATTTTTTCTGAGAAATTAAAATTGACAAAGAAAGCCTTGATCTCTCTGAACCGACTCTCAGGAAATGTTACTTCTTCTGTCAAAATCGCTACGGATGCCCTCCATCATTCTCAAATTCTTCTTCATGGTAATCCTCAGGATGTGGCTCTTATAGACTCGGAAAAAATCTGTCTCCAAACTCTCTGGCAGGCCCTTGAAATGGAGGAGGCTTTGATGCACCAAAAGTCTCGAGTTACTTGGCTCGCTACTGGGGACCGCAATACAAAATTCTTCTCCAATATGTTAAAGAGTAGATGGAATTCTAATAAGATTCTCTCGATCAAAAATGAAGATGGGGTGCTTGTCCATGGCCAACGTGATGTGGAATTGGTTGCCACTAAGTATTTCCAGGAACTTTTCAATCCTGATCCTGGCCCCTCTGTTCTACCGACTATGGAATTCTCTCCTTCTAAATTCCTTAGCCCTGGGCAAGCTGCTCTCCTCATTGCCCCCATCACAGATGAGGAAATATTCTCCACCCTTAAATCTATGAAGAAGAATAAGTCCCCGGGTCCGGATGGGTTTAATGTAAACTTCTTTTCTCATTGCTGGGATTTTGTTGGGAAAGACTTCTCAAATCTTGTCAAGCATTTTTTTCAATACAGGGTACATGCCTAAGGGTATTAACTCTACGGCCATTGCTCTCATTCCCAAGTGTGGAAATCCATCTGAAATGTCTGAGTTCCGACCCATTTCATGCTGCAACACTATCTATAAATGCATCTCCAAGATCCTCGCCTGCCGTCTAAAGGTCGTCCTGCCCACAATCATTAGCAAGTCTCAATCTGCTTTTATAAAGGGCAAGAATATCAGTGACAATATTCTTCTCGCTCAAGATTTGTTAAGGAACTATCATAAATCGTCTAGTCGGTTGTGCTCTTAAAATTGACCTTCGAAAGGCATTTGATACTGTTAATTGGGATTTCCTCCTATCCTCCTTGCAACTTTTTCGGTTTCCCCCAATTTTCATTAGGTGGATTCGCACTTGCATTTCTACAGCTATGTTCTCCATCAAGGTCAACGGTTCCCTTGCGGGTTATTTTGGGTGTTCCAGGGGTCTTAGGCAAGGTGATCCCCTATCCCCTTACTTATTTGTAATTGTCATGGAAATGCTGTCTACTAAGCTCTCTGAGGGTGCTATGCTCCCGGATTTCAAGTTTCACTGGCGAACTAAAGAGTGCAATCTCACTCATCTCTTCTTTGCGGATGATATCCTTGTCTTTTGTCATGCTAGCATCAAATCTGTGAGCATTATTATTTCGTGCATTCAATCATTCTCTATTTTCTCTGGCCTCATCCCTAATGTCCAAAAAAGCCAATGCTTTCTGGCTAACTCGGATCAGATGACATCCACTACTATCCTCTCTCTGCTTGGATTTCAAGTGGGTACCCTTCCTATCAAATTCCTCGGGGTCCCTCTTATTTCATCTAAGCTTTCTTACATGGACTGTATTCCTCTTATCCACCGTATCACTTCTAGAGTTACATCTTGGACTTCCATTGCCTTGGCCTATTCTGGTCGTCTTCAACTCATAAAATCTGTTTTATTCTCCATTCAATCCTTCTGGAGTGCTCACTTTATATTTCCCAAAGCGGTATCCAGAGCTATTCAATCCATTTTATGCAGGTTCCTTTGGAAAGGCCCCTCTTTAGGGAAATTTGGTGCGCGTGTTGCATGGCATAAGCTCTGTCTCCCCGTCTCTGAGGGGGGATTAGGGTTAAAAAACATCATTGAATGGAATAAATCTCTGGTTATGATGCACTTGCTTAACATCATCAGAGTGGATTCGTCCTCGTTATGGGCCAATTGGATTCACACCACTGTCTTGAAAGGGAGAAACATATGGAATTATCAGGCCCCCTCAGATTGCTCTTGGATCTGGAAACAAGTCCTCAAGCTCAGACAAACGGCTAAAAATCATGTTTCCTACACTGTTGGTAATGGCTCTAACACAAGTTTATGGTTTGACCCCTGGATAAATGGTAACCCCATTAACCCTAGTCAGACTCTGCTGGCCAACTCTGGGCTTTCAGCGAAGGCCACTGTAGCTGATATCATTTTTAATTCCTCTTGGTTCCTTCCTCCGAGTTATCACCATGAGATGATTGAACTTAGACGTCTTATTGAGACTCAACCTATCCATCCTCTATCTAATGACCGCATTGAATGGAATGGTCTCTCTATTTCGAATCTCAAAGCTAGACACATCTGGGATTGCATTAGAACTAAAAAGTCCGCTCCTAATTGGCATAAAGTTGTCTGAAACAAGCTATATGTCCCCCGGTTCTCCTTTATCTTGTGGTTGGGATTTCTTAGAAAACTTCCTACTAATGATATCACTAGGCACTACCTGTCTGGCAGAACTTCCCCTTGCCCTCTCTATCAGCGCCATGATGAAAGTTTTGACCATCTATTTTTCGAATGCCCATACTCCTCCTCCATTCTGCAAAAAACTCTTACATTGGGTTATTGGTCTAACGTCCCCCATGGACTGGACTGGTGTCTCTTCGTTCATCATCTCCTTCCAAGGTAGGAAACTCTCAAAGCTTATCCTTTATCTTACTTTTGCTGCTACCTTTTACAAGATTTGGGAAGCGAGAAACAAAAAGACTCATTCGGACCAGCTCACCCCCCCATCCACTGTTGCAAAGGACATTACCCATATAAATCAAGGCTGTCCTCTTACTCTCTCTTTATCAAAGCAACTCATTCCTCTCCTTATTACTGCAACTGGTTACTTTGACTTGGTTTTGATGATACTTCTTGCTAGCCTGGGTTTGACTGCTTGAGTCTTACTTCTAGTGCTTGAGTCTAGTAGTGAATGGGCTTATGGGCGAAGTGCTTGGCTTGGGAGAGGGTTGGTGCTAGTGGGCCATATAGCTTTGGACTGGGTTGCTTCCTCATCATCTTCGGTGTATGTTGTGGAGTGGGCGGGCGAGCACAATGAAATGAAAAGGTGTTTTGGGCGAGCAAGTTTTTGTGATGAGCAGATGTGCATGTGTTCAGCATAAGGTGGTAAGTGTCAGCTGTGTGTAAAGACTGAGGTGGTATATGTGGGCTGCGTGTAAAGCATGAGATGCCTCGGTATATGTGGTATATGTGGGTTGCTGAGGAGATGGGTCTGCTAGCCTTTTGGGTGCAGACAGGTTGCATATTGGGTCTGCTAGGGTGCCTCGGGTGGGACTTTATGGGTCTTCTTGCATATTGGGCGAGGTGGACTAGGCGAGGCTGAGATGGACTTTATGGGTTTTTTTTGCTACTGTGCTGGGCTCACCTTAACAGCAGTCAGTCCTCTTCACATAATGGGGTTTGGTATTCAATCATTTTCTCCCAGTTCGGCCAACTTTTCCTTCCTTGGCTGGGTCTTCGTAGAGTATGGTTCGACTGGGTCATCGTAGAGTGAGCTTCAGCCTTGGATGGGTCACCGTAGAGTGAGCTTCGGCTGGATTTTCGTAGAGTGAGCTTCGGCCTCGGCTGGGTCTCCGTAGAGTGAGCTTCGGCTAGATTTTCGTAGAGTGAGCTTCGGCCTCGGCTGGGTCTTCGTAGAGTTGGGCTTCGGTTATGGATAGCTTCGGCCTGTTCGGTCTTTGTCTTCCTTTTCCTGAAGGTTCTCCTCAGTGGCTTAGACTTCGGATTTGTGGGGCTTCATTAAATGGGTCCTCATCGAGTGGGGCTTCGACCACAAGTGGTAGCTTGTTCAGGTGGTTCAGTATTCGGGTGCCTTCTTTATGCTTTGATATATACTGTAACATTTCTTTATGGCAGTCGCATGTATCCTTTATATAGTCTTACACCATAGGGCATGTCCTTTGGTGTCTCTGATATTTCTGTTTGGGTCTATCCCATGCGGTCCTATAATCCCCCATTTATTTATTTAAGTCTAAATTTAGCAAAAAAAAATATATGCAGTCAAAACCTACAATCACATGCCAATATATTTAGGTGTAAATCTACAATCTTCCTGTCGGTATCATATAGATTACAAAAATCATCACTAATGTCATAGCGAGAATCATTCAGCACAAATATATTAAACCAAATCATATTGTGCCAACCAAGGAGATAAGACAGTCAATTTAAATAACAAAGGGTTCCATTATAACCTTAGAGCAAATATTCAGTTCATAGCTATTGAACAAAATACAAGTAGCAATAAAGACAACATTAAAGGATTACAAAATCAGAGGAAATAAATGGATAAGAGGAAACTCTGTCAAAGCCCTTCAATCTCCAAGCATTCCGCTCAAATCAAGCTTTCCAATCCGTGTATCTCACTGCTCTTGTCGCTCCAAGGAAATGCCAAACTTTTCCCTAATCTATATTTACAGACATCAAATAAGAACTAGAGAGAGAAATACAGAAGAAAAGAGAAAAAGTAATATATCATAAGCTCATATATGCAATTATATGATATAGGATGTCTCATATGTTTTGTAGAGCCCCTTCTGTGTTATATAAGCGTCCCTCTTTTGGCTAGGTCAAAATCAGTCATTTCTGCCTGGGCACCGGAGCTCGCACTGCGGCGCGGGCAATAGATTTGTGGTTGGCAATGCGGCGCCATGTAAGCTTGGAAAAATCGGAGCTCACGCTACGGCGCGAGCCAATACAGGATAAGTGGTGATGCGGCGCGAAGGTGACATCAGCAATGGACATGGAGGTGGCGCCGCGCCGCGATCTTTGAGCTGGGCTTTGGCGCCGCGGCGCGGCTATATGTAAAATGACCGTTTTGCCCCTGAATGCTAGAAAACACCTGTAAAGCACTGTAATACGTCAATTAAGTATAATAACACTATAATCATATAAAACAATATAAAATCTATGAGATCAGGCAACTATTTTAAGTGATAAAGTATCCGATTCGAGGGTATAAACCCCACTCATCAAATACCCCCAAACTTAAGTCTTTGCTAGTCCTCGAGCAAACTATCTAACACAACACTAACATTGGTAAAACACACGCGAACGAAAAATAAAACAGTATACTAGTATCATGGCTTCTAAGCTTGATCATAGCTTTCCCTGAGAATAGTGCAAACACAGATATGAATAAGGGTTCATTCAATTTAAAGCATAAGACTGTATTCGATCCATTCTATGTGTGTGTGGAGACTAACCGTCCTAACTAATCATAGCTCAAATAAGTTCTCACAGTCGACTGTTAATACCAATAAGCAAACTCTGCAACTTAAACATTTTTTTTTGCTAACTAGGTGTTTCCCAACCCGCGGGTCAGACTAATCACCAGGGCCAGACACCACCCTTTGGGCTTGCGCACCAGCTTGCACTGACAGTCCGTGGCCACGCGAATATAAATTCACACTTGTTGCAGGCGGGAATCGATCCCAGGATATCCGGGTTTACGGCTCACCCCAGGTCGAAGTTTACCGCTACGCCAAGTGTTGTGGTTTCTGCAACTTAAACATTCAACAAGCATTAAAAATAAGACACAAGTGCAGGAAAAGATCAAAAGACTCTAGCATGAAGACAGTAAAATATGACTCGGACAGTCCTTAATTACCTTAGGCTATTCAGAACTACCCTTTAATGAGCTTTTGATCTGTGACTCCCAAGCCATACGACTTTAGGGCACTAGGTGTAGAACACCCCTATGAATCTAATAACTCAAGCAGTAAAGGCCACGTAATTAACATAAGCCAACTGAGACTTTACAACAAAAATGAAGATTATTCGGCAAGTGCATTTTATGCTCCATCCCAACATCGGTCCTGCATTTATGTGCAAGTGCGTTTTACGCTACATCTCGACTCACCGCAAAACTTTCGATATTAAATCTTCTTCTCTATTCTTATTCTCATTTCAATCATTTTTTTAATTTTTTTTATATGCCAACATACCAGAATCCAAGATCCAAAACTGTATAAACGTCTAAGCCTTTTATTACCTTGCAAAAATGAAAGTTTATCAGAGTGAACAAACTCTCAAAGCAATAAACACGCGAACTAAATTCCAAAAAAAATAACTCGTTAACACAGTTGGTCGGTGCTTGCTGTAACGAATGTGTTGTTTGAATTGTGATTCTGAGGACAGAATCCTTATAAGAGGGGAATGATGTAACATTCCATATTTTTAAATGTAAGTTATAAATATTTATTGATTTATATAAATATTTATTGGATGTGTTTATTATTGAATAAGTAATTGTTCAATTTGATTGAGTTGTTTTAGTTAATTATTTATTTGTTAAATAATTAATGTGTTATGTGGATTGAGTTATGTGATTAAGTGATTTATTTAATAAATTGTTATTTCATAAAGTGTGACAAATAACTATGTGATAAAGAGTTATTAAAATAAATTAAAGCCATTTTAATTTAGTTTTGCCAAACAAGGTGTAAGTATATTAATCATTTAAATTTTCAATGGTTTGCCAAACAAAGCCTTATGGCTTTTGGATTTCTTTTGAATTTAAATGATAAATTAAATAAATATAATATATATTATTTTGGGTAACTGCTAAATTAATACGATCATTAGTTGAGCGTCAGTTTTATACATTTTAGTTTTAAAGGTAAGCGTTGGTTTTTAGTTAATATTACGTATATGCTATTTTGGCTTAAGCCTAATCAAAATTTGAAGTTTGTGTGAGATAGTTGAGAGAGAGAGAGAGACAGAGAGAGGAAAGCTCTGATATTATCATTATCAGTGAACAACAAAGTTTTCTAAAATCAATAAAAAGGTAGGTGCTTATAACCTTAATTTATGTGTATGTAATCATATATGTTTCACGCTATATACTTACTGTGAATTTGATAGTCTGTGTTCTTCAACTTTACTGTGTATAAGATTTTTACAAAACTCTCTGTAAAACTATGTTTGTATAATTGGTTTGAGAAACATGTATACGTATAGTTGCAATTGTTATCACTAGCATGTGTATCTGTATATATATATATATATATATATATATATATATATATATATATATATATATATATATATATATATATATATATATATATATATATATATATATATATATATATATGATTGTATGCTAATTATAGGCTAAAGGAAGAAACTGGTTTGTTCAGTGAAGTATATATATACAAATATATGTTTTGTAGAAATATCAAAATTTATGTATGCTAACTGAAGAATTGAACTATACATGTTAATTTGTTATATGTTGGTATACTTGTATTTCAAAGGAATCAAATTTGGTTGATAATAGTGGAAAGTACGTTCACTGTACTTTAGATATCAACAATGGAGTTTTAAAATTTTGGTTTCAAAGAAAACAGTGTTTTCAAGGATTTAAGTTTCTGATATTATTGGTTGGTTGTGTAAAATGTGTATGTATATTACTTAGCAAAAAAAAAATGTGTATGTATATGCTTCATAATGTTGATGTGGGAATTATGTGAAATTATACATGTTAATTGGTGTTAATTGTGTTAAAAATTAAGACAGTAGCTTTGGCTCTGTTCTTCATTTTGGTTCTGTGAGTTTCGGCACCCCAGCGTCAAAATTCACGCTCCAGTGTCAAGTTTCGCGCCTTAGCGCCAAAATCAGTGCCCTAGCCAGACTTCGCGTCGCAGCGCCGAAGTCAGCACCGGAGCGCCAGACTTCGCGCCGCAACGCCGAGTCCCTATATAGGTCTCACGCCGGAGCGCCATATCAGCGTTGCAGCGCGGCCGATAGTTTAAACTGTGGCGTCGCGACGCCACTTAGCAGAATGGTCAGAAACAACTTTTTGTCTTGCACAAAAGTCTGAGATGTTAAGATGTCAATTAATTGGTGTTAATTGTGTTAAAAATTAAGACAGTAGCTTTGGCTCTGTTCTTCATTTTGGTTCTGTGAGTTTCGGCGCCCAGCGTCAAAATTCACGCTCCAGCGTCAAGTTTCGCCCCTTAGCGCCAAAATCAGCGCCCCAGCCAGACTTCGTGCCGCAAAGCCAGACTTCGCGCCGCAACGCCGAGTCCCTGTATAGGTCTCGCACCGGAGCACCATGTCAACGCCGCAGCGCGGCCCATAGTTCAAAATTTGGTGCCGCGGCGCCACTTAGCAGAATGCTCAGAAACAACTTTTTGTCTTTCACAAAAGTCTGAGATTTTAATGAAATGTTATATGATATATATTGAGTATGTATTTCTAGTTTTATAGTATATTAATACTATGAGTGAACATAGAATTACTAATTAACAAATATTGTTATTGGTTTTAATGGATAGAATTTGATAATGCAATTTATAATCAAAGCATACGTGATATGGAGATATAGTATGTTGTTACTGACTGATTATGTTATTTTAACATATGTATATAGGATAATTGTGATTTGGATTATAACGGTTTAATTTACGCGCAAAGCAAGTTTCTAAACCTATCTTTTTACATTAAGAAAGTTCTCTAACTCCATACTCTCGTTGAGTTAGTTTGTTGTGTTTAAGCAAGTTTTCTAATTCTAAAGCTTCGTTATGCAAATTTCATATGCTATACTTTATTGAGTAAAGTATTTCCATTAAGAAACTTCATTGTATCCAGTTATTCATGATGATACAAGTTTCCCATCTCCACACTTTCGTTGAGATAGTTATTATGATTATGCAAGTTTTCTTAACTCTAAACTTGTTATATTAGCATGCAAGTACCTTTAGTTTATCGTTCAAGTTATTATTTGCTGTGCATGCTTGATATTAAATTCTAAGATATAACCTTAGCTTAATGTTATTCAAATCAAGGTATGATGTGTTATTTAATAGTTATGCTATTAGATTATTCCTAAAGCATGAACTTAGAACGAAATATTTATTCAGTTATGATTATTCAATAACATAGTGTTATTATCTTTTATTCAACTAATCCTTAGTTGATGTCCGTTGAATTCTAAATTACCTTGAAGTGTATCCAAACCAAACTATCTTTGGGGCGGACTTGTACTCAAAATACTGAGATGAACAACCCTATTTTTAGGGGTTACGCTTATTTTTGTACTTTGCGCTGAAATGTTTGTATACAATAGATGTACGAAGGATTAATCCCCCTAAGTACCTTAAAGTCATTATGGTCGTATGACTGTAAAAGTTTAAGTTGAAAGATTACTTATAACTGTGGACAAGGTTCGTGGTCATTAGACCCTCAGTGAATGTTTAAAATGTTAATAGAACTCATTGTTCAGATCTATTGAGCCCCAGAATGGGCAAGGGATGTTAAGATGTTAATAGGACTTATTATTTAGTTCTATTGAGCCCCTGAATGGGCAAGGAATGTTTAAGATGGTAATAGAACCTATTGTTCAGTTCTATTGAGCCCCTGAATGGGCAGAGAATGTAAAAGTTATTCATTGTTATTTCAAGTGAGCCTTGTTTGCTCACTCCTACCTGTAAACTCCTTACAGCTAAAGATGGAAAGGGTGACGTACCTAGCACCAGTAAAGGAAAGGGAAAGATGAACAAGTACTGAAGACTTGTAATAGTTTTGATAGTTTTATTATCAGACTTTGGTTTAAAGAATGTAATGAAGTTTATTTAAATTTTTCGCATGAATGATTGTTTTTTTTTTATTATCCGTGGGTTTCCGACCCGCAGGCCGACTAATCCCCCGAGCCCAGTACCAGAGCGGTTTGCTACCCGACTTGCGCCAGGGGTACCGTGGCCACCATGACAATTTCTGGATTAACATTTGTTGCTAGCGGGGATCGAACTGAAGACGTCCGGGTTTACGGCTCGCCCCCAATCAATCCTTAACCGCTGCGCCAAATGCTGGTGGTTATGAATGATTGTTTGTAAAGGTTAAATAACCTGGGAGATATTATTTTATGTAATTCCTGTATGGGTAGGTTTATTATTCAATTTTATTTATGATTGGGTAGTTTTAAATGAATGTTTTGATTACATGAACACCAAATCTTGAGGTAATGAAGTACCGAGATTTGGGGGTGTCACACTTGCTAAGAAGGACGAATTAATAACAGTGTAAATTTATCGATTGAACAACCCCAGCTCATACATGCTTGACACGACTCTAAGAGATAGACATAATTACTTGGCGCTTGTCACCAGCCATAACCAAAAATTAATGAAGAATATAACACCATTGCTAAATAGCAGCTCAAAATAGGGTATAAAGGCCATTCAAATGGCAAAAGCATCTAAATCTGTATAAGCCCTAAAAAGATGGCTATAAACCACAATCATACTAATAATAATCAAAGTATTAATAAATAAAACCAAAAACAGTTCATGGCATCCCTAATAATAACAATCTAAACATAATCTCGTAGTTCAAAACGACTGTACCACAATACTGATAATAAAAACATAACAAAATACTAAATATGGCAACCTAACATGGCAGTACAGAAATAAACATATAATAGCCAAAACACCCCCAAACTTAAGGTGACCAATACCCTCATTGCTAAACATATATCAATCGATACAAGAGGGCTTCTCTGAAGATCGCTCACTTAGCAGCTGCATCATCCTCATCAGCTTCGGCAGGTGGTGATGGTGGAAGGTACGGTGGGAAGACATGAGGCTCTAGGAACTGGTATGGCGTGAACTCAGTGTTCTCGCCACAATAGTCGGTGTATATACTCTTTATGGTGTTCACCAGGTCAGCCTGGTACTGCATAGCTATGTCCTGCCTTTGAGCCACTGCTGCTATGTGTATGTGCTGCCTCCGATCCTTGACGTCGTGTTTCTGATGCAGCAGGGTGAGGGATGCCATGATGTCTGCCAGTAGTCCTTGTGCAGATGGGCCTGGGACTGGTTCCTGAGAGGGCTCTGGCTCTGCTATAGGAGGTGGTGTTGTAGGTGGCCCGTAGCCTTCTCCTCTGACATAAGACTCTACCCCATCCCACCACACATTGAAGTGTGAGATCGTCTGATGGTCAACGATGGACATGGGCGGTAGGGCTATCTCTTCCGGCCCCCAATGGATACCTACCCTCCTGTAAAGTCGAGTGATCAAGGATGGGTGTGGCAGACCCGCAGCGACGGTGCTCTTGATCGCCTTCATGATGGACTCGTGTATGAGAACATCGATGTCCACGTTCAGGCCCGTGACAATAACAAATAAGAGGATCACTCTGTCTTTGGTCACGTCGCTCAGATGACGGGTTGAAATCATGTTGGCACATATGAAGTTGAACCACGCCTTCCCATAACGATTGAGCGCTGAAGTCGGGAAACCTTTCTTTTCACCCGTATAGTCGTTTTTCTTCCATGCAGTCCTGGGCTTGCAAAACCTTCTGATGATATCCTCGAGGTCGGAATGAATATATTAAAAAATATCCATATGTGGATTTCGGTCATTCTTTGTTTGGAATTTGGAAAAACTTTCTTCTACAAAGTTGTAGAGAATAAAATTTTCTATGGAAAGGACATAGAATTCGTATTTTTCTGATAAAATGGCTATTTGTCAGGAATAAGCATGTGAATGATATTCCTATTTACATATGATTTGATTATGATATATATATATATATATATATATATATATATATATATATATATATATATATATATATATATATATATATATTTGTGTGTGTGTGAATGAATAATATGCAAGTATGCTTGCATTAACAAAAGTTGTAAAATCCTTTGATAGATAACAAAAACATGTGTACAAGGACTTAGAATGAATTGATCAAATATATTAGGTTGATCCTACATAAGCAAAATAGCTTTGAAAATTCCTTAAAAAGAAATTATGTACAAGGACTATAAATATAGAAAGATCAAGCATGTTAGGTTGATCTTATGATGTAATAGATAGGCTTGTCTAACCGACGAACACTACCCCAGAAATCGTAGTCTACCAGGAGAGTCAAGGAGAACTCGAGAGCTGTCCAGGCATTATCGCAGACTGCAATATAATAGATCTTAAAGTTCGTAGACTGCTAGGAGAGACGAGGAAGGATCATAGTGTGTCGAGTAGAACTTCCTCAGAGCCGAAGTCTGCTGAGGTAGTCATGTTCAGAATCGTAGAGACAGCCTGCCTACGAGCTGACCGAACATCTGTCGAAGCCAAGTCAGGAATGTAGACTACACTCATAGTCGTAGAGTCTACTGATGCCAAAGTCAGGTCAAGTATCGTAGACTACACTCTGAGTCGTAGAGTCTATTGATTACATGCATAGATCGTAGTCGAGAAAGATCAGATGAAGACATCAAGCACAAAGACAGAAATCGTAGAGTGTCAAGATCCGATCCCGAAGTCGTAGGGTCTGTACAGCCAAAACTGAATCCTAGAGTACAGAACTACGACCTCAACAGTTGTGCTCACAATGAATAGGTAGAATCGTAGATCAAATACGATTCTCAACTAATGAGAACTCCCAGAATATCCAAAAGGAATAAAGCCTCTGGTTGGCACTGCAAAGATACATCCCACATGAAGGGAACCAGAGAACACTCAATGAATGGCATGTATGCTAACAGAAGATCTAAGCATCAACCCAATCAGCATCAAGATTGAGTTGAAGAAGCCTTTCAAGTTGAAGTCTTCCACAAGTTGATCAGAAGAAGACTTCAGTAACTGACTGAAGAAAGTCAGTAAATGCAGTAGCTGTCATGTGATAAGATGACAACAATCTTGGAAGTATTCAGGATCGTAGTGTTTTCCAAACAAAGAAAGAACTGATGGAGTACACACAGAGATACTAGTCAACTTCTGAAGAACAAGGCTAAAGTGATGAAGCACTGCACAAAAAAAGGAAGATGTGTTTTACATTGAAGATCCAATTAACACTCTTCAAGATCGTAGTGTTGTCTCTACCAGTCAACATGACACTACGATCAGTTCCTTGAAGACATGCATCAGAATCGTAGAGTTCGAATAGTTGAAGACTGAAGCATTGCCAACGGTTCAATCTGAAGGGTAATATTCGGACAAGAGCTTATTGAGAGCATCGATGCAAAACGACAACCTCTTATCGATAAATCAAAAGGAGGAAATAAAGTCTTCGACCTACCCAAGACATTAAAGTGACATCTCTGATGGGTAGGTGAAATAGTAGACTGCAATTTTAGAGAAAGTATGACTTGTCACATCGGCAGTCTAACTCTGTCAACTCGAGATCTGTGATGACATTTGAATAGTTTTCAACGGCTACTTTCCAACGGAAGGATTGGGAAGGAGTATAAATCTGCTAGAGCTTCAAAGATCGAAGGATGCTGGAGTTGCCGAGTTTGGAGTAACGGTGGACTGTTCTAAACCATGTAAAATAGTGAGTCCGAAGGCTCACTCTACGATCCACCAAGAACACTTAGAGTCAGACAAAGAAATAAGTAGAAGTGAGAGTACTACTACATGAAAAGTGTTCTGAACTGCCGAGAGAAAGAAGAGCATCATGTCATCTTGGTGTCCATCGTGAGAAGACTCTAAGTACCATAGAGAAGAGCTCACAGTCATCTTAGCAAGTCCATCATGAGAAGACATCAAGTATCAAGAAGGGAGATCATAAACGTCATCATGATGGCAAGCATTAGAAAGTGTCTAAGTACCTAGCAGAAGAGCTTACAGTCATCTTAGAAACCCATCATGTATCAAGAGGAATGATCTTCAAGGTAGTCATCAAGGGATCATCCGAAGTGGTTGAGTAACTGAAGAAGCTGAGCATCATGCATCACTCAACTGCACTTCAAGGGTGATCACGCCAAGCTACTAAGTACAGAAGATGTTCAAAGCATGAAGACATCTTAGCAGCTCAGCACAAACTCTAACAAACAAACAACTCAACAGAAGTCAGGGTCTGAGGGGTCCTTGTCCGGAGGGACTAAATGAAGTTCCAAGGCTGCTGGGCTTGAAGAGTTCCTAGGGAACTAGAGGAGTTCTGTGACAACCTGAATTTTTATAAGTTATTAAAATAAGAATTTAATAATTAAAATTTTTATTATGAGATGTTTTGAGTTTGAGTATATATATACGTGCTATATTTTGAAATATGTGATCTGGTGTGAAGAAAAATATATTAATATATTGGAAAGTGAGGTTCAATAGTTAAGTTAACTATTGAAGAAATTAAATAAATTTGGTAATTAATTTTAAATATTTATTGAAGTAAATAAATATTTTAAATAATGTATTTATTGAGAAAAAAATAAATAATTTATGAAATTGTGGTAAAATAATTTAGTTACGTGTGTATGATAATTAAATTAAAGCAAATATAAATTTTATTCTTTGAAGATTTAATTTAATGAATTAATTAAACTAAATGAGTTGTTTAATATTAAAGAAAATAAGTAAATTAAATAAAGCGTTGTTTAAATCTAATTTATTAATTAAATTAGATATATTATTATTTATTAATCATAAGAAGAATTATAATAAAAATTATAATTATTATAATTATTATTGTAGGTTATGTAAAATAGTTACAGGAGTGACAAATAAAAACTATATAATATAATCTTATCAAAATAAATTGGAATGAGGGGAATTGTTTGTAGCCAAACAAGGTCTTGTGGCCTTTGGCTTATTGTAACTGATGCAGACGTAAAAGCCATATCAGTTTATTTCTACGCATATAATTTCTTTTCCTAAGGTTAGATATCAATGAAAATACAGAGGGAAAGAAAGAGTTTAGAGAGAATTGGAGAAAAATGATGAAGAGTCAACGAGAAGTAAGGAGGAGATTAAGCAATTGTTCTTCATCACCAAACTAAGATTAGGAAGAATCAAGAGGGCACATGAAGTGCAGATAACTGTAAGCTGTTAAACTGTTATTGGTAAACAACGATCAAGGCAAGTCTTTCAGTTCCTATTTTCTACATGAATTTAATGATTAACTGTTTTAAATCTTTATTGCAAATAACATGATGTGTTGAATGTATGAAATATTAAAGTCAACTTATGACTACGTTGATTGAGTAAAGAACTAAATCTTTATACATCTTTATACTTGTTATATGAACTGTAACTTGTATGTTATCTTAGTCCAATGTTTATGAGATATAGGTTGAGCATGCTATTATGTGTTACGTGATGCATGAAAACTGTTAGATTTTGCTGAGCTGTTGAGCTCAACCTTGCAAATAACCATTTTTGTAGGTTAAGATTTCAAGGTAAAGTTATGTGTTACTTGAAAGACATGAATTCGATGTGGTACTCGAGGATTTAGACACTTTGGTTGTGTTATAATTATTTGAACCATGTTTAAGGTTCTGAATGATATATTAATTTTGAATTGTAATATCATTTTGCAATGTAAACTATGGTAGTATTAAATTGATTCTGAGAGTTTTAGATGTAAAGGTTGAAGGTTTTGGGAATGAGAATAGTTTGTAATAGAAAATTTTAATTATTCCACAAATATCAATGGTTGTATTATCATTTAATGATGTAAAATTAGACGTTGAATGTATTGCTAACGACCGAAGTCGAGAGTTAAATTATATGAATTTTGGGGGCGTTACAATTGGTATCAGAGCTATAGGTTATAAACCTTAGGTAGGAGTACCGTAGGCTATAACCTTAGAGAATGAAGGTGAAGATAATGAAAGAATAAGCTCAAGAAGAGTTTGAACAATAAGAAGTAATTTAAGAAATATATATAGAAGGAATTAAAACATGAGTGAAAGGATTCAAAGAAGAATCTCATAGAGTTATAAGGAATATGAATGTGGGGTTACCCAACTCCAATAATAAGAATGTAAGGTGATAATAAATAGACAATGTCTATAAGAAGAGATTGGTAAGGAAGTTAAGAATGAAAAGTTATAGTTGAGTATGGTACAATTGTACTCTTTAGTAGTTGAGGTATGGTATCTCGGCTAAACGATTCCTTCATAGAGCGGAGATATATACGAACTCGTAACTCGGAACCTAGTTTGTTGGTTGTTTGTGGGAAAGCACTCAGCGTACCATATTGAAACTGGTAGAGACTCGAGGTGTACCAAGTCTAGAAAATGGTTACGTATGATGAAAATGTAGAACTTGAATGAAATGTTGAACGATATAAATGAAGTTAGAAATTCTTAAAGCAGGAATTGTTATATAAACAAGAAGATTCAAAGAAGAATCTTGAAGAGATATAAAGATAAGAAATTGGAGTTACCTAACTTCAATAGCCAAGATAACGAATAATGATGAATATCATAAATCAAATCACAAATGATGAAAAAGGAAAGAAAGAGGATCGTAAAACAAAACGATCACAAGTTAAGAAAAGAATTTTAAGTGAGATAATTATAGAATAAGATCACGACGTGATCTGTTTAAGTTATAAAAGAAAGATGGTCTGTAATGTTTGAATAATTATAGCTTGATGCTATGAAGTTAATGTACTATGATATAATACGAGATAAACTCACGAGGAGTTATAGATAATCATTGGAATCTCGGTGTCGCGCTATCAATGTATGTGTGGTGAAAAGGTGATTCTTTTCTCATGTGTATATTTGATAGTTAGAAACTATTAAGATTAGTCAGATATTATTAGGATTAGGTACGGTTCTTAATACTAACGCATATGGTAAGTTCGTGACTCATAATAATATGGTATATTTTGAACCCCTCAGTGAATGGACGCCTATGGTCTGACTAGGACAAGTTCTTAAACTCATATTATTGTGACAAGTTCATAGATTTCCAATGTGCGGTAAGTCTGATGAACTGGGGTATAATTAAGTGTGAATGGAGTATTGAGGATGATATGAATACATAGACCTATTAAGAAATGGATCATTATAGAAAGTGGAGTTGATGGTGGAAGCATAGTTATTCTAAATCTACTAGCTATGCTAGACTTTCAAAATTTATTGACTCCGTGCTGATGTTTACACTTCTATTTTTTTCTTGAAAACATTGGATCAACTGATGGAACCAATGAGATTTAACAACAATATCGTTATTCATATGTCTACGCTAATTGCTTTGGCTAGACAAAAATGATTTGGAATATATCAAAATGTATTTTATATATTAACCAGCTATTGGGTTTCCCGATAGGCATCTTGCCAATCAGGTTTCTTGGGGTTCCCCTAATTTCCTCTCGCTTATCCCATTCCGATTGTCAGCCTCTGATTCATCGAATTACAGCCCGGGTCTCGTCATGGACATCGCGTTTCCTTTCCTATGCTGGTAGAGTGGTCTTGATTCGAGTCGTGCTCTTTGCTATTCAATCATATTGGGCAGCCCACTTTATCTTGCCTAAGTCGGTCTTGCGTTCTATTCAATCTATTCTCTGTAGATTTCTTTGGAAAGGCTCTTCTCTTCTTAGCCATGGTGCCAAAGTAGCATGGAAGGATCTAGCCCTTCCTATTGCCGAAGGAGGTCTTGGCATAAAAAATCTCAATGATTGGAATTCAGCTCTCCTTATCCTCCATCTTCTTAAGGTCATCTCCCCTTTTCCAACCTCCTTGTGGGCTAAGTGGGTCAAATCTACCGTGCTTTCGCGATGTAACTTTGGCGATTACCAATTCCCGCCGACTGCTCTTGGATCTGGAGAAAGATCCTGAAACTTCGTCCCGTTGCCCTTAGCTTCCTTCATTATAGAGTTGGAAATGGTGGCTCTTTCAGTCTCTGGCATGATCCGTGGTTGAATGGTCTGCCCATTAATCCCACTGAATCACTTTTATCAAATACTCGGCTTCCACTGAATGCTAAGTTATCCGCAATCATTTCTCTTGGAGAATGGACATCGTATCCTAGCTGTCACCATGAAGTTATTCTTTTGTGGAATAGGATTGCGTCTCTCCCTGCTCCTTTGTCATCTGAGGATAGAATATTGTGGGGGTCCATTGATATTAAAATGGTAAAAGCCTCGACTATTTGGGACTCTATTCGTGTTACTGCTCCGAAAGTCCCATGGGCTCCTATGCTCCGGCACTCGCTCCACATTCCTAGATATTCCTTCACCCTCTGGCTTGCCCTACGTGGCAGACTCCCGACCAATGAGCGTTTCTCCTCCTACTCAAGGTTCCGCCTTGCGAACTGCCCTTTCTGTACCACTCATAGTGAGACCTTTGCCCACCTTTTCTTTGAATGTTCCTATTCATCTTCGGCTCTCTCCTCTATTCTAGCTTTTGGGGGATGGTATAATGTCCCTTTGAGATGGGATAGCCTAGTTGGGTTTATTATCCAGTACGGTGGAAATAGCATTAGGTCCAATATCCTCAAGCTTGCGTTCGCTTCAACCGTGTACAAGATTTGGGCGGCAAGGAATACCTTTGTCCATGATCAGGCTAGAAAGCCTTTGGGTGTAGTGGTTAGAGACATTTTGAATATCATTAAATCTAGGCTGGCTTCTTCCTCTAAGTTTATATTGGCAGCTCAGGGCGATCCTAGTATTAATATGTGGATATAATTTTAGGTTGCACAGGTTGGGCGTGTCAGTGGCTTGGTTCGGCCGGGATGCTCTGGGGCTGATTGTTGGGCTGGTCTGGAATGCGATGGGCTGGTCTTACTAATGCTTTTGTTTCAGCTACCGGAGCTAGCAGTGTTCTCTAGGCTTCGGCATTCAGTCGGGCAGAACGGAGAGTTGGCTGTTGAGGACTTCGGCAGCTTGGCTGATGGTCCCAGTAGCTAGATAAGCTGGATTGTGGAACGGCTAGGGGTTCTGGAGCAGCACGGCGCTGGAGGTTTTAGCAGGTGCTGCTCTTCGGCTCTTGGGTGGGATAATAGTTCAGCCGGTCTATGGATGTTGTCTGCGGTTGGGTTCGGCTGTTGCTTCAGGCCGGGGTGTATCGGGGCTAGGTATCAGTTGCTGCTTCGGTCCGTTTATTTGGTTCCCAGTTCGGCTCTAGGGACAATGAAGGGCTGGTCTGGCTACTTTTTTCGGGTTCTTAGGCTCTGGAGGTTCGACTTCTTATTCGGCAGTTCGGAAGTTCAGTCTTCGGGTTCTTGGCGAAGTGGCTCTTCTGACCTGTTTGGTCGATAGGCTCACCTTAGTCGCCATATGTTGACTTATGATATTCGTTTGTGCTTCGGCTGGGTGTCTTGGACCAGCTCAGTGTTGGCATCGTCATTTTATACTCTCGTTTTAGTTCATTTCATATGCTTTGTTTCTGCTGTATGGTTGTTTAGGCTTACTATCTGCTCATATTTTATGCTTGTATTTTGTTATGAACCTTGTACTTGATTGGCTGTTGGCCTTAGTAGGTCTTTAGGGGGTTGTCCCTAAAGGTTCTCTCTATAGCTTCCGGGGTATGCCCCTTTGCGATTGTGTAATCTCCTTTTATTTATACAAACAAACAAACTTAGCAAAAAAAAAAAAAATGTATCATAGAACCTGGTGCAGAGATGATAAAAACGATGGAGTCATCAATGCAGTATTACTTAGTGTTGGATGTGATCTAAGGATCTTCAGCCCACTATGGTATGATGTAGTATGATAAAATCACCAAATGACAGAATCCTCAACGGACTGTAAATACAGTGCGGTATCATGACGTCATAAAAAGATTTTTTTTGAGATTTCTTTAAGATATGAGAATATATATATATATATATATATATATATATATATATATATATATATATATATATATATATATATATATGCATGTATATGTATCTTTCGATTGATGTCCAAATTATTGTAGTGGTATATATATATATATATATATATATATATATATACCACTACAATAATTTGGACATCAATCGAAAGATACATATGCATGTATATGTATCTTTCGATTGATGTCCAAATTATTGTAGTGGTCTATGCTATTTGATTCAGCTAGACGAATATTGAAAAATGTTCATGAAATTCAAGATTTTCTTGAGAAGTTATGCCAAACCAAATTATTTGGGTGCGGATTCAGATGTTGAAAAGCTGAGATGAACAATCCTAATATTAGGGGTTACGCTTAGTTTATACTTTGCGCTGAAATGTTTGTGCACAATACATGTACGAAGGATTGATCCCCCCCAATTACTTTGGAGTCCTTATATTCTTGTGACTGTTAAAGTTAAAGTTGAAAGATTACTTATAACTGTGGACATGGTTCGTGGTCATTAGACCCTCAGTTGAATGCCTGCACTCTAAATTCTGAGATGAACAAGTCTTTAATTAGAGGTTACACTTAGTTTATACTTTGCGCTGAAATGTTTGTGCACAATATATTGTACGAAGGGCTTAAGACCCTAAGTACGGAGGTCCATATAGTCGTATGACTATTAAAGGTTCAAGTCGAGATATACTTGATAACCTGGGGACGTAGTTCAAGGTCTTGTAACCCTCAGCATGATTGCATAATCTTTTAAAATCCTGAGTTATTCATACTGCTTCCCAATTATTGAGCAATTATGGAGGATTCATGTTATTCTGAAGTGAAAATGGTAAGGATGATATTCCTTAAAAAGAAGTAAGTCGTAGAATGTGACACTGAATGATGAATATGTTGAATAATTGAGAAAAGACATTTTGAAATGAGAAGGGGATGAGTTATCAAAGAAATTTGTTAAACTTTTAATAGAAAAGTTAATAATTATAGAATGATCTTTGTGGAAAGAAAGAAGTTATAGAAACCAATGAATGAATTAATAACGTAAAAATCTATTTGGATAGATTGAATGAATTAAGAGTAATAAATAAAATTTCAAGGACGAAATTCTTAGAAGAATGGGTAAATGTGATATCCCGAGTGTTTCTGATAATGATCCTTAGAGAAGGATAATGAATGGATCAAAAAATATGTAATACTCAAATATAATTGAGTATAAGTAAAGTTTATGAAATAAAAATTATAAGAATTTATTGTGAAGAATGGGTGGAGTGGTAATAAATAAAACCTATATTAAGGTAATGTGTTGAAGCTATTCAACAAAGAGATTTGGTAAAAACCTGAGTAAAGTAGGGTTTCGGTGATTCCGAGGACGGAATCCTTATAAGGAAGGAAGGATGTGACAACCCGAATATTTATAAGTTATTAAAATAAGAATTTAATAATTAAAATTCTTATTATGAGATGTTTTGAGTTTGAGTATATATATGTGCTATATTTTGAAATATGTGATCTGTTGTGAAGAGAAATATATATTCATATATTGGAAAGTGAGGTTCAATAGTTAAGTCAACTATTGAAGAAATTAAATGAATTTGGTAATTAATTTTAAATATTTATTGAAGTAAATAAATATTTTAAATAATGTATTTATTGAGAAAAAAATAAATTATTTATGAAATTGTGGTATAATAATTTAGTTACGTGTGTATGATAATTAAATTAAAGCAAATGTAAATTTTATTCTTTGTAGATTTAATTTAATGAATTAATTAAATTAAATAAGTTTTTAATATTAAAGAAAATAAGTAAATTAAATAAAGCGTTGTTTAAATCTAATTTATTAATTAAATTAGATATATGATTATTTATTAATCATCAGAAGAATTTTAATAAAAATTATTATTATTATAATTATTATTGTAGGTTATGTAAAATAGTTATAGGAGTGACAAATAAAAACTATTTAATATAATCTTATCAAAATAAAATGGAATGCAGGGAATTGTTTGTAGCCAAACAAGGCCTTGTGGCCTTTGGCTTATTGTAATTGATGCAGACGTAAAAGCCATATCAGTTTATTTCTACGCATATTATTTCTTTCCCTAAGGTTAGATATCAGTGAAAATACAAAGGGAAAGAGAGAGTTTAGAGAGAATTGGAGAAGAAGGATGAAGAGTCAAGGAGAAGTAAGGAGGAGATTAAGCAATTGTTCTTCATCACAAAACTAAGATTAGGAAGAATCAAGAGGGCACATGAAATACAGATAACTGTAAGCTGTTAAACTGTTATTGATAAACAACAATCAAGGCAAGTCTTTCAGTTCCTATTTACTACATGAATTTAATGATTAACTGTTTTAAATCTTTATTGCAAATAATATGATGTGTTGAATGTATGAAATGTTAAAGTCAACTTATGACTATGTTGATTGAGTAAAGCATGTTGATTGAGTAAGGAACTCAATCTTTATAATTTTTTTACTTGTTATATGAACTGTAACATGTATGTTATGTTAGTCCAATGTTTATGAGATATAGGTTGAGCATGTTATTACGTGCAACATGATGCATGAAAACTGTTAGATTTTTTTTTTTTGCTAAAATTAGACTGAATTAAAATAAAAAATAGGTACAAAGTACACGGGTCAAACCCCAAGCAATATACCCTAGCCATCATAGGACATGCCCTATGATGGCTATAGTAAACCAAAGCTAGACCCTAGCATACAAGGATTCAACAAGAAATAAAGCAACAACCGAAAACAACCAACAATTGGTATGGAATCAATTAAAGCAATTGTAACAACCAAATTTGTAAAAACCACATGTCTGAACAGAACCAAGTCAGCTCAGCAACACAGCAGCAGCAGTCCTTAGCATATAGCAAAACTACTCACAACAGTCCATAGCACATAGCAGCAGCAGCCAACACACAGTCCATAACACATAGCAGCAGCATCAGCCCAGCAGAGCACATAGTAGCATCAGTCAGCACATGGCAAAAAGCTAGCCCAGCTGCTGCCGAGAACAAGCAGACCAGCCCAGGCCAACAAATGCCCATAAGCCACAAACTGCCAAAAGGCTACAGCAGCTGCCGAAACAAGCCATGCCTAGCTGCCGAGAGAACCCAGGGCAGCTGCCGAGAGAAACAACAGAAGCTGCAGTGAACTGCCTAGAAATACAGCAGATGATGCCCAACAAAGAGATCACATGCAGCCAGGAGCTATGCAGTCCACACCAGATATAAAGTAGCCAGCAGCACTGTATCAGCTAGCAGTGTTGCAGCTAGCCAGACACCAGCAACAACAGATCAAACAACCCAGAACTGACCAAAACAGGAGAGCAGCACAACATCAGCATTCCAGCAGAGACAATATCCCTCCAGCCAGGAAAACCAGTCACAGGATAGCAGCAGCAGGGCCCATACAGGAGCATGCAGAAGAAATAGCTCAAACATACAGAAGCACAGCAGAAACCAAGCACCACACGGATCAAGGAGCTCGGCAGCTGCTCAAGACCACAGCAGAAGGCCAGCAGAATCCAAAACAGCTAGAAACCGTAGACTACAGCAATCAGAATAGGAACCAAACCAATAACCCCAACCAAAACCCAGCACATCCAACATGAAAATGAGAACCATGTGAAGCACAGACCCATGATCAGAAGAACAGCTACAACAAAGCAAAGGCCCCACAAAGCATATTCAAAGGATAACCAGCAGGCCCAACAACAGAACCAAAGGTAACACAACAACATAACAATGGACACAGCTAAACCAGCTAAAACAGGCTGCGAATAACAGCAGAGCCTATTAAGTATTGTTTAAAACAAGCTGCCTAAGACCATATCTTGTCTTAATTTTTTGGAATCTAGCATTTGTATGAAGCTTACACTTGAGCACATGAAGTATGTCGGTAACAAGGTTACGAACCGTGCAGGATTTATGATTGAAAATTCTCGCATTCCGCTCATTCCAAATACGGTATACCACAGCTGCGAAACCAAGATGAAGTAAACTGTGGTGGAAAGAAGGATTTGAATAATGAATGAGGTAGCCCGTAATGGAGCTCCAAGCCCGACTAGAACCCCTCCACCCACAGTGACGAAGAACAGAAAGCAGGACCCTAAAGGAGTAGTCACATTGGAAGAATAAGTGGTCAAAGGTTTCCAATTTGGAAGAGCAAAGAACACACGAGGGGTTTACAGACATTCCAAAACTGATCAATTTGTCCATTGTACGAAGCCCTTGATGGAAAGCCAACCAGAGGGTAAAAGAGTACCGAGGAATTAGGATCTTAGGCCACACTAATTTGTCCCAAAGAACAACAACTCCCACCTGCCTAATAGTATGCCACCTGTTGAGCTCAACCTTGCAAATAACCATTTTTGTAGGTCAAGATTTCAAGGTTAAGTTATGTGTTACCTGAAAGATATGAATCCGATGTGGTACTCGAGGATTTATACACTTTGGTTGTGTTATTATTATTTGAACCATGTTTAAGGTTCTGAATGATGTATTAATTTTGAATTGTAATATTGTTTTGTAATGTAAACTATGGTAGTTTTAAATTGATTCTGAGATGTTTAGATGTAAATGTTGAAGGTTTTGGGAATGAGAATAGTTTGTAATAAAAATTTTTAATTATTTCACAAATTTCAATGGTTGTATTATCATTTAATGATGTAAAATTAGAGGTTGAATGTATTGCTAATGACCGAAGTCGAGAATAAAATTGTATGAATTTTGGGGTCGTTACAAGTTCCAAGTTCCAAGTTCCAAGGCTACTGGCCTAGAAGATTTCTTAGTGAACTGAAGTCCCAAGGCTGCTGGCCTTGAAGGAATCTTAGTGATTTAGGGTGCTGCCCTTCCTTAGTGGAAATCCTGCTAGTTGAAAGCAGAAGAGTGGATTAGGAGCTTGAGTCTCTGAACTACTTAAAACCCCTTGTGTCTTTTACCTTGTGTCATTTACATTATGTACTATAACTGCTATGTATGTCTTAACTGCTATGTATGTTTTAACTGCTTACCCCCCCCCCCCCTTTTGATCTATTGTGCCTACTGGAAACTAACAATTGGTATTAGAGCAGGTTCTCATACTATATTCAAAAGCTAATCGCTTTGAGTCTGATCCAGGCACAAACATTATTCTAAACTTAGTTTAGTAGTAAGTAACTTTTTATATGCAGATGAGCTCACACATTGGAAATATTGTGTATAGGTTAAATGTGTATATACACCTGAAGATGCTCAGATTGGTGCATGCTCTCGATAGTTACATCCACAAGACCAATCCTTGCCTGCAGTCAATCTTGTAGTCTGAAGACCAGACGAGAGAGAGCTCAAGAGACATCAATGACAAAGAGTCAAGCATCCACTGGCCTGAAAGATGAAAAGGCCATACATGCTAAGAAATGATTATCAAGAGAAGAAAGAAGATCTTCTCAAACTTATGTCTGGCCAACTAGCAGGTGGGTGCAAACTTTGTAAACTGAAAGTTGTCAAAGATTTAAAAATGCTGAGATTCTCTTAGCCTACATCTTCAAAATCATGACCGATTGATTAAAAGTCAACTGGAGCAACAAGCTGTCAGGAGAAAATATGAAACTATGCACATCAATGCCTAAATTCAGTACATTAAAGATAAATGACTGTTAAGTAACTGACAATAAAAAGGTACGGTTCCTCTCTATTATAAATGTGTACATCATAAATGCATCTTCTTATGAACTAGAACAGTATTCTGTCAAGAAGTCATAATCTACCTTAAAAGGTGAAGAGAGAAAATACCCTGAAGATGGAAACTCAAATGCCTATAAACTTTCTCTCCATCCAAGTTTTAAGTTGAAGATGACATTTTGAAGGAAATCTGAAATGGGTCATAAGAGCATCACATGCCAAAGTAATTCTCTGTGGAGTAATCTTTGCTGGTAGGTTAGTATGTATGTACAAATCGGTGTTCTAAGGGTTTGATAACACAAAGTATGATCAGTTCTACAAGAGTATCTTGAT
The DNA here is from genome assembly GCA_020205505.1 of Panax japonicus. Classification (NCBI taxonomy): domain Eukaryota; kingdom Viridiplantae; phylum Streptophyta; class Magnoliopsida; order Apiales; family Araliaceae; genus Panax; species Panax japonicus. The sequence goes on along the minus strand of CM035107.1, from coordinate 21,483,470 downwards.
GATGTGTTGAAATTGATCACCTCCATGAATCAACTAGATACTCCTAAATCGTAGAGTTGATTCTCACTCTGTGAACACTTTTGTGAACATAACCCAACAAATGATGAAACATTCAAAGAAAAAGGGTGTGTTATTAAAATGATGAATCTTACACACACTCACCATCATACATCTCAAAATGTATTATCTTAAGCTAGTTGCATGCATGAATATGACTGTTAGTGATAAATGTGGTGATTATCCAAATATGAGAAACAGGGGTTTAGAAAACTAACCTAGCAGCATTTAATTATGGGTACCAAAAATAGAAATATATTTAACCTGCAGGTACTTGGTCTGTCTGACCACACTAAGGAACGCTGAAGCAGAAGACTTCAGTCAAGAAGACTCAACCAGCAAAAGGCCAAGGACTATTCAGAGATGATTCTGATAAAATTCCTATATGTTCAAGCCTATCCTTGAAGACCCGTTGAGCTAACCAGAATGGAGCTCAAATGGCTGATAATCAGTATATGGGAGCAGGCCATTCAACCAAAGGTGAAAAGGATCCTATATGCTCAAATCAAGCAAAACATGCTATATGAGAAGAATCCTCAAGGGAGCTTACAACAGAGGATCATTGAGCATCAGTCAAGAGGACTTCATTACGGAAGCAGAACTTCACATGCACAAGACTGTCAAAGAAGACTACGTTCGTAGTGTTGTCAAAAGATCATAGAGTGATCAGTCCTGAAGATATCCATGCCTGCGATACAAGGAGATTTAAGTGATAATGATGATTCCAGTCAGAAGGAGATATGCAGGGCTTCCTTCAAATGAGTTTAAAGCAAAAGGAATCACATCTATCTGGGAAGACAACATCAACCATGGGAAGCAGTGATCTGATAAGTAACAGCAACACTGAGATATACTATAAAGTAATGTACCAGCTACAGAGTCCCAAAACTTTGTGACTAATGAACCAAATGAAGATCCATAGTCAGTAAGAACGTCTCAAAATGTACTACTGATAACCTATCAGCCACCCAACTCAAAATCGTGGAGTACCTACGATCAAACATCTGATCGCAGTGTAGAAGCAGGAGGACACCACGACTACATCAAATGCAATTGTCCAAAGTTGATAGATGACTTCCCCACCAGAAAAAGGTCAAATGAGATATCATTGCAAATTACTTCTAAAGTATTTCATCTGGAAAGCGCCTCAGGGACAAACCTGACCCTTAGTCCACTCTAAGAGTTGGCCCTTTCTAAGCTACCTTAACCTAGAAGGAATACTTAGTAAAGTTCATCTCAAGGACCAAGTCAGTCAACGATCATAGAGTCGAGGTGGAAGAGAAGTCCACGATCGCAGTGAAACCACAACGATCGTAGAAGACAACTCGACGATCGCAGTTCTACCAGAATGTACTCTAGTTCACGAAGAGCGTGAGAAACGGGAAAATTGTTCAACCATTCAGATTATGAGGAGATAAGTTCGGATATATCAGTGATCAAGCTATACTGCATCAAAATGAGGATAAATGTCAAAACCATCCACTGCAGTATATGTCAAAAGTTGATCGTTAAGTCAACAAAGGAAAACATAGAGTCCATAGTTGCCTTACCATGCTACTCTACGAATCAAAAGGTCAACGGTCAAAGCCACGTCGATTAAACGTCTGCTCTTCTAAAAGGAAATATCTAACTGAAAAGATATGGGGAGTTACATCTCATTACTGGGCATCGTGAAACCAATGGTTGGTTGACACATCACTGGTTATGCAGAGCTAGAAGGAACTGCCATAAAGACAAATTCAAATCTACAAACAGTTATCAGAAGCTATCGAACCTTTCTCCCTCCTATTTTCAAACCCTAAAATCCTCTCAAGAGCCAAAATAGGTTAACACTCCAAAGCCTTACCAAATCACTATCAGCCATATCTCATAAATCTCTCTAAATCAAAACTCACATTCTTCAAACTGCTCAAATGGAAAACTAGCGAGTAATCACTGGCATGCAGCTCGGAACCAAGTTGTTTGAGAAATCCAAAAAGAAGTTTAGAGACATTTTCGAACTTGTGAAGAAAGCTGGATTCTCAGAATGCCTTGAGGCTAGCACTCAAGTATATGTTGACCTGGTTAAAGAGTTCTACTCAAAAGCTTCCATAAAGTTCGGAACCCTTTCTACCAAGGTCAAAGGTCAGTCTCTAAAGCTGAAATTTTCTTACCTCAATCAATGCTTAGGTTTTCTTGACCAAGGATTGAAGGGCCTTGATGATATCAATACGGAACAGGCAAAGGAGATCATGGGGAACCAAAGACACCCTAGTCTAAAGGACATAAAGAAGAAGGAGTTTCCAGAGGAATACGAGTTCCTTGCTGAAATAGTTGGAAAATGCATACTACGCCCACTGCACATGACACGGTGCTTGATCAGCAGTTGAGGATAATGTCAGCAATGGTTCTAAAGAAACCGATTAACTTTGGAGTTATCCTATTTAACCAAATCTCCAAGTGGGTAGAAAAGGCTGAGCTAAAGAAGTCTACCAAAAAACCACTTTCAAAAGTGTTTCATGGAAGACTACTGAGCATTATGCTGAAGAAGAAGCTGGGAGGCAAGATCAAGGATGATGAAGGAGAGCCTTTGAATGTTCACAAAGTGATGTCTCCACAACTATTTGTGAATTAGAAGAAAAACACCAAGGAGAATCGAAGGCTGACAACTAGGAGTAGCAGAAGGGCCTCTGCAAAGAAGAGGAAGACAGAAGAGGTAGACAGAAGAGGTAGAAAGCTCTGAGTCTGATGACTCTGTGCCAGCATCAACCTCACCAGTCAGAAAGAAATCCAGAGGTGTGAAGAAAACCAAGGCCCCATCAAGAAGTCTCTCCTCCAAGGACAAGGATAAAGAAGAAAAAGTCCTGACTGCTGAAACCACAAAGTGAAGAAGCAACAGGTTGCTTCAAGAGCAGTTAAGATAGAAAGCTAAGGTGGAAAATAGGCTAGCCCCAGCTTCCCAAAATAGTACATCTGATGCAGAGAAGGACGTAGAGTCAGCAGAAGAAAAGGAGACAGATGTCAAGGCTGAGTTCAGCAATGAAGGTGAAGTTGGATTAATGAATGAAAATCCAGCATCTGCTGATGAAGTGGAATGCTCAATCCCTGTGGCTAATCCTCAGAGCAGTCACTCTGCTAATGAAGAAGAAATTCAAGATGACCCAACTACATCCCCAAATGCAACTTCCCCATCAAGCCCAGATAATGGGTCAGACAATGCTGTGTCAAGAGAAGAAGAACATGCCCCTGCCCTAGCTGAACCTGAAGAAAGTTCTTTTGATGAACCAAAGGCTTTCGAGTCTAAAGAGGAAGAGGAGTCTGACTTTCCCAAAACTGGACCTCTAAGAAGAAGGAAGAGCTACAAACTGCAAGCCAAATTCACCTCTAAAAGGAGAAGTGATCACTCCAATGCTATCATTGAACTAAGTGATGATGAGCTTGTATCAAAGGATGAAAGTGCTGAAGATGGAACCAGTGGTGAAGAAGATGAATCAAAGGAAGATCTTGCTGAAGAAGGTTCTGAAAATGAAATGCACCAAGAAGGATTCACTGTTGGATATGATCAAGATGGTTCAGGCTCGGAAAAAGAAGAAATGGAGAATGATTCTAATTCTTAAAATCAGGAATCAGAGGAGCCAGAACTCTATCATGTCCTCTCTCCAGTGAAATTCACCAGGTGAATAATGGTAGAAGTCTCGAATGAACCACCAGAAACACCTCCAGAAAGATGGGTGAATCATGGAGATGAGCAGCTCAAGGTGGTAAGAATGACTACCTTTCATATAGCTAAAAACTAGAATAACATGGAGCTAGATTGCACAACTATTCTCTATAATCCTGATGATTTGCTGATGAGATGGTTCTTCCAATGGATGCCATGGCTAAAGGCCCATACTGAAAGAAATGGAAGCTACTTTAGCTGGTGCTACTCTCACTTTCCAAGCATGGAGCTGGTGGCACAAAACTTCTCAAGGGTAAAGAGTTTTGCTACAAAGATGATCACAAACAAGCCCCACTTCAAAGTTTATCGTCATACTGGAAATCATTATATCCCCAACGATCGTAGAGTGGACTCTGAAGGAATAAGGATCATGATCAAGGAGATGATCATATAGTCTGTTCACTCTACTAGTGATGGTGTTCAAGTTCAAAACTAGAAGTCTCCATCTGCTCAAGCACTACTGACAGACATTCCTTCATCCTCAACCAATGATTGGAACTCAACGATTCTTTAGATTCTCAACTGACCTTTGAAAATCTATCCAAGAATGCAGATCGTAGAGTTCAATATAATGCTCGACAGGAGGCTGTTCAACCAGATAATTAAGTATCTATGGAGAAGAAACTGATGAAAAACTCTGATGAACTGAGTGAGAAAATATCTCTATTCACTGAAGAGTCACAGAAGCTAACAACGGCATGAGATATTTCATTCCAGAACAAGCTTCAAGCTACTATGGCCGATGTATCTCTCAAACTCAAGAAGAGGGATAACATCTATCTGAAAGTCATGAATGATCAGAAGGCAGATGCTCTACGAGCACATAAGGCCAATGAAGAGCAGATTCAAGCCATCTCTGACAAGATTGACGACATGAAGCAGTCTTTCTCAGTGCAACTTGAGCTAGGCCAACAGGAACTCAAGTTTGAAGTTGATAACTCTTCCTACCTATTGGAGCAGCTTATATCCAACATGGAGCAGCTCTCACAAATGGTTAATGACAAAAAGGGGGAGAAAAATAGGCATAGAAAGAGGAAGAGCAAGAGACACTCAAAGAAGAGCAAAGGGAAAGGAGAGAAGAAATCAAAGAAGAAGACAGCAGCTGCAGAAAAAGAATCATCATCTGAGGGGGAGCCAGAAGATGATGATAACATGATCGCATAGTCTGAGGGGGAGCA